>CM041782.1:285826214-286147274 GCA_023374045.1 Limonium bicolor
GGAGAGGCGGATATTTGGTGGACTTCCCACATGGATGAGTTATTAGCGGGGAAAATTTGAATGGGAGTCTGTACTACCCTGGATTTTGTCTCATAAAAAGTACACGTCGATACGAATCTACACCCTGGATTTTGTCTCAATATGTTACACCCCCTTGGCAGTTTATCCGATTCAAAGAATGACATTACCTCATTTATAAAGTTATTGCTGATGATGCTCCACATCTTTTAGATGAAGGTGAAGTTGAAGCCATCGAAACCTGGGCCTTTACTCCCATTCATCCTCATGACAATTGCCATGATCTCCTTCTCTTCGGTGGTAGATCTAGTGCACATGCCTCTTCAAATGATAGTTTTGGTCTCCCCGTGTGTGGCGGCTCCATATCAGACGTAGGTCTATATGCAAATTAGCTGCGAAATTCACCCACTACATCCCTCTTGATCAAGCTTGGATCTTCTACCCACTCTCCATGTACTTCCCATCTTAATATAACATGTACCGTTTATTCATGGATGCTCTTATGTGGAAATAGTGAGTATTTTGATCCCTTAGTCGTATGTTTTTATCTCTGGATAATTGTTTTCAAAATCTTTCTTCTAGCATCAATATATGGAATAAGTCGGCTTGGCCTCTCTTCTTTGTTGTATTTTTTCTGCTGAAACCCACCCCTCAACGCCAACATGTCTAGCTCGCTCACCATTTTTTATAACGCTTCAACTTTTTTTATCCACCTTTCCGAAACATCATTATTCCACAGTTTAATCACACCCTGATAAGTGTCCAAATGAGCATGTTTTATTGGTGTATTTCATATATTATATTAGCACTTTTCTTGCTCATTTCTCCACTTTGGTTAGTTTTCCTCTAGTTTATGTTTTATTGATTATCTCACAAATTTATTGGTTAAACACGAGGAAAACCAAGCTAGGAGCAAAGTACACGAAGAGACGAACGCGTAGGCGAAAACGGGGATCAAATCGGAGCTCAAACGAAGATTTTAGAGGCAAAAAACATTTTTGTCCGAACCACCGTCCGGACGTACTGGTTCGGACGCGCGCTCCGTGCAGCGTCGACATGTCCGAACCAGCTGGTCCGGACCATGGTCCGGACACTGCTATTTTGACAGCAAGAAAGGAGCCGTGTGAAGAGATAAAATCCTTATCTCTTCACACGCAAATACCACCGCCTTACCCACCCCATTTACCCTATATTTCTCTATAAATACACCTCCAAACCTCCATTAAATCATATCTCATTCCACCCCAAACTTATGCCATTTTCCTTCCATAAAAATACCATAAAACTCTCCAAAATCATACATCTCATCCACATATTATCCACATAAAATCCATACAACTCTTCATTCCATAAAAACATTCCATTTCCATACCGTTGTTCTGTCCAACCTCTGCCCAAATATTAGCAGTCAAGATAGTGGAGCTGAATTAATTATCTTTCCCAGATGATTTCTTTTACTTCTTATTCTGTTTTTTAATGACGTTGGGCTAAGAGGATTTACTCCGGGCAAAGGTTAATTTATAGTTGTTTAATTATGTAATCTATATTTCTACCGGTTAAAATAAATACAGTTTGTTACGATTAAAGTTTTTCTCTCACCTTTTTAATAAATCTCATGAATTTAAATTAAAATTTTCTAAGTCTATTTTGATCAGATCGGTGTGATAAATAGACAGGTTAATTAAGCCGTAAATCTGGAGAAAGCTTATTATGATTTAATAAGTTAGTATTTTCAGATGCAAATATAATTCCTCGCACTTAACCGCCGTTTACATATGTTCTGCTCGAACCTGGATTAGACCGAGCACTTTCTGGTAAACGAGTTCTTATGAGTCTATGATTTAGTCCTCAAGATAATAACAGGAACTTTGCCAAACTATTATAATAAACCGGTAGAGATAGCATAATTAATCAGATTATACAAACCTGAACCCGGAGTCCCGTTTAATATATTCTTCCACTCAGTTAATTTAATCTGTTGTTTATTTTCTCAAAAACAAGTCAATTAATTCCCCCCTTTGTGACAAGCTTAGGTACTACTTTATTTCGCTATAAGTCCCACGGTTTGACCCCGGCCGCTTCTGTCTTACTATACTACTGCGACCGGGTTTTATTTGCAGCCCGACGGATATTTTGAGTATTAATTTCTTTCTCAATTGTATTAATTACACCAGTTCTAACCACTCACAATATATAGTCTGCAAAATGGCGCCGTTGCCGGGGACTTGATTTATTCTAGTCCCTAAGCCCCGGATAATTCACCTGTTATATTATAATAATCTGTTACTATTAATTGGACACCTGACTTTGGACATCTGACTACGGACATCTGACTTCTGACTCATTACTGACTTCTTAATATATTGTCATTTAATTTCCATTGTCCTTAACATTAATTTCCATTGTCCTTAACATTTAATTCCATTGTCCTTAACATTTAATTTCCATTATACTAACTTTTAATTTCCATTGTCTCTAACTACTAACTTATAATTTCTGTCATTTAATTTTCTAACTTTTAATTTCCATTGTCTCTAACTACTAACTTATAATTTCTGTCAACTAATCCTAACATTTTTATTTATTCTAACACTTAACGAGTTTATTTTCTCTGTTTTGAGTGGTGAATGCCTTTTACCAGGTCACACAGCCTCCCAGAAAATATTAATAATCACACGGTTGGTTACAATCCAGAATCGAGAGAACCTTTCTGCGCACTCTAAGGCAGAGACGAACTCAACAAAACATTACCACCACAGTGATAGAATCTGACCGGAATCTGACATGGCATCTACACCAGCGACAGTTCGAAACATTAACAGGCCGTCTAATCAAGGACAACAGCCTGCCATCATCCTTCCTCACCTTAGCCCATCCGAATACGATGAGTGGCAGAAGCTGAAGCCATATCATCAAATCCGATGTGTAAAGGAGTTGGGCATGTTTGATGGTTCCAGTCCAGACGAAGCCCTGTTACATGTTACAAAGTTCTTGCAGCATGCCAACAGTCTAACTGCGACCGACGCAGTACTCCAGTACGCAAGACTGTCATTATTCCCTCACAGCCTGACGGAAGTGCGAGCAAATGGTATCACAGCCTGACACCAAGTACCATTGGTACTTGGGATGACATGGCCACCAAGTTCTACGACAGATTCTACCCCCGAGCCGAACGTTGGAGATGATTGCTGAAATCTATAATTTCAAGCAACCAGGGTCGGAGAATATTTGTGAAACTTGGGACCGTTTTAAAGGATTACTACTTACTTGTCCTCACCATGGTCTGACGAAAGAACAAGTATCATAATTGTTCTACAAAGGCTTGATCGGTCCATGCAGAACAATGGTACTATCCTCGTTAGGGGCTGATATTCTGAAAAAGCCAGGAGGAGAACAATTTCTGAATAGCATGGAGTCTCTTGTGAAGAAATCAGAGACTGGGCCTCCGGTGGATCAAGGAGCGGCACTCCAGGTTTATACCATGTTGGGGAAAGTGATAACAAGTTTGACATGCTGATGAAAAGCCATGAGCAACTCATGGAGAGCAATGCTCAGCAAGCAACAAAGTAAGTACTCTGCAGAAAGTGGTTGAGCAGATGGCTATGAAATACTCCTACCCCCAGCAAGCTAAGTCGATGATTTCCCGATCATCTACAATCCCTCCAGGCTATGCTCCTCTGTCCCAATCATCTCCAGCTATCTCTTGTACACAATGTGGTGGGCCTCATGACTATGAACAATGCCCCCAACTACAAGAATTAAAAGCAGCAGAGGAAGCAAACTATCTCACCAACAATTCAGGGTACAGGCAACCTTGGCAACCAAATCTTCGCTACTCAAACACCGAAAATATCCAAAACCCACATACACTACAAACATCTCAAAATTACAGACCTCAGACCAATTTTCAAGGAGGCCAGAGGCAGTATCAGCAACAACCTTATGGCAATGATGCTTCTTCGAGTCAACCAACTCCACCTCCTTCGAATCCTGAATCTGAAATGTCTCAAATGCAAGAGATGTTTAAGGCAATGATGGGTAAGTCCAGAGATACGCAAGAAGAGGTCGCAGCCCTGCGTAAAGACCAAAAAGACTTACAGTCCCAGATTCAACAACTCCTTACCCAACAAAGGCCACCTGGTAAATTTCCTTCACAGACCAATCCTAATCCAAAAGAGTATGCAAGTGCAATTTACGTAGTGGACCAGCCCATCACATCAGCTCAAAGGGAGCAACAACCCGAGAGTGAAATGGTCCCTGAAGTGGAGCAGCAGGCTGAGGAAGAATACCTCGACATGAACCAACTGAAGCTCTATGCCAAATTAGTTGCGATAAACGAAATGATGGAAGGTCCACTAGACCTTACATCACAGCAACGGAGAGCAAACTGGTTCATATAGTGGACGACTTACCTGAGGATTTGAGTTACTCTATATCACCACCCCCGTTCGAACCTGAGCAAACGGTATCAAACTTCTGCTTGAGCTTGAAGACAAGCCATCAGAGGACAACTTCTACCTCAACTTCATGGAGTCTCCTCCCTCTGAAGTCAATTACCGTTATTTTCCCTCCTTCTCTGTGCTATATCCAGGAAATGAGGATAGTTACATCCTCAAAAATGAGGAGGAAATGCTCGCTCCCGCCAGAATATCCAAACAAAACACCAAATTCAACTTCAAGGAGCCATCTCCCTCTGAAGTTGAATTCTATCAGGGCTCTTCCTATGAGCCTCTTCAAAAAGATGAGGATATATACGTCCTCAATTTGAGGAGAAGGAGCCATCCAATTTTGATCCTCGCACCAAGGGTCATCCATTAAAAATCTGGGCCCTTCTCCAAAGAAAAATAATGCCCACCCAACCCACCCGTTGAAGCCCACTTCCACCTTCATTTTTGTTCCAGGGGAGGAAATTTACATCCTCGACTCTGAGCAAGCACCACCACTACCATCTTACATCCATACGGCTAAACAACAGAGGGAGAATGTTTACATTCTCCAGTTTGACGAAGCAATACACCATCACCCGGTTTTCAATACAATATTAATGACGGCAAACAACTCCTTCAAAACCAGGTTTTGTGGAGTTTGTATTTTCCTACTGTAATTGTTGCTGTAATACTTTGTTTTGATCCAGGTGGTTCGGCCCTACTTATTGCCAAATTCCTATTCCCGGTGCTACCATTGTCAACTTTCATTTATGATCCGGGATAATGACGAACATGCGTCTAGCTAGAGACGTTAAACCCGGGCAGCTTGGTGGGAGGCAACCCACTATCTATTTTTTGTCTTTCCTTTAATTTAATGTTGTTTTCTTTTTTGTACTATATTTCACTTTTATATGCTATAATAAAATGCAGGTTTTACTTGAGTACTTCTGGCTGTGTAGAATATTCTTTACAGGTACATTTCATGACATTCCACAGCTGCACTCAAGTGTGGGGGAGCTCTACACACTCTACGAAATTTGGGGAGTACACTCTTTCCTTTTTGCTGTGCCCTACTAATTTAATTCCATCTACACAATGAGGGCATTGCTTCAGCTTAAGTGTGGGGGAGAGCCCTTTTCGGGGCATTTTTGTGCTTAAAATGATTAAATCTCTCTGCTTGTCTTGCATGTGTTCAAAAATTAAAATTATGGACCCTGCTAATATAGGTTGTTCTCTTTATGAATAAATAATATTATGAATTGTGGGATAAATGGTACAAATTTAAAAATTTTCATTTGATCACTTTTGAGGAGCATTTTTATGCGGTGTGACCAAATAATCTGCAAATGGTTGGATTTTTATTGCTCAGGGGTTCTTTCTGTCTTCTCTCTTAGGGATTGCTAAGGGGTGCTTCTCTGTAAAAAAATATACACAAAATAAAGAAGGGACTTGCGAGACACCATTGGAACCAACGAAGAGAGTTGAGTGTTCTTAAAAACAAAGGCATGATGCCTACATTTTATCTTCTCATCCTTATGCAAAAGTGAAACAAATGCATAAATCTATTTTTCCTTTTGTTTTCTCCTCAATGCCCATTCTTGAGAGAAGTTGGCCATGGTAAAAGTTCTCAGAGTCACCTAAACAAAGAAGCATTGAAGTACCTTGGATCATACCCGAAACTCTATATTTTATTTTTACCCTGAGCACACCTATGCCACCAGCAGTTGATTTTTCACACTCCTCAAAAAGTTTAAAGATCGTGATTGTGTTAACCTCTTTATCCTACCCTTCATAATAATATTTGTTAGTATTGAGCATTCCCTACTTACTTGGGTACATGTTTTGCTTGAGGACAAGCAAAAAGATAAGTGTGGGGGTGTGATAAGTGTCCAAATGAGCATGTTTTATAGGTGTATTTCATATATTATATTAGCACTTTTCTTGCTCATTTCTCCACTTTGGTTAGTTTTCCTCTAGTTTATGTTTTATTGATTATCTCACAAATTTATTGGTTAAACATGAGGAAAACCAAGCTAGGAGCAAAGTACACGAAGAGACGAACGCGTAGGCGAAAACGGGGATCAAATCGGAGCTCAAACGAAGATTTTAGAGGCAAAACAATTTTCGTCCGAACCACCGTCCGGACGTACTGGTTCGGACGCGCGCTCCGCGCAGCGTCGACATGTCCGAACCAGCTGGTCCGGACCATGGTCCGGACACTGCTATTTTGACAGCAAGAAAGGAGCCGTGTGAAGAGATAAAATCCTTATCTCTTCACACGCAAATACCACCGCCTTACCACCCCATTTACCCTATATTTCTCTATAAATACACCTCCAAACCTCCATAAATCATATCTCATTCCACCCCAAACTTATGCCATTTTCCTTCCATAAAAATACCATAAAACTCTCCAAAATCATACATCTCATCCACATATTATCCACATAAAATCCATACAACTCTTCATTCCATAAAAACATTCCATTTCCATACCGTTGTTCTGTCCAACCTCTGCCCAAATATTAGCAGTCAAGATAGTGGAGCTGAATTAATTATCTTTCCCAGATGATTTCTTTTACTTCTTATTCTGTCTTTTTAATGACGTTGGGCTAAGAGGATTTACTCCGGGCAAAGGTTAATTTATAGTCTGTTTAATTATGTAATCTATATTTCTACCGGTTAAAATAATACAGTTTGTTACGATTAAAGTTTTTCTCTCACCTTTTTAATAAATCTCATGAATTTATTAAAATGCTTTTCTAAGTCTATTTTGATCAGATCGGTGATAAATAGACAGGTTAATTAAGCCGTAAATCTGGAGAAAGCTTATTATGATTTAATAAGTTAGTATTTTCAGATGCAAATATAATTCCTCGCACTTAACCGCCGTTTACATATGTTCTGCTCGAACCTGGATTAGACCGAGCACTTTCTGGTAAACGAGTTCTTATGAGTCTATGATTTAGTCCTCAAGATAATAACAGGAACTTTGCCAAACTATTATAATAAACCGGTAGAGATAGCATAATTAATCAGATTATACAAACCTGAACCGGAGAGTCCGTTTAATATATCTTCCACTCAGTTAATTTAATCTGTTGTTTATTTTCTCAAAAACAAGTCAATTAATTCCCCCCTTTGTGACAAGCTTAGGTACTACTTTATTTCGCTATAAGTCCCACGGTTTGACCCCGGCCGCTTCTGTCTTACTATACTACTGCGACCGGGTTTTATTTGCAGCCCGACGGATATTTTGAGTATTAATTTCTTTCTCAATTGTATTAATTACACCAGTTCTAACCACTCACAATATATAGTCTGCACACCCTTCAATACTTTAAGTCTTTTGGATATTGGCCAGTCGACTGAACCCAATGATCTTCAATTAGAGGTTTGAAGCTCTCGTTTTCCAAAATATGTTAAGAGATCTAAAAGGCTTTCTTCCCCAATATGTGGATTGATCGGTGTATACTATAAGCATTCAATGGTCTGATATTCCACGGTCGGATCCCAGACGAAGATGTTCAAAAACTGAAATCCACGCACCCACCTAAAAGCCCTATCCATCCAACTGAATCTTTTATTTCTTTTCATGTAAGTTCTACACCTTGGTAGCATAGTTCAATGAAACCCATATCATGTATCTAGTTTTTGAACCTCCGTATTCCCGCAGTCATGGATCCTTGGGTGTTGGTAGTTGCATTAACTCTTTGATGTGTTGTACGTACCTCATTAAAATCCCCATGCATAGCACCTCTTTGTCCTCTTGATGCATCCAAGCTAATGTTTCCTCATACACTACTCTTCTTTCACGTTCCTGCGTTGGGTTGTATACAAACAGTATATATCCCATAAACCCACTTTCTAGTAGTTTGACTTTCATCGCTAGCCACCTTGACCTCCTCCAATCTTGTAAAACTACTATCTGGTCTTCATCCCACACCAGAATAATGCCCCTAATCTCCCTTCTGCTTGCACTTCGATACTCCCCTGGCCCCAGCCGCCGCTCCAAAAACATCCAAACTATTGCCCACCGTGGAGAGTTACGTCTCCACTACAGCTAGCATTGATATTTCATCTCCCTCACTTCTTTCTTCAGTTTCCACCTCTTCTGTTTCCTGCCTAGCCCTCCCGCATTTATCATTGCCACCCTCGTCATCTATTGAGTCACCTAGTTTTTCCGCAAGCCTTTTCGATCTCCTCGATGAATTGCACTTGAGGATGGAGTGGATATTTTTTAGAAGAAGTTGGATAAGGAACGTTACAATTTACTACTCTTGAGAGGTCCACATACATTCGAGCTTCATTTTCGATATTGACACATTGGTTATTTTAGAAATTACATCAGACAGGAATTTCATAATTCCATCCAAGCTTTTTTTCAATTGGTCCACTCCCCCCCCCCTTCCTTTATACCTTCTTGACTTTCCATCTGTTTCTTTTTCGTATTTGTGTTGGGTTGGATTTTTGTCCTGGCTCATCTTTATTGGTTTCCACTAGTGTAGTCACCGTCATTGCATATACCCCCATGCTTCCAAATAGGTCTTTTGGCCTTCAAAAATCCTCTAGATTACCTACCACATCCTAGGTTCCCCTCTTTTAGCATATTTCTCTTAACTCATACAGTGAGTTTATTTGACTTTCATTCCCCCCCCCCAGCTCTATTGAGGATAGTTTGCTCTTGATTTGATTATCCTCTTCTCCAAAAAGGTTACATACTTGTTCATCATTGTCTTGAGCAGTGCCCCCATATCTTTTCCAGTTCAGTGATACTCCCTCCGTCCAGAATTGACGCTTGTTACTATTTGGACGTGTCGTTTGACTTCAATATTAACATATAAGAAAATAATTTTTAAATTTGAATTTGCCAATGGTCCTTACATGAAAATTATAGTTACACTGTTTCATTTTATAAAATTATCTTATATGTTAAATATTGAGTGGAAAAACGTGCCATAAAGCAAATGAGACGGTCAATTCAGGACAGAGTGTAGTAGTAATTTCTTTCCTTCTGACATTGAAAAGTAAGGTCTGACTGTCCCTAACTTACCCGACCATACATTCTTTTCTATTGTTGGAAAAGTGCTGCGTTTGGTCCTCCACACTGGTGTCCGCCACATTTGTAGCCGCCACGTCGACATCCTTTAATCCCATCGGCGAGTCTCCCGCCTCTACCCCCACCGGCGAGACACCCGTGTCTGTTATCTCCATCCTCTGAGCTTCGTTATTCCTTCGGTTGACCTCCATAACCGGGGTCATACTTTCCTCCCAACTCCCTTGGCCCTGCACCTTTACATCATTCACTTCAATGTTATTGTGTCATCAACATGGACTCTGCGTCGGATCTGGATCGAAGTTTGTATTTTGTCTCAACCCATACACACACTTCACCATTTCTCATAAGCCTATCTTCATTGTCTTCAAGGGAGACACAGGTACCGATAGTGTTAGCCACCGTTTTGAAGTTTTCAAAATCCCATCCTTGCATCGGAATGCCACGGACCAGAACCTTAGCTAGTCTGGACTCCACCTGCACCTCCGATGACCAACTATATATGCATTTAATGTTCTGCACTTCTTCTAGCTTGGTTTTGAGAGCTCCATACATTCTTGGCTATAAGATAGCACTACACATTTGCACTGGCTAATGCGCACTACTCCAGCTGTCGGTCCCCCACACTGTAGGATCTTCTCCATTTCAAGCACAAATATGTTTTCATTCCATTCCACAGTAGCGGATCCTGAAGAAACTTTTTGAAGGAGGATGACGACAGGTATATAACTTGAGTTGGCAAGTTCTGTATCGTAGTCAGGGCAAACTGTTTGGCTCCTAACACTTCAGAATTCCTTATGAGTGGTTCAGCCCACTGAGCCAAAATGGCCAGTCTTCCAAGTATGATGTCGTTCAGGACAGCAATGGCTTTCTCCACCTCCTCCTTGCACTCAAAAGCTACAAATGCAAATTCCTTTCGTCCCCGATTTTGCGTTCCTAGGAACATTTTATGAATCTTCCCGAATGGAGACGATATCTCCATATTGTCTAGAGTAGAATCCCTCTTTGCAAGTTCCCTAAGAACATTGTATATCCCTCATTTCCTTCCCATCCTTGAGTTTCCCCGACTCTGGCTTCCTCCACGATCGTTGCATCCTACACATAACTGGTGATTGTAGGGCATTTGCAGTGATTTCATGGATTAGCCTGACTGTACCGCTCGTCACAAGTTGCTTCTTCCCCCCTGCTGTAAACACCTTCTCCATCCTTGATTTATGGATGAGTTTGTGATCCTAGCAGTCTTACACGTTCCCTCCCCACACCTCCTCCCACCTCTCTCCTCTCTTCATTTTTTTTGGAAACAGTGTTCATGATTTTCAATTGCTGTAATTAAACTACATTTCGAAGGTTGTGACTTCTGCTTGCTATGTGCAGCATGATTTGCGGCAGTATGGCGTGTCAAATCAGTTTATAATTAAGCAAAAAATGCCCAAGAATAGGTACATAGCAATGATAACAAAAGATAGCAGTAAAATTATATCAGTGTAAAAAATTCATGCTACATTATCATAGTATCAAATTTGGTCCAAAACTGAAAAGAATCTAAAGCATAGCAGTAGCAGAGAGCATGCATTATACTTGTTTTCCCACTACTTTGAGAGAGGTATTGCAAAATCAGATGCACAATGGCTTTGTAGCCAAGTAAAATAGAGAGGCAAGCTTTATAACGGCAGCAAAGATCCTGCTGTAGATAAGGCATGAATATTTCGTTGTCTTGATTTATGCAACAGCAGTAAACAGAGACATAATTTCAACAAAAACTTAGGGAGCGATCAAGCAAGATTATCCATACAAAATCCTTGATGGTTTTAGATCTGTTCTCTCAAACTATATCAATCATTGGACAGCAGAAGAACTTGAGGATTTGAGGATTTTGAAACTATTAACGATATGTAAAGGCAGCAACAGTAGCAGCATGAAAGAATAAACAGATTGATGAGGAAAAACTGTTGGAATAATTCAACAGTGTAGCAGCGTTCAATGCACAAAGTGGGAGAGATAAAAGCAGCAAAAGATAGCACGGATTGCAATCTAACGATCTATTTCACCATCGAATATTTGCGTAACTGATAACAATGGGAACAAACTTCTAAGTGGCTCTATAACAGCAGCAAAGACAGATGAAGTATGCGCGTCATCTTGCGATGTTTAAAACTACCAAAATCAGTTTCTTAGTGCAGTAATCAGCCACGTTTATATATATATATATATATATATATATAGTGAATGTCCATATTATCCTTTTAGGTTATCCCCTCTCTCCATAAATAGAGACCATTGTACTCAGTTGTAAAAGGAATGAAAATCTTATCATTTCTACTCTTTCTTTGTTCTCTCATTTCTAACACGTTATCAGCACGTTCTAAAATCTCTTTCATCACCCACAATAGGTAATTCTTTCTCCTGCTCAAGACAATGATGAACAAGTATGTAACCTTTTTGGAGAAGAGGATAATCAAATCAAAGAGCAAACTATCCTCAATAGAGCTGTAGGGGGGGAATGAAAGTCAAATAAACTCACTGTATGAGTTATCAGGTGAGAGAAATATGCTAAAAGAGGGGAACCTAGGATGTGGGGGGTAGGTAATCTAGAGGATTTTTGAAGGCCAAAAGACATATTTGGAAGCATGGGGGTATATGCAATGACGGTGACTACACTAGTGGAAACCAATAAAGATGAGTCAGGACAAAAATCCAACCCAGACACAAATACGAAAAAGAAACAGCTGGAAAGTCAAGAAGGTATAAAGGAAGCGGGGGGGGAGGGAGTGGACCAATTGAAAAAAAGCTTGGACCAATGTGCCAATATCGAAAATGAAGCTCGACTGTATGTGGACCTCTCAAGAGTAGTAAATTGTAACGTTCCTTACCCAGAAACTTCTCTAAAAAATATCCACTCCATCCTCAAGTGCAATTCATCGAGGAGATCGAAAAGGCTTGCGGAAAAACTAGGTGACTCAACAGATGACGAGGGTGGCAATGATAAATGCGGGAGGGGAGGCTAGGGGGAAAGGGAAGGAGTGGAAACTAAAGAAAGAAGTGAGGGAGATGAAAATATCAATGCTAGCTGTAGTGGAGACGTAACTCTCCACCATGGTGGGCAATAGTTTGGGATGTTTTTGGAGCGGCGGCCGGGGCCAGGGGAGTATCGAAGTGCAAGTAGAAGGGAGATTAGGGGGCATTATTCTGGTGTGGGATGAAGACCAGATAGCAGTTTTACAAGATTGGAGGAGGTCAAGGTGGCTAGCGATGAAAGTCAAACTACTAGAAAGTGGGTTTATGGGATATATACTGTTTGTATACAACCCAACACAGGAACGTGAAAGAAGAGTAGTGTATGAGGAAACATTAGCTTGGATGCATCAAGAGGACAAAGAGGTGCTATGCATGGGGGATTTTAATGAGGTACGTACAACACATCAAAGAGTTAATGCAACTACCAACACCCAAGGATCCATGACTGCGGGAATACAGAGGTTCAAAAACTAGATACATGATATGGGTTTCATTGAACTATGCTGTCAAGGTGTAGAACTTACATGGAAAAGAAATAAAAGATTCAGTTGGATGGATAGGGCTTTTAGGTGGGTGCGTGGATTTCAGTTTTTGAACATCTTCGTCTGGGGATCCGACCGTGGAATATATCAGACCAATGAATGCCTATAGTATACACCGATCAATCCACATATTGGGGAGAGAAAGCCTTTTAGATCTCTTAACATATGGCTGGAAAACGAGAGCTTCAAACCTCTAATTGAAGATCATTGGGTTCAGTCGACTAGCCAATATCCAAAAGACTTAAAGTATTGAAGGGTGTGATTAAATTGTGGAATAATGATGTGTTCGGAAAGGTGGATAAAAAAGTTGAAGCGTTAGAAAAAATGGTGAGCGAGCTAGACATGTTGGCGTTGAGGGGTGGGTTATCAACAGAACAAATACAACAAAGAAGAGAGGCCAAGCCGACTTATTCCATATATTGATGCTAGAAGAAAGATTTAGAAAACAATTATCCAGAGATAAAAACATACGACTAAGGGATCAGAATACTCACTATTTCCACATAAGAGCATCCATGAATAAACGGTACAATGTTATATTAAGATGGGAAGTACATGGAGAGTGGGTGGTAGAAGATCCAAGCTTGATCAAGAGGGATGTAGTGGGTGAATTTCGCAGCTAATTTGCATATAGACCTACGTCAGATATGGAGCCGCCACACACGGGGAGACCAAAACAATCATTTGAAGAGGCATGTGCACTAGAGCTACCGCCGAAGGAGGAGGAGATCATGGCAATTGTCATGAGGATGAATGGGAGTAAAGCCCCAGGTTTCGATGGCTTCAACTTCACCTTCATCTAAAAGATGTGGAGCATCATCAGCAATAACTTTATAAATGAGGTAATGTCATTCTTTGAATCGGATAAACTGCCAGGGGGGTGTAACATGAGACAAAATCCAGGGTGTAGATTCGTATCGACGTGTACTTTTATATGAGACAAAATCCAGGGTATACAGCCTCCCATTCAAATTTTCCCCGCTAATAACTCATCCATGTGGGAAGTCCACCAAATATCCGCCTCTCATTTGAAGTAGTACACAACTCCATTAGCTCTTCTATTCGTTGGACAGTTCACCATATCAAAAATCTTATTGAAGTCTCTAATCCAGTCCCCAAGATGATCGGATCCTCCTCTCTAGCATAGGAGAGTTAGGCTTCATATGGGAAATTTTCTCAAAGAAATCGTCCAGGAAATTCTCCCCCTAGGCTTGCCTCTAGATGATTTGTCCCATACCAAGAGAGAACTCCTAGAGTTGCCCAAATTTTAATGTCCTTCCTTAACTCAAATTTCTCATATATAGTTACTTAATCCTATTGCTCTGATACCACTTTGTAACACCCTGATTTTCTACCAAGACATAACTTACACAATAACAACGTAATTACAGTAGAAATAAAGAAAACTAACATGTATTACCGTAACACCCACACAAGTGAGTGCTAAGGATAAACTTTCTTACTCAAAAGTACCTCTTTATTAAGAAAGAAACAAACAGAGTAGTTAAACAAGTTAAGTACAACTCTCAAGTCTTCAAAACTATAAACGATACTAATCTTGCAGAACAACTTCTAGAAGAGACCCTAAATCTGGTAAAATCTTCTGGTACAACCGTATACCAACTATTAATGACAATGATTATGTGTTGGCGTATCCCAATGTCCCCAGCAGCTCAACCTCAACCATCAACCTGCAGCCATAAATCACAATAAACATAGAAATGGACTAAGCAAATCATTAAAATGAATAAGTCATTGCTACACCTTGTAAAATTAATTTTATTAGGAATTATTTGACATGCCATAACATCAACTAACAAAAACATATTTAACCATCACATAATCCAAAATACCACCCATCATTCCACAAGCTAACAATGATAAATCCAAACAACCAATCATTTATAAGGGAAGAATGTAACACCCCTACTAATACGGCTCCTAACTTTCCGTGAAATACCCCGAACTTAAATATAGTGATTAGGATTATTCTAATACGTATTTAAGGGCCTAATAACACCTAAGTAATATTGGTAAGGAAAATAAATCCAAAAAGAAATGAAGAAGAAACGCTTAAAAAGTGAAAAACGCTAAATAAGCGTTAAAGAACCATAGGAGGTATGGGACCTCGGTTAGAGTATTATATGGATCCTAAAGGCTTAATAAGGCCTAAATAATATATGGGAACAACTCCCGAAGAAAACGGATCCAAATAATGTATTAAAACGCTAATAGAGCTTTAGCGCACGTTTTTCGAGAAAACCCGAAAACGTGACTTTAAGTGGTCAAACGAACCCGTAAAAATTATAGTTCATTCAATAACTATAAATAAGAATTAAGGAAGCTTATAACCAATAAAATTAAAGAAACGAGAAAATTCTGGAAAACGGGCCCGGTTAGTGAATAGTACCAAAACCGGGTAAATTAACGAGCGTTTTCTGTAAAAGACGAAAAAAACGCTCCAACATGTACACATAGGAGGGGCCAGTTTTTAATAAACAATAAGCTCCCGCACATACCTAATAAGCTAGAAAGAAATAAAGGAAAGAAATAAAGGAAAGAAAGAAAGAAAAGTAGAAAAGGCACCTCACCATCTCTCCTCCCTCACTTTTTCTTTTCCTTTTCTCTTACCTCTCTTTCTCCTTCCTTTACCGTTTTTCTCCTCCCTCTGGTGCAGCCGATTTCTTCCTCCTCCCATGGCTACTTCAACTTCAATCTCATGCCCAAGCTTTATTAAAGCTCCAATCACAAAAATAAGTACATATTTGTGATCCTCTCATCATTCTCTACACTTCCTCTTTTCAAAATCCAAAAATGAGGAAGTTCATCTCATGGGTTTCCCCATTCAAAGAGAAAATGGCACCAAAGTAAAGCTTGGAGTCTCCTCTCTCCATTAAGGTAAAAATCTCCATGAAAGAACTCATGTTTCTCCATCCATCTTTGTAGCCGATTTTTACCCCCTTTGTAATGCTCTATTTTTCTCTCTCTTTTGAGCATCATTCCAACCTTCCCATGGTGGTGGAATCACCTTCTTGAACCAAGGGCTAAAACCCCTCTTAAAAGCTCCAAAAGGTAAACCCTAGAATTGATGTATTAAGCATTTCAATGAATTAGTATTAATCTAAGGGTTACTATTTTAATTACACTTATTTTGTGTTCATTGGGTGATGGGAATGGAGTTTGGCAACTCCATTGCCCACTTGACCGATTTTGTGCTAGAAAGAGAGAAGGATGAGAATTGGAAAAGAAAAGAAGAATTAAGAGCTTAAGGTAAGAGCTCCTTCTTAATGCTAAATTTTAATGCATTAGAGTAATGGAATGGGTAAACTAATTTAAAGAACCCAAAACATTGTATTAGTATTGTAGTTTATGGAAGTTTGAGTAGTTGTGAATTGGTATTTGAATTGTAGGCCTTAGAGCCAAATAAATAGTGTATGTGTATTGGTATTGGTATTGTGGATTGAGGAAGTATTGAGGATTTGATATTGTGTTGATTGCTGGTAGGACCCTTGTATGGGTGTGGCTAGATTAGGAATGAATTGGTGAGAGAGAAAGTATATACGTGGATAAGTTAGAAATGTAGGTGAACTATGACAAAATTTTAGTAGGAAATGTGCATTTATGGATGACTTGGTGAATGGGAGAACCAAGGTATGTATTGGATTGAGTAAGGATGTTTAGTAACCATGGAATGGTAGTTGTAGTATGAGAATAAAAAGGTGTAAAATCTGTAGGAAGAGTGTTGTTGTGTTGAATGTGTTGGAGAAACTAGGAAGAATTAGTGTGTAGGACTTAGTAAAATGAGTATTGTACTGGGTAAGACTTGGGTTGAGTATAATGGAAATGAGGCAATGAAAGAGCCATAGGATTAGTGGGAAGAAGAAAGGAAAATCTGTAGCATTTGTGGAAGAAGGAAAACTGTAACAGAGGAGGAAAATTTGATAGTGGAATGTGTTATGTAACAGATTTGTATAGAGATGGATTAGGTTAGTTTTGATTGTCTAACTAGGGTCAAAACACCCTAGATT
The DNA here is from genome assembly GCA_023374045.1 of Limonium bicolor. Classification (NCBI taxonomy): domain Eukaryota; kingdom Viridiplantae; phylum Streptophyta; class Magnoliopsida; order Caryophyllales; family Plumbaginaceae; genus Limonium; species Limonium bicolor. Next base: position 285,843,301 of record CM041782.1, read on the forward strand.
ATATGTAGGAATATTGGGGAAGAAGTTGGTAGAAGTTTGGAGTTGAAACATAATTAAAAACACACATTAATTTCATTCCTGCAAGTGGTCCGGGTCTGTAAACAAGTACAGAAACCGGACCAGTCAAAAAACGGGCAGAATGTATTTCAGAAGGAGTGGTCCGGGTGTTGTAAACCAGGACCTAAACCCGGACCACCCCATTTTCACACCCGTAACTTCTCCAGACTTGTGGTCCGGGTTTGCAAAGTAGTACACAAACCCGGACCAGTTGAAAATCACACCCGAGAGTACAAAGACCATGTGGTCCGGGTTCGTAAACCCGGACAGTAACCGGACCACATCAAATTCTTCTCAGAAAGTGTTTTAAAGCTAATCTATGGTAGGGTAATGAAGGGTAATGATAGTATAAGGTAATTAAGACATGATTAATGATGTTTAATGGTCATTAAGGCTATAAACAAGCTTAAAGAATAATTTTAAGTAAGTAACATAAGTAAAGGTATTTGGATTACAAAGGTAGTTAGTAAGTATAAACTGGGAAACTTTAGAAAAAAAATAATAAGTAAGGTTAATTATGGATAATAACCACCCAACTGTATGTATGATAGGATTCGAATAGTCAAACACCGAAGGGAGTCGGTGAGTCCAAAATCAACGGTGAAAGGTATGATTTCTTCATGCTCTGTATCCTAACCTGGTTACCCCGATTTGTGTGCTTATTTGATCACCTAAATACGATAAATGCATGAATCGAACTTTAATGCACTTACTTGTGCTTGTTTTATATTCTTTTTGCTATATTGTCTTGAACATTTAGTTTTTATAATTCATGAAATGAATGGATGAAGATGAAGTGTGTATGTACCTTGTAGTGTACTTGTGTAATGTATGGTACCTTGAATGGATGAGTATGGGAGCAATGTATCATTGTGTGGTCTGGATGTGATTGACTTCTACTAATTCCTAACTACCTAACTCCTAACGTAAGTATTGAGTAAATTGGAATGAGTAGAAGTCCGATATAGTTTCGGCCACACGTGAGGATGAGGAGACACAAGAGGTTGGATCCGATTCCTAGCCTGAATCCTTTCTATGGACCAAACCCCTTAAATGGGTAGCATCCTAGATTGGTGAGCCACAGTAAAGCCCGGTGGTGGGACGATGTAGTCCCTGCCTAGAGGTCACTACGACTTGACTTGAGTAAGTAAGTAAGTAAGTAAAGTATGTATGAGTAATGGTCTTGGCTGGTGTAAGTCATTGACCCTGAGTAAAAGAGTAATCTCCACCCGATTAACCGGGTGGATAAAAGGAGCTAACAAGTATTGTGTATGTATTATGTAAGCGTATTTCGGTAAAGGTAAGTATGTATTGGTTGACTTGTATTGTCTTCCTTGTATGCATTGAAGTGTATTTATGTATTCCTTGTGTAGTATTGTAGTATTGTGAATGGAAGCATGTTTGTATGTATGTATTAGTAAAATGAATTGCATGTATTCGACCAAGTGGTCGCGTACCCTCGCTAGTACGCGGGGTATGCGGAAGTCATATGCAGCCTAAGCTGGCCCTTGGGGCAATGTTTTTATTGTACAGGTACGAAGCAGTTATGGTCACAGTAAGAGACCGACGACTATGCTTAGATAGCTAGGAGTGAATTGTAGATAGTAAAGAATTGTAAAAGGCTTGTAGCCTTGAATGTAGAAGTGTACCAAGGGGTACTCAATTATGTATTTGGAAAGTGTATAGTTGTGAGGAATGGGTAGATGCTAGACTCTTAATGAGTATGTATAAACTTGAAAGAAATATTGTATTGGATTTGGATCTTAGTAAACTCGGTGGTGTATTGTAATGTATTGTATTATGGAGCATTGTAGTACTTGGTTGTAAATAGGAGTATGTATTGTAATTGTGTAGTACTCGGGTATTCCGGTCCATCAGACCGATGCTGTAAGTAGTAGTAAGCCTTGCTAGTCACGTGGGTGGCTAACGGCATTGTATCACCCTCCGTTGTGTAAGTATGTATCTGCTGCGTGAGTATGGAAGTATGAGGAGATTGGACGAATGACGGTATAGCGGTAGGTATTAGGGTAGGGGTGTTACAAAAAGTGGTATCAGAGCGAAGTATCGCTCTGATGACTGGAAATACCGAGTTAGGAATTAGAAGATTAGGGCTAAGGGCTGAGTGATAGCATTAGAGATATGCTAGTTAGGAACTCCCAGTGAGTATCGGATACCTACAATATCAGTCCCGCCCACCGCAAACCCCATTGTATAACTTGGGAAAGAACGCCAGAGAGAAGGAAGTCCTCTCATACTCGGGGAAACCCGATCTGGCAGTTGTGAAGTCACCGTACGGTAAACATGAACCTGACATGTAGTAGATTCCAAGTAATGGAAGTCCCGGAGATGGATCCCAGTTGAACAACAATACCCGCACTTAGTAGCGGTTGAATGAGTACTCCAATCATAAGGAGGCTACAACTTACAACAGCATGGGGTGACATGCTTAGTAGTCGCGAATCCTGGCTAGTCAACCAGCAGAAGGAAAAGAAGCACTAAGCGTGCAACAGAGCGGAAAAGGGAACAGTAATGAAACCAAGACACAAGTCTACCGGACAGTAATGACTAAATAACACCATCAACGGTATGCTAACTGACTAAAAACACAGTCGGGAGTGGTTAACTCCAAAACTACAACGCCAAAGAGGTTACAATACCTGGCCGACATAGCTCAGACAGCTACGAGAATATTCACGAGATATAATCCGACAGGACTACGGGAGTAGTGCCTAAACAATTTTAGGCTCAATAACCACGGTAAACATGTGGTAACGTGCAACAAAGGAAAACACAAGGCAATTAAATAAGGATCTCCAAGGATTGGGGAAGTACCCCGATCAACGACGGTCATGTCAAGATCACTGAGAAGTGACTTGAAAAAGATCGAGTATCACAAACATAGATCAATAAGATCAAGGGAAGAGTCAACAAAACTACCAAATACGAGTGGAAACCATACCGTGACGGTATAGGTTTACCCAAAAAACCACCAGTACACAGCATGCCACGACAAGTGCAAGTGCAGTAAGAACAGGAACATGTAGGTAACCCTAACACACCACAAGTACTTTAGAATGTCAATAAGATACTTATTCTCAACTCTCTGATTCTATTTCATAAGTATCACTTAAACCTCCTTATTCCATCAGAAACATACGAATGGGTATAAAAGCAAAGAATTTTCAAAACCGATCAAAACTTTTGGGCTATTTTGCATAAGGGATTTGTAATCTCTCCTTTTCCGGTTTCCACAATTCAGCTCTATTTTTCAAGAGTTTCTGAATGTGGCCAAGACACTCATCAATGGCTTCTATTGTTCAGCCCTATTTTGCAAGGGTTCTGAATCAACCATGATTTTTTTTGCATTGAAGAACGGGGAATTTAGGAGAAAAAATAAAGGAAAAAACTCTCGTTTCTTGCTTTTATTCTGAGGCATTTTTTGCAACCTCAAGGAATATAATGCTTTTCCTTTGGAAGAAGATTTTTTTTATTATTTTTCTTTTTTTTTTTGCACAAAACCCTTTTTAAGATTTTCACCCAAAAGATTTTTCACAATTTGAAAAGAAAAGAAAATAATACCCAAAAGTACATGAGAGAAAGAATTAGGAGAAAGATCATGTACTCATGTTAAATAAAAAGAATAAAAAAGTTAAAAACAGGAATCTACAAGCCATTAGAAAGCTTACCTCTTGAGAGAACAAGCTTTTAGTCATTCCTACTTTATCTCAACCGAAACATGCAAAAAGTTTAGTAAAAACATCTATAAAACTCACAACTATGCATATTAAAAACTTATTTTAAGGGGGTCCCTACCCTACACTTGGCAGGAACACTGTCCCCAGTGTTCAAGAAAGAAACAAAAAAATAGATTTTTTTTTAAGAAACTTGAAATAACTATATAATGAAAGCAAAAAACAATAACATAAAATGAAAAAGAGAAAAATTAAATGATACGAAGGGCTCCCCTATTTGATAGTGAAGGCGTGAGGAGGAACCGCCCTACACTTAGCCTTTTAGGCTATTTGGCATCGTTTGAGATCCTGGGCAGGATAGTGACCGAATTCGCATGCTCCCGTGGATTTGTTTGCGTTTGAGATGGGAGTTGACCTTGCTGTCTTGGTTGCGTCAAAAGTTGCTGTAATTGCAACTGCAACGATTTGTGCTCCTTGCGAATGGTCGAGATCTCATTGTGGGTATCCTGGGTTTTGTTCATCAGGGCTGACATTATGTCACGAAGTTCAGCCATTTCAGTCTCTGATGATGATGCAGGATGGGATGGTCTGTATTGTCTTAGACCTCCCTGGTAGACGGCTGGACTCTAAAAGTTTTGAGGGGGTTGATTCCCCTGTTGCCATGGCTGCGATAGATACCCTGGTACTCACATAATGACTTCCTCAACATTTTGAAAGTCTGGCATATCAGGGCTAGGAGCATGTGGTCGTGCACTAACCAGTTCGCCTGTTGAGGAAGTTTGTTCATTGCTATTTGCTCCACAACTTTTTGTAGAGCGCTTACCACAACGCTTTCCTGTGCGTTGGTATAGGCCGTGGCAACGCATAAAGGTTGCGAAATGTATAAAAAAAAGCGTTGTATAGACCATTTCCTTAGTAGTGAGATCCTCTCAAACATGGGGTTTTCTCATCATACCGGCAATGATGGATATAGTACCGCTTATATAGATGTCAATTATATATTCATAATATTATCTGAGGTTATACTGTTTTGTATTAATTATTTATTCATTATATAATTATCATGTTAGGCAACGTGTCAGATATTACATTTCACGTAAGGCATCGCGCCAGAAATCTTTGTCACGTGAGGCATTACACCAGATCTTATTTATTATTATATTTTATTTTATTTTTGTTTAAGTTATTATACTTCACATTTATTTATCTATTAACGTGAGGCAATATGCCGAATATTAATTTCATGTGAGGCATTATGCCAGATATTAAATATCACGTTAGGCATCGCGCCATATTCTATTTATTGTTAATTATTTCATTCATTTCGGAGTGTTTAATTTATTCAGTTTCTTTAATATTTATTTATTCATTCATTTATTTATTTCATTGTTTTTTTTATTTCGTTGTTTATTTTATTACGTATCGTGTGAGGCATTGTGCCAAGAATAAAAATCACACGAAGCATTATGCCAGAAATACTTATCATGTGAGGCATTGTGCCAGATTTATTTATCACGTGAGGCATTGTGCCAGATTTATTTATCACGTAAGGCATTGTGCCAGATTTATTTATCACGTAAGGCATTGTGCCAGATTTATTTATCACGTGAGGCATCGTGCCAGATTTTATTGTTATTTAATATTTCTATTTATTATGCATTATTTTTTTATTTTTTTCGATTCAAATTTTATTTATTTATTATTATTTATAATGCTTATATCATTACATACGGCACTACGCCTGTTAAATTTTAATTTGTAAATCATTAAGGCATTACGCCGGAAAGCTTTTGATGCTATATAAAAGCGATGTTCTGAAAATGATACATGTATGATCGTTTCTATATCTCTTTATCTTATGACAAGAGTGTTTAAGAATGGTCAACATTGTCAAAATGTAAAGGGCATTGTGCCTTAAAGTTTAATTTTGATATGCTATAAAAGGTATCACACCTGAAAACTTTAATTTTGATATAATATGATATTGGCATTGCGCCAGAAATCATTATAATATATGAAAAAGAAATGATATTGAGTAGATCATTCATCGAAAAGATGGTATAACACCTGGTTAATTCATATGCAGCCGTATTTATATATTTATTTTTGTACGAGATGAGCATTGTATTATGCTTTATGAAGAATCATGATGGTATAGCACCAGCGGAAATTTATGATAGTAGTCGTTCAAAAAAAAATCTAATTAAGTGACATAGTATAATAATTGTATGTTCATATGTCAAGTTTTGACCTCTATGATGATTACATCGCTATATAGGGCATTGTGCCTGTTAAGTTTAATTTTAGTATTATTTAAAGAAAGAAAGGCATCGTGCCGGAAAGTTTTCAGTTCTGATATTAAAATGATGTCATAGAAACGATACCTATAGGATCGTTCCTAATATTTTTTATTTTATTTTTATGACAGATTGTAAGAATAATTACCATTAAAGAATGTCATTGATGGATGGTGAAGACGTATGTCTTATTGATAGTGCTGCAACGCACACAATTCTTAAGCATAAGAAAAACTTTTCTTATTTACAAAATTATGCTGTAAAGGTTACTACCATATCAGGTAGTACGAGTATTGTTGAAGGGTCTGGAAAAGCAACCATTATTCTACCTAAGGGAACAAAAATATGCATTGAAAATGCATTATTTTCCAGCACGTCTCAAAGAAACTTGTTGAGTTTCATTGATATACGCCGGAATGGGTATCACATAGAGACAGGAAATGATGGAAATGTTGAATATATTGGCATCACAAAAGTGATAGCTGGAAAGAGACAAATGTTGGAAAAGCTAGTTGCTATTTCCTCTGGGTTGTACCCTGTGTATATTAATACAACAGAAATACATGTTGTTGAAAAACTGAAATATTTTGATGATTTCAAAACTTGGCATGACCGGTTAGGCCATCCCGGTTCCATCATGATGCGAAGAATTATGGAAAATTCATGTGGTCATATGTTGAAAAACAAAAAGTTTCTTCATCTAAATAGTTTTCCGTGTATTGCTTGTTCTCAAGGAAAACTAACTATAAGACCATCACCAGTTAAACTAGAGATAAAGCCGATTGCTTTTCTCGAAAAGATTCAGGGTGATATATGTGGACCTATCCATCCACCATGTGGACCATTTAGATATTTTCTGGTTTTGATAGATGCATCAACCAGATGGTCACATGTTAGTTTATTATCAACCCGCAATATGGCATTTGCAAGATTATTGGCTCAGTTAATTTGATTGCGAGCCAATTTTCCTGATAATCAAATCAAATCCATACGCATGGATAATGCTGGTGAATTTACCTTCAAGGTCTTCAATGACTATTGCATGTCCATTGGAATAACCATTGAACATCTAGTAGCTCATGTGCATACCCAAAATGGTTTGGCAGAATCTTTGATCAAACGTCTACAGTTAATTGCAAGACCGTTACTAATGAGATCAAAACTCCTAGTATCTGCTTGGGGGCATACTATATTACATGCAGCTACCTTGATTCGCATCAGGCCAACAAGCTTTAATAAGTTATCACCATTACAAATGGTTACGGGTCAAGAACCCAATATCTCTCACTTGAGGATTTTCGGCTGTGCGGTATATGTTCCTATACCTCCACCGTAAAGAACCAAAATGGGGCCTCAAAGAAGAATGGGAATATATGTTGGGCTTGAATCTGCCTCAACTATTAGATATCTCGAGCCAACTACTAGGGACTTGTTTACAGCTCGATTTGCTGACTGTCATTTTGATGAGTCACATTTTCCATCATTAGGGGGAGAAAATAAGCAATTGGTAAAGGAGATTACATGGAATGAACCGTCATTACCACATTATGATCCTCGCACGAAACAATGTGAGCTAGACGTTCAACATATTATTAATCTCCAAAAGCTGGTAAACCAATTGCCTGACGCATTTACTGACCTAAATCAGGTGACACAGTCATATGTGCCAGCCAAAAATGCTCCTGCTAGAATTGATGTCCATGGAGGACAGGTTGCAAATGAGTCTAACACACATATAAAACGTGGTAGACCAGTCGGTTCCAAAGATAAAAAAGCCCTCGAAAACGAAAGGGAGCATGCATTAAAGATGGTCTAAGTGAAAAGGGTGAGACTCTTGAAGAGTCTGTAGACATGACAGTTGCAGAAATGCAGAAAAATCAGGTACCTGAAACAAATATTGATAATGAAGAGATCTCGATCAACTATGTCATGACTGGAATTCGATGGAACCGACATGAAATTGATGTCGATGAAACTTTTGCATATAATGTAGCGCTACAAGTTATGAATAATGAAGAGGATCATGAACCAAAGTCTGTTGAAGAATGCAGACAAAGAAATGATTGGCCAAAATGGAAAGATGCTATTGAAGCATAATTAAACTCACTTAAAAAACGTGAGGTTTTTGGACCAGTGGTCCATACACCCAGTAAGATAAAACCAGTTGGTTATAAATGGGTGTTTGTGCGAAAAAGAAACGAACAAAATGAAATTGTGAGATACAAAGCTCGTCTAGTTGCATAAGGTTTTAGTCAAAGACCTGGTATTGACTATGAAGAAACTTATTCCCCAGTTATGGATGCCACAAGTTTTAGATACTTGATTAGTTTGGCAATCCAAGAAAATCTTGAGTTCGTTTAATGGATGTGGTTACAGCCTATCTATATGGATCGCTTAATAGCGACATTTATATGAGGCTACCAGAGGGATTCAAATTGCCTGAAGCATTTAAATCAAGCTCTAGAGAAAAGTTCTCTATTAAATTGAATAAATCCCTCTATGGACTAAAGCAGTCGGGCCGTATGTGGTATAATCGTCTTAGCGACTTCTTGCTTAAGAAAGGCTATGAGAATGAATCGATTTGTCCCTGTATATTCTTAAGGAAAAGAGGATCTGGGATTGTCATAATTGCAGTCTATGTTGATGACCTCAACATAATTGGAACATCTGTAGAACTTCAACAAGCTGTTGAATGTTTAAAGTCAGAATTTGAAATGAAAGATCTTGGTAAGACAAAGTTCTGCCTAGGACTGCAACTCGAGCATTCACCAAGTGGGGTATTCCTACACCAGACTCAATATATTACAAAGGTGTTGAAAAGATTTTATATGGATCATGCTCATCCGTTGAGCTCCCCAATGGTTGTTAGGTCCCTAGATGTAAACAAGGGCCCATTTAGACCCCGTGAACGTGACGAAGACTTACTTGGTCCTGAAGTCCCATATCTAAGTGCTATTGGAGCATTGATGTACTTGGCGAGTTATACTCGACCTGATATAGCATTCTCTGTAAATCTATTAGCAAGATATAGCTCTACTCCTACAAAAAGACATTGGAATGGTGTTAAGCATGTACTCTGTTATCTTCGAGGTACAATGGATATGGGGTTATTCTTTCCAAAGACACCTAAGTCTGGTCTAGTAGGTTATGCCGATGCTGGCTACCTATCTGATCCTCACAATGCAAGGTCACAAACAGGTTATGTATTTACTCATGGAGGTACGACCATATCATGGAAGTCTATAAAGCAAACGAGTGTCGCCACCTCCTCTAATCATGCAGAAATTCTAGCGATACACGAAGCCAGTCGAGAATGTGTTTGGTTGAGGTCCATGATCCAACATGTACAAGAGAAGTGTGGCCTATCTTTTGATCAGAAAATTCCCACGATATTATATGAAGACAATGCTGCCTGTATAGCCCAGATGAGAGACGGGTACATCAAAGGAGATAGAACGAAGCACATATCTCCCAAGTTTTTCTACACCCATGAGCCTCAGAAGAATGGAGAAATTGATATACAACAAATCCGTTCAAGCGAGAATATTACAGATATATTCACCAAGTCACTTCCAACTTCAACTTTCGAAAAGTTAATCCGCAAGATTGGGCTATGTAGATTCAGAGACTTGAAGTGACGTTTAGTTCAGGGGGAGAACTTATGATTGCACTCTTTTTTTCCTTAGTCTTGGTTTTTATCCCACTGGGTTTTTCCAAGCAAGGTTTTTAACAAGACAATCAATATCGGACATTCAAGGGGGAGTGTTATATATATAGTGAATGTCCATATTACTTATCCACTCTCTCTATAAATAGAGACCATTGTACTCAGTTGTAAAAGGAATGAAAATCTTACCGTTTTTACTCTTTCTCTATTCTCTCATTTCTAACAGAAGTAAGAAAATATATAATAAGGCAAGCAAAATAGAAAGTGGGAACTGCCAATTTAGGCGGATTACGATCAAATGCTGAAACAGTTTACTCTTTAAGTGGCAGAAAATCAGAAGCAAATGACAAAATGCTTTTCACTAATCTGCATAAGGCTGAGTTGTATTTTGACTAAGCTGCTTTACACTAACATAACTCACTCAACAGAGTAGTGTGTAACAAATTTTAACTAGAGAAACAAGCTTCAATAAAGCATTTATTATTGTCGAAAGAAATTGTTTGAAAGGAGTATTGTCGAATCATCAATAAACGTAGATGCTTAAGACTGAGTGTATCCACAATCTATGACTGAGAAGCATACGATGTAGTTTTCTGTTGATTTAATTAAATTGACAAATATGATAATGATAAAAATTTATAGATTTGTTAAACAGGCTGTGAAGGAGAATACTGAAAACACTGGACACGAACAATAATGCCTAACGAAAAAAAATTAATCTCTTTGTTTTTAAAAGTAGATGACAGGTGTCATCTTATAATTAGATCAAAGTGTAACTATAGTAGACATGTTTATTTCCTATTCGATAACCACACCCACCTTTATATGAAAGCAGGTATAACTGCGTTTACACGCTGTGGTCGAACGCACGTATGGCTGCGTTTACACCCACCTTTAATTGAGTTTCCTAGAACAGCAGGCACAAAAAAGTTTTAAGCATCATAGCAGTATTTTGGACAGCAGCTTAGGGCTGTTTGTTGGCAGCAAATAACTATTAATCTACTTTTCAGAGAAAAAAGAGACACTTGTTAATCATTGAATGGACAGAAATATTACCATAGTACACATGTCATGGTCTAATTTATTAACCAGAGTAAGCTCAATCTAAAAGCTTACTTTTGTTGTGTTTGATGCCAACAGCGAACCGCCTCTAGGCGTCATTCACTCCCGACAAATCATCGGCCTTGTACGAATTGCCCCATTTTTGAAGACACATGTCACTATCTGAATGAATAATATTCTAACTCAATACATATGTCAAGTTACAACTTGTTTGCAGGTAGATTAAGTTGCCGCCGGGGGTCCAGTAACTAATGTCCGGGGTTTGAACTCAATTAGCTTGCGCCCGGGGCTGAACCCAATGCGCCTGGGCCTGACCAGCCTTTGTAGCTTGCGCCCAGGGCTGAGCCCAATGCGCCTAGGCCTGACCAACCTTTATATTCTCTTCTTCGCTCATTTGAGAAGAAATCTTCCGAGCGAGGCCAACTCAGAAAGGTTGCAGCGCCTTTCTTTTAAGAGCATGAGAAAGATGCTTTGTATTTTCTGGCACCGTTCGGTATGGCGTTTTTTGGTAGTTTTGTAGTTGATTTGGTCTGGTTGTTTTTTTGGCTGGTTGTTTTGTGGTGTTTTGCTGGTTGTTTTGTGCTGATTGTTTTGTGGTTATTTTGAAAAATAGTGTTCGGTAGGCGGCGGTTTCGTCTGGCTGTTTTGAATAAGTTAGTTATGTGCGGTGCGTTTACCGTTTTCGGTGTTACAATTAAAAATTTTATATTACATTTTGAAATAATTTTTTGTTAGTAAAGTTAAAATATATGTAGATATTTAATTATAGTCTTTAATTATTATTATTTTATTAATATTTTAGTTACAATTAATTTATAATATGTATACATATTAATTTATTAATAAATTTTTTACATATATTTGAAAAAATAAAGAAATAAACCACGCTATTAATAGTAAATATATTAGATGTTATATTTGTAAATAAAATTTTATGGATTATATATTAGTATTTAATATAAAATTTCAAATGTATTAATACTTAAGATTATTTGAATTTTTAATGAAATAAATAATATCATGAAATGAAAAAGCAATTCTCTCTAGTAATAAAATAATTGACTATAAGTGATAATATATACTATCACTTACTATTTTATTATTATATATTGTTTCATTGTTGATAAAATATTTATTTTAAACATATATTTGTAGTTAAAACAATATATTCTATTCAATCAAATATTAAAATGAAAAACAAAGTATATTAGCATATAAAATTGTTCTTTAATTATCAAGCACTGTATAAAATATATAACAACTTTGATAATACTGACAAACTATAATAGTTTGTACAAATAGTTTTGTAATTAATCATTACTTAACAAGTTGAATACTTATAATTGATATTCTAAAATATACTACAAATATTTTGTACTCTAATAATTTTGATATAATTAAAAGTTTACATCATAATTTTTATTAGTTTACTCTTTTCCTTGTAGAATATTTTAATAAATTTGATAGATAGTAATAATTTTAATTATATCTATATATTACTATATGTAGATATAATTAAATTTTCAGATTGTATACCTTATTTTAGCAATATAGTAAAAAGTAAAACTGATTATTATGTCATTCTTAGTAATCATGTACCCTTCTATCCATAATACAATTTTTTTATTACAGATTCTATAAATTAAAAATATATTAGAATTACTAAAAAAAATTAGTATAACTTTTTAGAAAAACACTACTAGTTTTAAACTATTGTTCTATATTATTTTCATTAATTTATAATTTAGTATACCATTCTTTATAAAAAAACTAAAAATAAAAAAGAGAAATAAACTTTTTTATATATTAATCTATATATTTCAATTTTAATTTAATTTTGTGTCAAATTTAATATATAATATAATTTTTAAAATATAATTATAAATATTGAAAATTTAAATTAATTTTTTAAAAATTATTTAATATTATTAAAATATTCTCGTCTGGCTCCGCCTCTATTTACCGTATTCATCCTCTTTACAGCATAAACTGTTGGTTGTTTTGTGGTGGTATATATATTTGTAGCTATTTTGAAAATTGTTGTTCGAAGGTGACGAATTGACATAAAATACCACAATTATACCACAAACATACCAACACCTATGTTTCCTGTTCATCAAATTTTCGTACAAAAAACGAAAGAGCCAGATGTTAAGGGATGATGAATCAGACGAATGTATTGAATAATCGGAAAAAAAATATTTTTCTTGTTTGGAAGAGGCTTCTGTTGTTATGGATCTTGTGGTTTAACCCGATGAAAGTTTTGAAGCTTCTTGTTTCAAATCAGTCTTGCTAGTTCCTGGTTGGATCTTAGACCGCTGCGCTTGTTCCCGCTGAGGATTTCTCTATCCGATTGAAAATGTCCTTGCGCGGATTTGAGGACGATTTGCCTTTGAATGGATTATGTATTAGACTGAGATCAGAATATCAATGTCGAGTATGCGCATAGGATGGGCTCGAGCCTTCCTTCTTGATCGTGACTCAGCATAAATATCGGAATTTCGGTTGCAAGATTGAAGCTCCGTAGATGAACTTGATGGATCTCCTTGATCTTCCGTTTTTACTGAATAATCTTAGGCACGGTAAAATAGGCGCTACAAACATGCTAAGAATCAGACTGAATTCCCAAAATGATTCTTCATAGTCGCTCAGCAGTTCTTGGCTGTGTCGTATCCTTCCATACTTCCTTCTGATTTGTCGTGTCGATTCTCTCATCGTGGTGCAAAAAAGGCTCAGCATCCTTGGTTTGAGGCATGAGACATCACACTTTCTAGGTTCTTCGATTTCGATTTGCTCCGAAATGCTGATTCTCCGATCTGGATTCAGTGCGGTTTGTTGATATTCATTCGGTCTGTTGATATCCATATTTTAACAAGAGTATCCATCGAAGCAGTATTGTTACAGAAAGAATTGGTTCATCATCAATCTTTTCTTATTCTTTAGGATCATTGTTCATCATCTCTTCAAAAATCGAGGACTAAGGGCCTGTTCGTTCACGGTGAACAGAATTGGGCACAGCGATCCAACCATAAAAATGGACAATTGTCATGTATTAAGTTATTGTTCTTCTCAGTGGGTCCCAGTGCTTCTCTCACAAAATGGCATTAACCATAACGCAGCATTTTGCTGCGTTTGAAATCGCCAGAGATTAAGGTTGTAGTCGAACGCACCCTAAGGCCCCGTTCTCTCATGGCCTTTACAACATTAATCTCACTTTTTTACTTTTTGCTTGCCACATGTCAGTTGATTATTTGTTAAATTTTAACCCAATGCAGATGTGTCAAGTTACAATAGGTTAACTAGGGCTAGATTAATAAAAAAGCTACTCTGAGTAGCTTTTTGGAGTGACGGGCGAACGGCCCCTAAGTGTTCCTCCATCTACTTTTTGTTTTTCAGTTGATTAATGTTACACATGTTAATTTTCTATTAGTGCATTTATACTACAAGGACCCACAAATATGTAGTTGCCCTCCCCATTGGTTAACCATGGTAGCATTAAAGATAAAGCTTTATCATCTACTCTCCGAACGCGCCCTAATTCGTTAGGAATGAATCCAATCGTTCATGATTTTTTGAACTGCGGCTTAATCGTGGTTGATGTTTGGATTCCCACTGACGGCGCCCGGTTGATTTGGTTCCACACGTCAACACCAAAAGATTACTACCGATAAACCAAGATATAGGGGGCGTTCGAAGCCCGCGAGTAAACGCGGCTATATTTGCGTTTAGATAAATGTGACTGTGGTTAGTGTATAGTAACTGGACAGGTGTGTTTTTTGTCAGTTCAGTTTAAAAAAGATCCAATTAAATACTGCCATGTGTCCTCATCTTTTTTTTTGAAATAGATTAATCATACAATCGCCTCCTGCGAACGGACCCATAGTGGTTCGGTCAATAAACTGGCCTACGCCCACTTTTTGACAATATCTTTATTTTTCACTTGTTCTTTTAGGGTGTGTTCACTTGGGGGTAATTAAGAAAGAGAAAGGGAATCATTCCCATTGTGATGGTTTGTTTTAAATTTTTAACGATTATCTTCCCCCTCTTTCCAGTTTTGAAAACCCCAATTCCCTTCTTATTCATTCCCGCTAAAATCATGAGGAATAGTATTCTCTTTCCTTCCTTTTCTATCATCCTCTCCCACCGCGTAACTCATTATCGTTGTTTTAATTTAAATAAATATTTTAAGAATTAAAATTTATGAGTAACATATACTTAAATAAAAATTAAATGTAAACAATTTATGTATGAGCAAATATGTTAGATGTTTTATCTTAAATAAAATATTTACAATGATTCATTTAGTTATTTTTGTTATATACTAAATATTTCAATTTTATATGAATATATATATATATATATATATATATATTAAATACTACATATAATAATATACAAAACAAAATTTTTAAAATTTTAGATTTAAAAGTTTTACCATAAAACTTTTTAAAAAAACTTACTAATATGAAATAAATCACTATACTAAAAGTACTAAAAACTAAGTATAGTTGTTATTAATTATTTTATTATCATAAACAGTTCACTTTAATAAAAAAAAGTTATTATTTTATTTTATTTTAATAACCTTATATTATTAAAAATATTAATAAGTAAACTAAATATTATTTAATTAAATGTGAACTATATTATTTTAGCTAATACCAAAAGATATTAAGAAATATAAAACAAGATTTTAACATATAAACTTATTCTTAAAATATTAAACATTATCTAATGTATGTATTAGATAAATATCTATAATATATTGCAAATATTTTTGAATTATAACATAATTTTGATATAATTAATAATTTTTTATTTTGATTAAAGTGTTTATATTTTTACTGAATATATAATTAAGATTATTTCTAACTTATATTTTGTTTAACTATCAATATGTTTATGAAATTAATGAACATGGATGATCATTTTGAGATTTAGTAACAAAAATTATTACATTATGTTAATATTGAATAAAACAAGTATAACTTTTTTTTAAGAAAATAGTGATTCTCTTATGTTCAAAGCCAAACAACAACAAAAGGAATGATGCATAATTCTATTCCCTTTCTAAGTTAAAACCAAACAATTTTTTAATCAAAGGGAATCCCTTTCCTTCTTTTTCATTATCTTTCCTGATTTCATTCTGTTTATTGGCATGAAGTGAACACACCCTTAGTATTACAACCTTTAACAGTTTTTCTAAGTGTCTCTCATGTTGTGTGTCCCCCTACAAATGAGTCTTCACCTCGATTTATAGACTTTCGGATAAAATCTATCTTTAAGCTCTTACACATGTGGCACTATTCTATTGGAGCAACCTTTCTAGCTTTAGTATTTTTCTCCTTATAAGACTTTTTGCCCCGGAGGGGCGTGGGCGCAGGCCGCGGGACCCAGACTAGGGCATGGACAGGGGCCTGGAGTGGGGCTTGGGGCCTGGACTGGAGCCTGGGGCCTGGACCGGCTTGACTCTCCTGTCTTGTCATATTTTCCTCTTCTTAGTTTTCAAGTTAGTAGCTTTTTCGTTAAAAGAAGGGGGGAAAGTTAATAACATTTTAATCATGGTACTTGTTTCACCCTTAAAAAAATCAAAATAAGAATAATTGCTTTAGACCCATTCTAGATAGGTGTTGGGTTAAGTGAACAAATAACCTCCATCTACTCAATTTACTTCACTAAAGATGCTCAAGCATAGTAGTACATTTTTTTTAACCAAATGTACGATTCTACTATAAATCAGAAGAGTAACAATTCACATTACAAAATTCCAACTACAAAGATAGACTAAGCCAACAAGGAAAAGCCTAATCCACTATATTTATTTCTGCTATTGACAAGAATCCAAACTCACCCTTATAGAGTGATCAAAATTTAATCTTTGTGCTATTGATAGGAATCCAAATCTCACCCTCATATAGAACGGTCACAATTTATCTATCCAAGCATGATCCCTAAACATTTTCTTAATTGTTGCACACTACACATGGTACACACAAGCATTAAACCAGCAATTCCTAGTTGTAGTAGGTGAGCCTTGTCTTTCTCTTAGAGGTACTGAACAGACATACAAGCAATGAGCCAGTGATAGAAGCGGGAAGGTCAATACAAAGTAACATCTCGCAATAGATCTGAATAGCTAAGAACAAAGTCACTGGAAATTTTTTTCTCATAAACATAGGCATTGTTATTATTAATTAAGCAAAGCAAAGCGGTACAACCCTACAAGATTAACTAAAAGAAAGGAAAACTCATATAAGTTCAATTTCAAAAATCCAAGAATTTGCCACCCACTTCAAGGAAATCACCGTGATCAACTAAACACTTTGAATCCAATAATGGAATTGGTGTTTGTAGTTGACTAGAAGACCGATCATGCCAAGACATGCACGTCTTCAACAAAAACCCATAAACAACAATCACAAAGACAACATAACAACATGGCAAATCAACAATGACCATCATCCACAAGCTAGCATAATCCAAAAGACAAGATTTGAAGAACAAGACCATCAACTTGCATGCACCAATTGACCACACCCTCGCCAAAGAGGGAAAAGCCACACCTTCACCAAAGAGGGGAAGATTGAAATGGGAGAGAGGGGAGGTAGGTGGTGGTGGAGGTGGAAGGAGGTGGGATCAGCACCAGAGTCGACATGCAACATCTAGATTTGCACCAGAATCGACATGCAACTTCAAATGGACACAACACGTCAGACAGAGGCAAGATCTAAGAGCGAAAGGCACCGGAAGCTAAAGCACAAACCCATGGTGACGCGAGTGGTGGAACTGATGGAGGCACTAAAGACCTGATCAAACTAATAGAAGAAGGAAAAAGCAAAGAGAAAGGGAAAAAAGAAGGGGGTGGAGAACACGAGGTCCCCTCCCCCAAGTGAATTATCTCTGGAAAGAAAGAGAGCTGCTGGAGCGAGGAAGATGAGCGAGAACAGTCACCCTTTGTGTTTAGTCATTTTTTAAGAACTTGGTAAAGTCACTGGAAAAATTGAGTGCTCTCTACTTTGAGCAATTTTGCAAAAGGGGCAAGTTGCATCAAACGCATCCTAATTAAACAGCCTCCAGTCGCAAGCCAGTCATACTGCTAACCACCACATAAAAGCATGGTGTGGACCACACATTAATTGCAAACGGTCAACTTCCATTCTAAGTTCTGCTCAAAAGATGCAAGGACAGTAGATATTATCACTCTTCAGTTTACCAGCAACACCAGCTTTGGATCTTATATTATTAGTGAGGGGCATCAAACTATGAGCTTAAATTCATCTCTATTCATCAAAGATTTCCACCAGCGTGCTGCTGTTATCTTTACAGTTGGGCTGAACAAAAATCTGATGAGGATTGATATATGAGCTGCATTCCAAGCAAGAATTTCTTTTAAACCTAGACCGTCTTCATCTGTAGGCCTACAAACCTCCCACGCAACTGGGTAAAGTTTTCTGCTCAACATAGCACTAATTGATTCATCGCATGCATAAAGCTACCAACCATACGTATGTATAGAAAGTTGGACCAATGTAACAGCTATCATGTCAGGGATAGTGTGTGTTACACATTCAATCAAACGTTTTCCCGGTGCATTGATCACAATCCACTTCTCTAAGCAGACTGTAAATAAATATTCTTTGGTTTTTAAGTAAAGTCCTACGAGTATTCATACAAAGACAATTGGCCTACACGGGTGCTAGAAGACAAACGGCATACAAAAAAAAATTCCTTTTTTAAAACAAATACGAGGAATATTCACATTCAACTTCTCACTCTATAAAACACCATCTTCTAAGTCAATGTACAGAAATTATAATACAAAAAAGTCAAAGATGAAAGCAACTAATCACCTCAGTACAAAAAGGATGGACAAAAACAAAGAAGATAACCTGTAAAAAACGAACTGAATGGGAAGAAAAACAAGCCTACAATCTGCAGTTCAAACGATCAGGTAAGAAGATCTTCAACATTGGGGCATCAGAAGATATCTCAATCACATCTCCATGTTTAATAGGGAAAGAAAAATGAGAACCATCAACATATATAAAACCCTCATCAGACAGCCATGTGGTTTCCATGACCTGGTCTGACTTAACCAACCCATGCATCAAATCAGCGCTCAAAACACCTGGGAACATGGGTTCTCTGACCATATACTGGAGTTCCTTGGAAAGAATCGGCATTGGAAACCCACCTGCTGACTGCATCGCGGCTGTTGATCCGGCAGCCGTTGAGACTCGTAGGCCGCTTGATCTGCAGAAGACCAGAGGAGTAGCAGGCTGTGCGCCATTCTCTCTTAGTCTGAATGATAACCGGGAAACTGACGCCGGGCATGGGTGTGACATTAGGATGTCATTCAATGCGTAGGTTGGTATCCGTTGTGAATTTATGCGTATTGATATCCTTGATATTTGAGATGGTTTGGCTTGGTACTCAACAATGTCATCCAGTATCTTTGATGAATTTAGATATCACCGTTTGGTTGGCATGGGTTCAGGATAAAACAAATGGTCATTATCATTGAAGTGCAACAAGTGATGAATGTGTGAATGATGAAACACCTATGATTGCTACAGTTTTTGCATCAGAGCTACTGGCTGAAAGTTAAGTTATCAAGTGTTTCACCTCTCCATAGTCAAATATACACTAAGACTTGAGGAATGAGAACCCTCTAGCATCAAACTAACCTGAGATCTTGAGATCCTACATAGGCTCATCAATGAGGGCATGAAAAAATATTGAAACAAAGGTACATTCAATTTTGACAAGTTTTTCAACATAAATACGCGCTGAACACCTTTAGGCTATATATAACAAAATAATCAGTGGAGGATTAATCAGCTACCTACAGATCTTATCAAATTGGCATTTCACATCTGCAATAATTTCTCAGTCTAATAAGATAATACTGATCTTCACCTTTTCAAAGTTTTCAGTTGTGGCCGCACAAAGGTAGCCAGTGCTTCTGGCTGCGTCAAACTCGTGACTGAACATCTCCACCTGCACCAAGCAATCAATGTTGGGTTGCATCTAATGTTCGCTCACTAAAAGTAACTTGTATCAGCACAAGGGCCTACACAGGAAGGGCAAACTCATTGACGATAAATCAGATAAACAATCCATCAAAGAAATTCGCCCAGGACAAAAAAAAATCAACCCAAATATGTGAAACAATAACCTCTTCTACTCTAGTAGGATCAGAATTCACTCCCAGAACTGGGACTGAATCATCCATGAAGTGGGTAGCTTTCAAGAGAGTGCCATCACCACCAACGGTAATGACTAAGTCCACATTTCGAATTGGTTTTGTTAAGCTGTCACGCAAAAGGGGTTCCCAATCTACCAGCTTACGCTTCAGCACATCCTTGCAAAAGGTAACAGCTTCGTTGTGAACTTGAGTTCTGTCTTCCAAGTGTCGTACACTCTGCATTTCTCAAACAAAATATAGAGGGTATGACAACAGATACGCCCAGGAAACCACTCTGATTGCACAACCAATCGAATAAATCGACAAAGAGTAGCGTACTAAGTACTGACGATTATGTAATTTGACCAGTTCCAGCTTCAATGCAGGATGATCTTAGAATATGTAAGTCAGAATGAAAACAGCTAACAGTTAACGTCATCGGAACGATGAAATCAAAGACAGTAGAGTCCGCATGGAGCACGGTCATCCACCACTTATTCCTATTTGTTAGAACTATCGGCAAAACCAGGTTCATTTCTACATAAATTGGGATTGTATCCAGCCATCATTACTGGAATAGATTTGAAAATTTTCTAGAGAGTACCTTAACGTTGGAGGCACCGGCAGAAATCCCTTCTAATTGACGATGCCCTTCGAATGGCTTTAGCAGCAACAAAAATCTTCGCCTCGACATGGGACGAACCCTAACACCACCCAAGTAACCTTTGCAGACAAATTCCATGTTTTGCAGTTTCAACCGCAGCCGTCCATCTTCACTCGCTCGATCACCAAGCCAATGGTTCTGTCTGGCCTCTGGCGTCTGCAACGCTGCTCTTCTCGGTAATTTCTTTTTTTTTTAACTCTATTGTAAGATCTAGGTCATGTCTAATTATAGTACAATTGTCAAATTAATATTTGTTAACTAGAGGGACATTTATCATAATAGATAATAGCCAAAACGTCCTCTAGTTTTTTTATTATGAATGTGTTCTGTTCGGTGGAATTTTTGCGTTTGAATAAAGTTCACTGTGGTTAACAAATTATAACCAGACAGATAAATTTTTTGTTAGTATAAGTTAAACAAGATCCAATAATTTGTAAACACTAGATCTATCTTCTTAAAAAGATTAAAAAGTGATTCGTGAGAGCGAACGGAGACTATATACAGTAGTAGATAGTTTGATAGTTGACAAAATTAGTAACTTCATCCCACCATAATTTTTTTGTTTACTTTTTGGCACGTTTTTTATTTCAGTATTTGATATATATGATGAAATAATTTTATAAAACTAATGTTATTAAGATATAGTTTATCAAATAAGGAATGGATTGCATAGTTTAAATTTATAAAAATATTTTATCTTATATATTAGATATTGAAGTCAAACAATATGCTTAAATAATAAAAAGACTTGATGTAAAATTTCAAGCACTTAGCCAAAGAAAAATAAATATGCTCTGATAAAGAGCGATTGTAACACCCCTTCTTCATAGAAAAGATAGTAACCTCTATGAGATGTTATCGTTGTTGTAAACCAGATGCACAGGACCTGCGGTACACCTACCAAATAAGAACATTGTGCATGACTAGAAATACAATCCACAAATACATAAATCCTTATTACAGACCGTACAATCATGTCCCACAACTGAGAGCAAAATACTGATGTCCAAAATAAAACGTAGTTTCAATTAGCAACCTGTAACACCCCTACGACGCCCCTAACCTCTACCGAAATCGCAGCGGAAAATAATCAACCAACAATAACTATTCGCTTTGGTGTTACAACGCCGTTAACCACCCACGTGGTTAACTAGGCTGAATAAATACAAGTGTATCGGTCTGATGATCAGACTCCCGAGCATAGTAACTAACATTCATATATAAACATAACCAGCCATACCGAGTATTTAACTTACAACACATCCACGAGCCATACATCACCCATCACCGTTTAACAATAGTACCAAAATGTAATGCCTCGGGTGCACAGGCGCATCCCGGGCCTAACAACCAACATATCCCAAAAGTATATCAACCTAGGACCTAGAGCCACTCTGCCTCTTCGATCCTCATCCTGCAATAAAATATGGAGCCCCCGAGGGGGTCAGCACCTTTGCTGGTATGGCTAACGCGCAGCCCATCGACTACCGGGATACGCGCAACCAATTGTCATAATAACATGGCATTCATTTTAGAACATCCAACATATATATACACCATAGCAAGCAAGGGAAATTGCATAGCATCACAACAACAATACATAACGCCATAAGCTTGGTTCTCACAAGGAACCTTCCAACATAGTTAGTATACCATGTGAGCCTAGAGATTATTACCAATCCCATGTTAAGCTCGTTACCATCCTCGTTACCGTCCGGTTATGTAGAACGGTTAACTTATACCAAAGGTGTGTCGGATATAGTAATCCCAAGCACACCGAAATAACATACGCATGCCCCTATGGCCCGACGTGAGTCAGTAACTAGCTTTGGATAAGCTAAGGGAAGGTGGAAACCAAATTGGAATACCACCTATACATACACCAAGAGAGCCGAACCGGATATGATATCGACCCCCATCCATCACACGCGTGGCCGGAACAACCGGACTCCTCACTCCCCCGGTTAGCACTTGTTAGTGATCACACAACATTTTGTCAAGTCACATACAAGCAAGCATTTAGGTCTTGTTAGACAACCAAGGGAAAGGAGTCATAACCTTACAACATCATAATGTATAACAACTGTAAACTCTTTTCATGCCTTAGTCTTATAAGGTCGTAACACGCAGAAAAGCAAACAACACCCAAGCCGGTGTAAACCGTTAGGCAACAGACTGCAAGAAAACCATACCTTGGTCCTTGCCTTGTTTCGTTCCCACCTTGAGAGAATCCTATACACATTAGTAAGGTCGGTTAATTATTTATTTAACTTCACACTTACTAAGTATTCACATGATTGTATGACATGTTTTAAATGTCTACTTCACCCTAGGTTACCTTCATTATATATCCTAGGGTTAACTACATAAGTCACCTTCTTTTCTGTTTTTTTTTTTTTTACAAGTTTTAGGTCCGACCGGACTTGCCGACCGGACTTGCCCATGTCCGGTCGATTCCAGAGAGTTTCTCCCCTTCGGAAATTCAGCCCGACCGGACTTGTCAAGTCCGGTCCCATGTCCGGTCGATTCCAGTAACTCAATCCGTACAAAATTTTCTACTCCGACCGGACTTGTAAGTCCGGTCCTATGTCCGGTCCATTCCAAGAGTTTATTCTCTTTGTAAATTGAGCCCGACCGGACTTGTCCATGTCGGTCCTATGCCCGGTCCATTCCAGAAACTAATTCTCGCAGGGTAAACAGGCCCGACCGAGCTTGCAAGTCCGGTCGCAAGTCCGGTCGGCCCCAAATCTATGTTTTCCTTTTTACATTCAACTCCAAACTTCACCCCATATAACCTAGTACTCCCTAACCTCATTTGGGCACTTTAAACACAACTTAAGACACCCTTAAACACTCATAAAACTCATTTTCTAATTCCTTAAGCCTTTACTTATTCCTTCACAAAATTCCTAACACTTACAACATTTTCTCCTAGTTTTTCGAATGGTGTTTCACACCTTAGATGACTACTATACCAAAAGCTTCCTCCTTATTCTAACATCATCTCCCAAGCATCATCTCTCACAACTAATTCCTTATCTCCTTCTTGAAACTCTTTTCCTAGTGTACACTTCTCCTTGTTTTACCAAAGTTTGCCTAGGTATTTACCTAAGTCCCAAAGTGACTTTGGTACTCACTAAATCTTAAGATCATGTCTAAGTCCTTATTACACCCTAGAGTACTTCCTAGTGCATCAAAATTCCTTAAGAACATCATGAACTTCTTATTCATCTCCTACACTTTCTAACTCACCAAACCTTATGTAAACACTTAGAACTTCTTACTTCCTACTTAAATTTTGACATGGGTTCCCCTAGAACATTACTGAGCCTAAACACTTTACCTTCTCCTTTAAACACACAAGAACATCCAAATCACCAAGAACACTCTCATACACAATTTCACCAAATTTACACTACATCACAATATAGTGCATAATTTAAATGCATGGCACTTAGGCCCTTAAAATGCATGGCTCTTAGCCCTTAAAGTGCTTAAATCATAAACACTGAATTTCCACAATATATGCCTTTAACCTGCAAATACACTCAACACACACATATGCCCTTTACTAGTCTCTTAAAACACTTTACTACTAGTCATTCACCATTTGCTCTTTAGGTAGTTTTGATAAGCATTTATAAGCTCATTTCTCCTAAGGCATTAAACAACATTTAAGTTAGTAGATTTACCTCTTTTCCCAAAATACTTCCTCCTTGATTCCTTACAAAACCGTATGATAATTTGATTCCTTGTCAAGTTCTAGACAATATACAAACACCATAATGAGTATTCAAGCTTTGAGCTTCATCTCATTGTAAACCCTAATTTGACATTGTTTCAAAAACATTAATGTAGTTATTTTACCTTGATCTTTGAAGGGAGTTTGAATATATAACAAGAGAGGACTCCACCTAGTCCATGAAGAGTTGAAATGAAGCTAGAACAAAGTCCACACAAAGAGCTATATCAATGTGTATTTTCGGTCAAGGTAAAAACATGGAGGAAACATGATTTTTCTTTGAGATTCCTTACCTAGAAGCAAAGGAGATCAACAATATGTCAAAATACAAGCTCAAGCTCCTTCAATGGTGGAACACCTTGGCCCGAAATGGAGCTCTTGGAGTTTTGAGAAGATAGGAATGAAGAGCTTGATGAGAGGAAGAGATTGGTGGTGTTTGTTTTGATTTGGACAAGTGAGCAAGATTTAGCAAGTGGTCAAAGGTGGAGCTCTAATGGTGGTGATGGTATTATCGTGAGAGAACAAAGAAGAAAGGAAAAAGAGGTGGGAAACCGTGTGGATGAAGGAAAGAAATGAGAGAATGAAGATAGAATTTGCTTTTAAGAGATATTTATACTTATAAAGTAAAAAGCAAGTTTTACTTAGTTTTTCTTTACTTATTATTGAATTAATTAGAGAGTGGTGAGTCACCACACTAGAAAAACCGGCCCCCTATATTATAATGAGGGTATTTAAGTCTTGTTTGTCAATTTAATTACTTATACAACATATGTTACAAAATAGCTTATAAAAATCACTATTCACCTAAACAAGGCACTTAGAAGTGAAATTTTTGATTTCCCATTAATATAGCCACCCAAATGTGATACTATATAGTACACATATATTTTAAGAGTAATGATGGACATTTAGCCACTCAAAACTCATTTACAAGACAATTTTTCAAAAATGTGCTTTAAGACTTCTTAAAGCACATTTTATGTTTTAACTTGTTTTCAAGCTTGGTTTTCTTTGGTAATTGGTTTAATAAGTTCATTAGTGTATAAATGAGGTCTTGGTAAGCTCATTAGGTCTTAACCAAGCTATCCCAAGCTTATAGCACATTTTAGCTCTTATTGACTTTAAAGCACATTTTGTGTTTTCTTTAGTTTAAATCTGTTTACCAATGTTTCTAAGACTCTTTTTAGTCTTAATAAATCATGTTTTTAATGTTTAACCAACATACCAAGGTTTGGGGTATTTCACAACCTCAAAGTACCCAACCCTCGCAATCTGGCTTAGTATTTTCACTTAAGCACCTCTAAAAATGTTGTTGAAGGGGGTTAGCCTAACTATTGAGTGTGATATCATGCAGCCCTCCTACTTCTTTGGACCAAACTTAGGTTATTTAGTCAAAGTTAGCATGCAGTTCATTTTGATATATATAAAAAATTAAACTCAATAAACAACAATCACACTAAAAGCACCAATTTGCAATACCGATATTAAGTAAATAAACTCAACAACAGCCAACAAACACAACATAATCATCATTTGTGATAATCAAGCTTAGACATGTTTAAGCTTCCAATAACTCAATTCCATTCTTCATGAGATTTATGAGTTTTAAAGTTATCTCATGATATTCTTTGAGTATTTATATCCTTTAGATATTAAAACATGCACAATACGTAAGTAAATCACTTAATTAGACTTAGAAGATCATAACCCCGCAAACGGAAGTCAAAACAGAGACTAGAAGCACATTTTAGGCAAAGTCAGAAGGGTGTCCGGATGTGTCCGGGCTAGCAAGTCCGGATGCATGTCGAAACTTTAAAACAGAGACGTCCGGACTTGTGTCCAGGTTGGAAGTGCAAAGAAAATATACGTGGTAGTGTCCAAACTTGTGTCCGGGCTTGGAAGTCCGGACACATGTTGTAACACCCCTAATAATTCGGCTCCTAATAATCCTACAAATGTCGCACATAATAAATATATCGTAGCGGTAAATAACTGACTGTCGCTCTAATGGTGTCACAGTTATCACTCGCCCATACGGGTGATAACGAGTTACCTGATAATCAACATGCGAAACGTATTCCCGCAGTGATCACAAGAGATAGATAGTAGAACTTTAAACAATTTAAAACAAACCAACAGTAACCAATTCTTACAGACCGTACTCGTGAGCATCTAAAACAAATCCACCTCGGTCTACACAACCCGAGTCCAAAACGTCATCAGTATTAAACCGTACCAAGTCTTAAACAACAGAAATATTACGACCGTCACGCCTCGCGTCGACCACCAGCTACTCTCCTGAAATAAAAATGGTTTGTGGTATGGAATCAGCCCCTGCTGAGTATGTTATCACATGCCCCCGTCATGCCCCCAAAGACCCCTCAATTATTTGGTTGAGAGCATGAGGTTCGTTACATGCAATACCGTTTTAATATTTAAAACTGTAAATCAAATAACATTAATATCCATACAATAACACAACCATCAACACACAATAAAATAACCACAAGTATAACCAATGAACAACAAAGCGAAACAACGAGAATAACAAACAAGTATTAAGTCTCGTCCATGGTATAGAAACCAATATTGTTCGCCACTGTACAAGTCTCAATTGTTTTAATTGTTCAGTTATACCTAGTGACAACGTCTCGTTAAAA
Organism: Limonium bicolor; assembly: GCA_023374045.1. Taxonomy (NCBI): domain Eukaryota; kingdom Viridiplantae; phylum Streptophyta; class Magnoliopsida; order Caryophyllales; family Plumbaginaceae; genus Limonium; species Limonium bicolor. Next base: position 285,870,329 of record CM041782.1, read on the forward strand.
CGACATGTCTCTAGTTACCCATATATTATGGCGGGTCACCCACGGCAGTAGCCACTCCAGCGGTAGAGTCTCCGACCAACGAGCCATTCTAGCTCACGGGAAATTTTCTTGATACTTGCGGACCCGTACGCGGACATCCTGGTATCGTTTTTGTGATCACAGCGCGCACCAAGAGCCACATCCTCTTGGCTTTACTTTCCTTGATTTATTAATTATACCATCGCATCGCATTACCAATTTTTTTTCTAACACAGCAGACTAAGGTCATTAGTCCAATCCGGAGTCTATAAACTCGGGATCCAGTGTTAGATACGAGAGCGGCGTATAGAAAGGCCAATGCTCCGTATGAAAGTCTTGGATAATATGTATATCTTATTATCCTAGTGCTACAACGTTTTTCTGACGATCCTTATATTTCATATAAGATAGCACCATAGCCGCTAGTTCGTTTTATATATATTGGTCCACATATACGAACCGGTACTGTTAACTCAACAACAGTAATAATAAGCAGCTATAAATATACAGTCCATGCATATTTAATTAAACATTCAGACAAACAATCTTATGACAGATCACACAGAAGTCTGAACTGAGGAAGCCCTCAGAGACAATCAGAGACACGTAACAACATACCATTCACCCTGATTGTATTACGGTGGAGTATGAATTAGCAAGATCCTATGCTCCGGGTGTCATCTCTAACAGTCTAAACAATACATAATGCTACTGATTAGCATCCTGTATAAACAACACAATTCTACGGTACCCCGTACCGTCACTAATAACTCCCGGTTAACCCCCCGTTATTAACTGTCAATGTTTGTCGGGTTTTCGGCTTAACTCGAGATTAGAAAAGTGTTATATTACATACGTAGTCTTGTCTCGTATATTAATATACTTATTGTTGGACTTTGTTATCGCATGCAACTTAATGTATATTTGTAGATCGTATAGTTTGTTTCTTTATTGCATGTATGATTCTTTGTCATGCACTATACATCCCACCTTAGTATTTAATTTTCTAAGGTTTGTCTTTTTTTTTTAAGTTCAATGTGGTATAATTCATATGTAACAATACTTTGAATATATAAATTCTTATTATCCCATGTATACTCTTAACATTAGAATTCCACATCTAATGTTTGTAATTCTTTTCCCTTTATCATATGTCATTTTAATTATGAAAACACATGGTCATTAAACCATATTATATTTTTCCACCATAACATATTTATTTATGTGTATGTATGTGGAACTATTTTCCATATGGTAAGTCTTATAATATATATTCATTCTTTTTAATGAATACCTCTTATATCATAAATGTTATAACTCTTATAACATTAAAAACCATATTATAAAATCCATTTAAAAATGTTAATATTTCCGAACAGCACCTATGTTCTTAAATATCTACAAAATCCACCACTTAATTAATATAATGTTACATTATAGTTATATAACATATCTTATGACATTTAAGTCATTAAAACAATTAACCTATAGTTATATTTTGTTTATAAAATACCAAACAGCCCCTTATATTCTCGGCTTTTACTATACACCACTAAACTTCTATAAATCACAAATCTTCCCAATTTATAATACATAGTTTTCTAATTTCATTAAAACTATATATTATACATATATCTTTATAAAATCTTATATGTAATTCCAAAAATTACCAAACTATACCAAAGGTTATAAATATTATTCCTAACCTTATATTTCCTCTAAATCTCGGTTTCTACACATATGTTACCCATTTGTAATAATGTCATAAAATACCATATATTATAGTTATATAATTCATATAAACTCCAAATTTAACCAAATAAACTTCTAAAAATTCCTAATAACTTAAGGACTATTCTAAATTCCATTTAGTACCCCTAAGTCTCGGAATTTATATTATAGCCCCATTTTTATAATTCTTTTACAATTTAATACCATCTTAATATAAGGTGGTATTTTAATTTCTTAAATTCTCCAAAATTGGTCAAAGTCTCCTATATAGTCAACTTTGACTTCTAACACCAAATGGGAACCAATTTTTCGGTAATCACTAATAATAACCTATACTTTTCTATTTTTACAATTTTGACACAAAACTTTATAAAAAGTTATAATTTTTATTAAATTCATTTAAAAACCCTAAACTCTTCTAAATTAAGCCCACGGCTTTTCTAATTTTCCAATAATTACGATTTGGCCCCAAACTTAATTATAAGCATAAATTTAACTAAATAAGCTTATAAACTTAAATTAAAATGGCCTAATGACATGGCCTTATTACAACCTTGAACTTGCAAAATAAATTACACATTAAATGTCTCAAAATATAGTATAACTCACGGCCTCACTTTAGATTATATATTTTTCCACATAATGTCATAATTTGACCATTATGTTAATTAAATCTCTTAAATGACTAGCTTAATTTATCTTAGTCATTTTTTTCCATTTTTAGGTCAATATAACCCATATGAATTTCTCCACTCTCGGCAATATATATATATATATGCTAAGAAATCATAAAAATCATAAGTTTAAGGTGTTTATACCTTGGTTTAAGCTTATAACAGCTCGGAAGCTTGATGGTAAATTCACCACACTATTTAGACATGTTTTATACACCAAAACCAAAACAATATATGGTTATACTCCAAGCTTGAGCTTAACCATAAGGAACAATTAATGTAAGATTTCAGGCAAAAATCACCTTAAAATGCAAGGGAAGTTCAAGCTGGTTTCGGCCTGTACCAAGCACACCTAATGGTTTTAAATTCACCATATCAACATAGGAAATAGCTAGACAACAACAAGCTGCTATGGTAATTGATTTTACCTTGGAAAAATGCCTTAAAAGAGGGTATTTCTCTTGGATCTCGGCCACCCTTGCTCCAAATGGCTAACCAACTGAATGAACATGTAATATGAAGATTATGAGTGTATAAAATCATAAAAATTCAAGAAAGAAAACCGGATGTAGAGTGGAGAGGCTTAAGGTATGTTTTTACCTTAAAATGCAAATTTGAGCAACCTTGGCCCTTAGACTTGCCTCAACCGAGTTTGGAAGTTTTTTCTAACCTTAGAACACTGAGAATGAGCCATAGGAACAGATGAGCCACGAAATCTAAGTGTAGGTAGTGAAGAGATGAAGAAAAAGAGCTAAAAATGACCTTAAAACCTTACCTTAAGAGCTTAGGCCTTAGGAATTAGATCTGCCTTCCATGCTCAAGAACAAGGCTTGAGAGTATCTAGGAAGGGAGAGGGCTCAGCTGGGCAGGCTGGAATCGGACAAGGAGGAGTGAATGAGTGGAAGAAGTTGAAATAATTGAAAAAAGTAAGTTTTTTTTCCAAAAGTAAATGGTAATAGGTAGAAATTGTCTAACAATGATTGTGAGCTGTCTCCTCTCCTCTTGCCTGCCGACTTCCATGGTCAAATGGGTCAATTAATTGACCATTGACCAAACTTGGTCAATATTGACTCATACGGGCCCCACCTTAGGGTTTTATTAATATTTTAATATTAAATTTGTAAAAATTCGTAAATTTCTGGAATTAAATTCCTAATATGATATAATATGATAAAATATCATATTTAAGGGTAATTATAATCTTTAAGCCCATTAAAACCCATTTTAGAAGGCAAATTCACAAAAACGTGCTTTAAGGTGTTTTAGTGCACATTTTTGTGTTGCAAGGTGCTTCTGAGCTTAGCTCTCTTTGATAATAGTTTTGTTGTGTTCCTTACTTACTTCATTATAATACTTAGGAATCCACTTTGGATCCTATTTGAGGTCATACAATCTTTATGGTGTCTTAAAGCACATTTTTGGCTTTACCGATCTTAAGGCGTGTTTTGCCTTGTTGAGATCTTTTAGATTGTTCCCCAATAATATTTAGATGTTTATTAACCATATTAGATCATTAGTAGATCATTTAATTAAATTTTAAAGGTTAGGGGTATTTCACATGCCGAGACTTAAAACACAAAAATCAACAGGTCATGTCCGGGCTTGCAAGTCTGGACACGAGTCGAGACTTGAAACCCAGATCCATCCTGGCACTCCGTCCGGACATGCTAAACCAGCATAACGCATAGGGTGTCCGTATGCCTGTCCAGACATACAAGTATGTGGCGAAAACAGACCTGAAAATTTGCAGAAAAACTCAAAATCAAACGCTCAATCTCCATAATGAAACAAGGTCGAAAACACATAATTCCATGGGAGTTTTGATGACAAACAACAGCAAAACAGAGGGAAGAACAACTCACAAAACATATTGAAACACAATCAAACAATCAAGCCCAATTCCTAAATCCCCATGGCTGAATACACTCAACAATTCCATTCACCACCTACCTCATAAATTGCAGACTAGCAACCCTTCACTAAAAATGAGAAGAAAACCATAGACACACCGAAATCCAGCGCAAACCACTGATCGAAACAACCAAAATCAGACCAAAGGAGAACATAAAGGAATAAACAGATAAAAACAACCAAGTGAATCACTAACTCAAACCACACAAAAGTTGCAGACACGTCGATCCACATGCCCACACTGACACTACAGACAGACAACACAACATAGAAAAACTAAGCAACCGGGTGAGAAAGGGCGAGAAAGAGCGTAAAACAGGAATGAGAAGTTGAGCGTGGAAAAGAGCGTGAAAAAAAGACCCTTTTCCTAACTCCTTACCATTGATTAGACTTGGCAATGACCCCTTTGCTCTCTCCAACTTCTCTTAATCACAAGCCTGCCTAAAATGAAATAAAATCCTCCTTAATATAAGATATCACAATAATCAACTTAGAAAAAAAAAACAGATTATAACACAATCTATATTGGTTGATCTCTTGGTGAGCTGCTCATGCAATTGTCCCGCGGGATTTGGCTACGAATAGCAGTCATGCCTATTAGGCTTTATCTTTTAATGACTTGTTCGTTTTCTGGTTGTAACCCATATATATTATATCTATTATGCTAAGTTAATCAAAATCCTGCCTATTGTGGAGGGTGATTTTTCGGTATGAGGGGGGTCTATCTAAAAATGGTCAGACTAAAAGCCTAGATCCTAGAAAATGCCATTCTGTGAAGGGTGAAAACCCGTTATTCTAGCATCCCTCAAATACCTACTAAATCGTCCGTCTTTCCCAGAAAGCATGAAGGAGAGTGCAAGTGTGCACTACACCCACTCTCGATGGGCTCCACGCGGACTTATGCCTCTATAAGGCGGAAATGACTAGAGTCGCCACCTAGTTTGACCTAAAGAACTAGGAAGGGAGGAGAAGGGTTCTAAGAACCGTTAATTGACTCTGTGATTTGTTGCCTATGGATATGACTTATCTGATCATACTAGAGATTCTGTGTTGGGTTCGCACTGGGTTACACCCCTTAGAAGTGACAACGACCACGACTTCAGATTGGTGCCCGAGGAAACCTCGGTCTCCAATTGCGGGATTACCTTCTTTCAAAACCTTTTTGGAGAGATTCATTTCAAAGGGCCACAAGGATAGGATTAGGACAGGAATAGAGAAAGAGAGTGGATGAGGCGAGCTTTTCTGCCAAGCTAGCGCCAAGAGGAAGAATTGGTGAATTGAATGAGTATAGAATGAAGATTTGGGAAAAATTTGAGGTTGAGTGAATATACAAGACTTGGAGTCTAATTGTTTGAAGTTTGTGGAAGCTGAAAGGTTTGAATGTTTTGAGAGGTATGAAGAACACCTTAGTGAGGGAAAAGGGTTTTTTTTTTAGAATGGGGTCGCACCCTAGATGGGTTGCCTACGTACTCAACTCCCTGTTGAGATCAGACCTTACGTAGTTCAAAATTTTTGGGGTTTTTGGAAGTTTTGATGTTTGAGGGTTTTTAGAAATGCTTGATGTGTGGGGTGTTGTAGTCTGTGAGACGCTCGGGTCTATGAGACGTTTGAAATCTTGAGATGTCGAAATCTGTGAGACACTCGGATCTGTGGGACGCTCGAGTCTATGAGATGCTCGGGTCTGTGAGATATTCGAATCATTGGGATAACAAAGTCTGTGAGACACTCGGGTCTGTGAGACGTTTGAAACCTTGAGATGTCGAAGTCTGTGAGACGCTTGGGTCTGTGAGACGCTCGGGTCTATGAGATGCTCGGGTCTGTGAGACATTCGAATCATTGGGATGACAAAGTCTGTGAGACACTCGGGTCTATGAGCGATACGGGGTTGTTTGGAGGTGAGATGGCAGAGTGAAAATGGCATTTTGATTGATGTGGGGTCGCACCCTGTGTGGGTTGCCTACGTACTCAATTCCTTATTGAGATCAGACCTTACGTAGTTCATAATTTTTGGGTTTTGGAAGTTTTGATGTTTGTGGAGCTTGAAGATACTTGGGGTGTTCGAGATTTAGAAAGGTTCGAAGTTTCGAAAAGTTTCGGGTTTGGATGCTAGTCTGTGAGACGCTCGGGTCTGTGAGACGTTTGGTGAAAAGAGATATCGAAGTCTATGAGGCGCTCGGGCCTGTGAGACGTTTGAATCTTAAAATGGTGGAGAGATTGAAGTGTTCGAGTCTGTGAGGCGCTTGGGCCTATGAGACTTTTTGAGTGTAGGGAAAATTGGAATGGAATTGGAATTGAATTAAAGTCGAAGTTGACTTGGAGTTGAATGAATTTTGATTTGAATTGGAATTGAACTGAGATTGAGATTGAATCGGTGTCGAATTGAATTTGGATTGATTTTAGATTTGGAATTGGATTTGTTGAAATTGAAAATGAATTGAATTGGACTTGGATTGAAACTGAATTGAGGTTGAATTGAATTTGAGATTGAATTGGGATGAATTTTGAATTGAAATGAATTTTTATTTGAGATTAACTTTGATGTGAGATGAACTCTGAATTGAATTGAATTTTGAATTGACTTTTGAATCGAATTGAGAATTGAAACGAGTTTTAATCGAATGGGATTACAAGAATTTTTGAATGAATTGGAATTGAATGAATTTTTTTTTCTCGAATTGGAATCAGACGAATTTTTTTTGAATCAAATTGGAATTGAAGAATATGAATCGATTTGATTTGATTTTTGTTCTGAAATTAAAATTGAAATTGAACTGAATTGATTTGATTTTGGAATGAAATTGGAGAATTGATTTGGAATCAAAATTAATTTAAGAAATGAATTGAAATTGGATTGAAATTGAGACTGGGATTGAATTGGAATGGATTGATTTGAAATTGAAGTTTTGGGCTGAATTTGGAATTGAATTTTGGGTTTTTGAATTAGATTTTTATTGATTGAAACGAATCATTGATTGTGAGTTTTATTATGACAATTATGGTTATTGTTTGGAATTTTATGAAGGAAGGGCGTTCCCCGCCGACCAGACTCTACGGCCCGTTTGAGTGAGGAACATCCCTGAACCTAGAAGCTTCTCTAAACTGGAATCGATGCGTCCAGAAATAAATGGGCAAGTCTAATGGGGTACTCTATGGCCACCTGTACTAGCCCGGTTTGGCCAGTAATGAGTTGAGCCTGAATGAAAAGTCTCATTTGAGCCGAAAGTTATAGCGACCCAAACAAGCTCAACTCAAACATGACATAAAACAAATAAGTAAGTGAAAAGCAATCAAAATGTAAACCACGGAATGTAGGCATGAATTTCATCTGTACGAGGTGACACTATCAAAGTTTCATTCATCCGAACCAATCTTAAAGATACCAACCTAAAATTTGCACCAAGTCTGAGGTGTTGGCTCAATAAAAGGTAATAACTCTGATCCATGGGTTCTAATTCGTTTCATTCATTTTTTTTTAAAAAAAAAGGACGAGAGTCTGATTAACCGCACATCACCGAAACAACAATATCGAATGTCGATGCCTAGACTAAAGATAAGAATAAGAGACTAGAACAAATCAAAAGCGCATGACAATCAGGTTAACAGACATACACAAATTTCCGTTTTTTATTTTACAGATGCATTCACCATACATAAATAAATAAACCAGATTAGCGCATCAAGATTAAGTTGTTCCTCGTAGAACAAGGACTATTTGCACTCAAACATATGCCTGCTTCAGATCTTTAAATTAAATAAACAACTTACAGTGATTTCGTGAATATAATTATCTTTCACCACTCCATCTTTTAGTCACTTTATTACTCCTTGTTTAATCTTAGGAATTCTCAAGCCTCGACCCGACAAAGCTTTAATGAATCATGTCTAATGGCACATATATGCATACACAGAGAGATCTATATATATATATATACAAAATCATAGCAGAGCAGCACAAAGAGACCGCATAAACAACAAAAGAGGTTAAGATCGGACATAAATACAACATAGAAGATTAGGGAGCTCAAAAGTAGATTGACAAGAAGGTTCCTGAGGGCAAGCTGCAGTAGTCCATGACGTACCAACTAAACGAGAATGAAGGAGCTGACTCCTGCCTTCAGCCTCCTACGCGTGACGCATTCCCAGAACTTGAGCCACTACAGTTTGGTTTTACTCCAGCCGCTACCGCTACCGGTTACCACGTGAGTGAAAAAGTCGTTTACCAGTAGGTTGCAAATCACCATGTGGAAGAGAAAGAGATGTAGAGCTAGTTGCTGCTCTCATTCGCCGGTGATACTCAGGGAGATGAAACATTCGCAGAGCATGTTCGTCCTTGTTCGCCTGGTTCCTTGCTCAGAGAGTGAAGAGAATGAAGAGCTTGCGAACTTGTATGTCCTCGTTCTCCAGGCTGGCGATGATGAGGGAAGTGAAGAGAAAAATAGACGTAGAGTTTGTATATCCCTTGTTCGTTGATGAAGAGAGGTGAGCTCTTATATTCCTTGCTTCGCCAGAGGGATTTGCGAAATACTGACGTGGAGATGATGAAAGGCAGTGCATGTATATTCTAGCTGTATCCCTTGTTCGTTAGTTGAAGAATGAAGACGCCGAGCCTATATGAAGCTTGCACGCAAGTGAAGATCCTAGTTCGCCAGCTTGTGCAACATTACCATCGTGAAGAGAATGAGAATGGTAGAGCGTGTGTGTTCCTCGTCCCCAGGTGAGAAGGAGATGAAGGCGACTCCAAGTTTGTATGTTCCTTGTGCGCAAATTAAAGTGATGAAGATGGTGTGGTACTTTCCTCGTTTGCCGGTGAAGAGAATGGAGCTGTCTCCAAGTCCTATTCCTTATTCGCCCGAAGAAGAGAGTAGAAGATCCAGTGGTGTGAGCTCGTTCACCGGCTTTGGTTGCAAAATACCGACGTGCAGAGGATGGAGTACGGGTATGAAGCTTCCGTTCGCTAGGTTGCTGTGATTGAGGAAAATGAGAGAGTTGAAGGTGACCGAGCATTGACGGCTGATAGAGAGAGTAGAGTAGGTTAGGGTTTTCTTAATGTGTTCTGGAATGCGTGGCGTTGGATTCCAAAGCTTCTGGGTGGGAAGCATAAAATTGTTGTATTGAGAAGAAACAGAGGAATATTCTTTTGGGAATGAAATGTGTCGATCCCCTCTCTTGCGGCTGCTATTGTTGACTTTATAAGAGGAGAGGTTTAGGGTTTTTGTTTCTGATTCTATGCTAGTGGGGCGGATGAATGATAGACTGGGCCTGGTCTGGTTTTGATGTATGCTGGGCTTGTTGGGTCCGATCGACATGCAGCACGCGAGGAGAAAAAAAAAGAAAAAAAAGACCAAGGGATCACCTTCGGTTTCAAACTCGTGACCTCCGCTTTTGATGGTAGCACTAACCAAGTAAGCTACTTCAGAACTCAATGTAAAACCAGAAAAAATAATACTAAACTTGTAATTTGAACCGGATGATATCTCTAAAAATGCTTGTGTATTAAACGGAAAATTACAAAGAGACGAAAGAGTTCCATCTAATGAAGTGAAATGTTTTCTTCTTGAAAATTCATGAAATGCTAGAATGTGGAACATGAAAACATAAAGTGTAAAATAAACAAAATGACATAATACAGGTACATGAAATTATAAAATGGTACCAATGTAACAAAGATAAAATACGAGTGAGTGCAAAACAATAGAAATTGAATCAAATATGTACAAAATACGAAAGAAGTAACAAAATAAGAAGATATGAGAGGGATTTAGTCAAATTAGCGACAAAATGAAACATTCTGGTATGGAATATAATAGTAAAAATGTATATAGAATGATGAAAATAAATCTAAAAATAATAATAATAATAATGAAGAGAAAATAAAACAAGTACTAATAAAGAAAATACGAGTAAAGGTATCAATGAAATGAGATAAAATAAACAAGTAACCAAATCAAAACGAATAGGTGAATAAATAAGTGAATAAGAACATAACCAACTAATATGAAATAAATCAAAAATGAAATGGTAAAATAAGTAAATAACGAAAAGGGATAGGTTTGAAAGTGGATGCTTTGAAAGTTGATTTCAAAAAAAAAAAAAATTGTAATGAAATGACAAATTCATTTTGGTATGTACACGAATAAATTTCGAAAGGAAAGACGACGACTCTCTTATTTTGTATTTTCTTGATTTTTGATTTATGGGGGTGAGAATTTTTGGTGTCTACACCTATTATGCTTTATCTTTTATTGACTTGTTCGTTTTTCTGGTTGTAACCCATATGTATTGTATCTATTATGCTAAGTTAATCAAAATGCTACCTAATAATAAAATAAAAAGAAAGTCTCAACTTAAACTTACTATTATAGGTTGCGAGTTGCAACCCTCGAATGTCATGGTCAATTTTTGGAAAATTCATGAAAATGGAAGGAATTTGCTTAGGAAGAAATAAAACAACTTGAAAATATACAATATGTCATGAAAAAGTTTCATAATTTATGATATATCCCAATTTTAAAATTTGTTTTTCATATGCCATGAAAAAGTTTCACAATTCACAATATACCCCTATTTCGTGAATGACCTTGAATAATGACTATATTACCCCTAACATTTTAGATTGTGTTTCAAGTTCACAATATGTCACTTTTTTTGTTCAAAAGAGTTTTCTTAAAAATTTTATTTTTTAAAATACTTCAAAATAGAAAACATTACTGAGATATTTAAATGGGTAATAAATTAAAAGATATAAATTTAAACAAATTAATAATTCTTAAATATTAAACATACACCTAACTCTAAACAAATTATTTTGTTAATTGAAATATATATATTCTTATTTACAACAATTAATTCATTATCTAATCATAATTAGGCATATTTCAATGAAAATGATAAACGATAATTAGTCAAATAAGGTAAAAAAAATAGGGATGACAATTCTGGTTGATGGTTCGGGTTGAAACTTACTTATACCCAACCTGATTAAATTTGTGTTGACCCATATCCGAGCAAAAAATGATCGGGCGATTCTCAACCAAAACCTAACCCATATAAAATCATTGAACCAAACCCAATCCGTTTGATCCGTTTAAATACAAATACTCTTTTTTTAGAATGATCTGTCGTCCTTAAAAATAAGTAGACGACAGTCATTTATTTTGAGTCATTGTGTGCCGTTTTTTAAATGTCAACATTCTGTTACACAACATCATGTATGTTACAAAACTATCTCAATTAGACATTATATATCTTTCATATAGAACTTTTGGATTGGCCAAGAGAATATATTTGGATTTTAAAGAATATATTTGTGTGGGTGTAGAGAATTGGTATTATTTTTATTTACTTTTATATTAACAATTATAATATTATACATATCCAAGTAACACATTTATCTATTTTTTTATTTTTTTAATAAAATAAAGTAAACGGGTCAGACTTAATTCGGGTTAAGACTTTTAACCCATACCCAACCCAACCCAAAATTTAATCGATAACCCATACCCGACCCAAAATTTAATAGATAACCCATACCCGGTTAAAAAATTAAATGAGTCAATAATCTTAACCCATACCCATTATTTACTGATCGAGTTTGGGTCAGGTTTTGGGGTTGAATAGAAATTTCCACCCCTATACAAACAAAGAGAAAAAAATATTTATTTAAAGCTTTCTGTATGTTTAATATTTAAGAATTTTTCATTTTATATTAATTTATATTTTTAGTTATTTTTTATAATATTATTACTCTTTTAACTATCTTTGTAAACATTTATATTTTGTAGTATAATATTTTATTTTTGAAAAAAATCATAAAATGTCCCGAATAAAAAGTGACATTTTATGAACTTGAAACATGATATGTGATGTCAAGGGTAAAATAATAATTATTCAAGTTCATTTAAGAAAATAGGGATATGTTGTAAATAATAAACTTTTTCATGACATAAAAAAGGAGTTTCAACATTAGGGTGTATGGTGAATTATGAAACTTTTATGTACCATATTTTGAATTTTTCAAACAGTGTGTCTTGGCTACAACCAATTGTAGCCAATTTGGCTACATCACAGTGCGCGAGTGTTTTTTTGTTTTTTTTAAGCATCCCAGCTTTCTTTTTCTTTTTTTTTTAAATTTTTTTCTTTTTTATCATAAAAACTTTAAAAGTTGTAACTTTTAATATATAAGTCCAAAATTTAAAAAAAATATATCATTGTTTATCTAAATTCAAGCTCTTCAAAACAAGACCAGTCATGGATATATTTTGACAACTTTTAAAAAAATTATTTTTACATATATAGTACACAAAACATAAAAGAAAACTTGTATAGATGGTCATACAAACCTGTACAAATGTTCACTAAAACATGTACATCCTCACATAAAAACATGTACATCATCGCATTAAAAACATATAGATAGTCATATAAACCTGTACGAATTAATTTTTTTTTAAATTGTCAAAACATATCCATGACTGATCTTGTTTGAAGAGTTTGAATTTTGATAAACAATGATATAATTCTTTTTCATTTTGAACTTATATATCAAAAACTATAACCATTTAAAGTTTTTTGATAAAGAAAAGAAAATTAATAAAAAAAAGAAAAAAATGTCACCAACGCGTAGCATAAGCGCGCTCAACAAGAAAAAAAAATTATGCCGGGTTTTCATCTGTATCCCTCAACTCTTTTGTGTTTTAAATTGACTAACATACCCTTGTAGCTAGCTAAAGTTAGTTGTAGGTAAGAATTTGTGTTTTCCAAAACAATTGAATGGGATATTGTAAATTTGTGAGGTGCTATATTGACCGACCTATGCCATGACTGTGGTCAACCAAAGTCCGACAACATGTAAGGTCGAGAGATGTTGGTACTTGGTAGTCAGTTACGTAACAGTGCCAACCTTTGACTTTTCATCTGAGGGGGATTAGGATTTAGGGTTACCGAATCATCAAATTTTTCTGCTTCCAACCTACATTTCACTATAGACCCCTTTTATCCGCCGGCGAATTTGTTTCCGCTTGCCTCCAGTGAAGTGATTGCTAGATCAATCTTCTTAAGCGATAACTCTCCCAATAATGCCATCCCCACTGCAACAACCGCGGCTGCAGAATGGAGCAGCAATTGAGGCAACTTCCACCTTTCGTCTGATCTCTACTGACAACCCCAATTCTCACAATCCCCAAGATCCTGTCTCAAACTCCGATCACGACCACGAGTCGCCTCTAGAGAGCGCCAGTTCACAGGAAACTTGGCCGACGGCTAGTGCACTTCTAGCCAGGAGGCGGGTGGTGAAAGAAGAGGCGGCAGAGAACAAGTCCGCTGATGATCACTCTATAAGTCGCCGAATCGGGGCAACCTTTGACAACAACAGAATCTCTCTTCGTGATGTCGCGAGTGGGGGAGTGGATGCGATAGCTGAACGAATGCAGAATCTTCCGAATCAGTATCTCGAGGATCTCAAAGGTCAGCTCCGTGTAATTCTTGAAGGAAACGGTGGGGTTCAGCAGAGGGAGGAGTTCATGATGTTGCAAAGAATGGTTCAAACCAGATTCGACTTGACTGCCGAGACTCTCGCTAGATCATCCCATCGTGTGCAGCTGGAAATTCTTGTGGCTATTAATACAGGAATTCAGGCTTTTTTACACCGAGGGGTGAATCTGTCTCAGTCATCTCTAATTGAGGTATTTACTTACAAGAGGTGTAGGAACATAGCTTGTCATAATCCAATACCCGCTGATGATTGCTCATGTGATGTGTGTTCAACAAGGAGAGGGTTTTGTAATTTCTGCATGTGTGTGCTGTGCAGCAAGTTTGATTTTGAAGTGAACACTTGTAGATGGATAGGTTGTGATCTCTGCTCACACTGGACTCACTCAGATTGTGCGATTCGGGAGGGGCATATCTTTATGGGTGTATCTAGGACAGAATTGGGGGGTAGCAGTAGGCGGGAGATGTTGTTTAGGTGTAAAGCTTGTAATAGGACATCTGAGTTGTTGGGTTGGGTGAAAGATGTTTTTTCTAATTGTGCTGAGAATTGGACTGCTGAGGATCTCGTTAGGGAGCTGGATTATGTGTGCCGAATATTTCGTGGGAGTGAGGATGTTAATGGGAGTAAGTTGTTCTGGAAATGTGAAGATCTGATCGAGAAGCTGAGAAACGGACTCATTGCGGAATCCGTGGCTTGTAAGATGATTTTGCATTTCTTTCAAGAGGTGGAAATGCAGTCACCCTTGGTGAAGGACCTTCACCACCCCAAGAAGGAAAGTGGACTGGAGCTGAATTTGATAGACCCTCAAGAAGCATGTAACAGGATTGCAGAAGTGGTTCAAGAGGCTGTAGGGAAAATGGAAATGGTAGCGGATATGAAAATGCGGCTGTACAAGAAAGCACTAGCTGCGGTGGAGGTGTGTGATCAGGAACTGGAAGAAAAGGCACGGGAAGTGGATGCGCTGAAGATGGAGAAGCAGAGAAAGAAGCAGCAAGTGGAGGAGCTGGAGAGAATCGTGAGATTGAAGCAGGCAGAAGCGGATATGTTTCAGTTGAAGGCGAATGAGGCAAAGAGGGAAGCTGAACGGCTTCAGAAGATCATTCTGAACAACAGATCGGATAGATCACCTGAGGAGGATTACACGAGCACATATCTGAAGCTGAGATTAGAGGAAGCTGAAGCTGAAAAGCAGTTTCTTTTTAGTAAAATTAGGCGTCAAGAGAGCTCACAGGCTTCTCCTGGAATGAGGAAGTGAACCCGACAGACCTCTGCTTTGCTCATTGCTGCTGCTGCTGTGCTGGGATATAATGTTTAACCATTTTCTTATTTGTCTCAGTTAGTTGCTCTATGAATAGGTTTAAGTTTACAATAAGTATATGATGACTTGATGAGGATGAATGTTTGATGGCTGGTTTCTCTTCTAGCATGTAAAATATTCTTATGTTTGAAAGTTCAAGTAGTAGACTTGTGTTAGACGATAGAAAACAAGATTTGAGTGTATAGGTCTTTACATTGTTTTGAACTCAGCCGTGTGATAGTGCTCTTAGGTTTATACTGAGAATCTCAGCGAGACAATTAAAATGATGCTTATTCTGTATACTTTGAAGCGAGTTGATTCACTAGGAGTACTCAGATTTCTATTTGACATATCTAGCTTTGGCTTTATCCTCTGTTGTCATGTTTGGCTCAATATTTTCTCACGTTCTGTGGTGGATATAACTAACATCTTGAAAATGTTGTGGGTGAAGGTCGATATCATCTAGCTATTTCTGACGATGGTGTACACACACGTGAATCATAGGGGAGGGTGTCCATTGTCCTTGGAGATGACCTGCTGCAGCTTATCAAATTTTAGATTTGATCTTTGCCGTGTGAAGTGGTCGGATGAGCAGAATGATTAAAAAAAAATGAAATTGCTAGACTTCATGAGGATATTTTTGTCACCGTCGAATACTCGTTGCTATCCTGGAAATGATGTCAGAGCTCTTGCCATTTGCGGTAGGGCTGTCCAAAAAATTAAACCGTGTATCCATTGAAACCGATGTGAATCATATTTGCTTTAAGATTAGTTGTACTGGTTCTTACGATACGGTTAATTGAAACGTGTAAATTAATCGGTTCTGGTAAACAATTGAAAATTTTAAAGATTAATGTTTATCTTATATAATTATTAATGTTAGTTCTTGATGAATATAATGTAACACCCCTCTCCTTAAACACGTAATAATCCCTCACGTAGCAATAAATAAACGTCTTACAGCGGAAGAAATAATAACAACAACAATACTCACTCGGGTGTCACCGGCCATTACTCGCCCATGCGAGTAACGAAGTCAAACTATATCCAACAACCAATATAAACAAACTGCTAACCGCTGTGATAACGAGATAACTCCTATACATCATACTAAGTCCATACACCATAAACGTCGACAAGTGAGCGTCTACCAAATCCTGAATATACATAACCGTACCATAATACAATTCCTAGTCTGACATCGTTATACTGATAAACTCCATGTGCGGTAATTAAAATAAACTCTAACTACCCTGATCCCGCACTTCGGCTTCGGCGATAATCAACAACCTGCACAATGAGTGTAGTCTCATGCTTTACCATTTTACAGTTATAATCAATACTGTAATAAACATGCATAAATACATAACCATCCATCCAACCCAAACATTCATAAATATCACAATCAACAGTTGTATAACCGAACATATCAAATAATAGTACTGAATAATCGCCGTAGCGAACGCTTTCCTTAATTAGTTAATTTGGCCTTCAAGGCCCATCCATCCAAACCATGTTTAATTAAATACCAGTTGGGCGTCATGTTAGGACAACCCGATAACCTCACCATGGACAGTAGTCCTCCCGTACACACAAAGGTGCTCATTTCGCCAGAGGTCCGGAGGCCCCCGACTATTCACTTTGCCTCGTAAGGCGTCCATATAAAGGCCGTAGCCACCTGACCCACGATCCAAATAGGGCTCGTTGGGTAAATATCTAGAGCGGAACCCGATCGGGAACCCCTCAGTGATCACAAATGCGCAACCAGGTAGTTCGTAAACTACACTGGATTCCTCACCTCAACTCATACCATCTCTCTCTCATAATGTTTAAGATATGCTCTTAGTCTTATGGAGAATACAGTTTATTAATTAGCTGCCCAATGGGTCTCACGCATACCTAGAAGTAATCTAGGTTATATTCATGTTCGAGATCCATACTCTAGAGACCGACAATGTCGTGACTCGTTCCTAAGTGTTTTACTTAGGTTACCATATACTTAATATTAATACTAATGGTATTATATCAAGTAACCGTCATGTCATCACATTAAACGCATATGTATGTTTATATAAGTCAATCTATAGTCGACGTAGTGTTAGTCCCGTAGGACGCTCGTGCATAAATAATTAATGCAGTAACACATAATCACATACACGTATCCACACACATAACACACAAGTTATATCAACCAAATCCGAGCCCAAGGAATTCCTTAGGACAACCCGGATCAAACCCCTTTACATACCGTACACCTTAGACCAAGGATGCGAAGTGTAGACCACTAGCTCGTCAAGCGCCTTCGTCTGAAGTATGATCTAAACGGTAATAAAACTATAAGTCAGTCTCCCTGACTAACTAAATCCGGTATTTCCGAATAACAAGTAACCTCGACAGTTCATCCCCGGATTTCTGCAGTTAATTGTTACAGGTTTCTCTAAACCGGTCGGCTTTGTTACTAAAACTCGTATGTCGAAATGTTTCGACTGTTAAGTTTAATCCGTTATATTTCTTTAATCTTATCCATCATTTAATTTAGGTATATAACCTATAGTTAGACCTGGCAATTTTGACCCAACCCGAAACCCAACCCGAACCCAACCCATATTTTTGCGGGTTAGGGTCTTGATTATTGACCCATCTATTTTTTGGGTTGGGTTAGGGTAATAAGCTAAATTTGTGGTTGGGTTAGGGTAGAGATCATAACCCATGACCCAACCCGAACCCGAAACCCGAAAATATATTTGTTAATAATTAATTCACAATTATATATATATATATTATATAGATATATTATTTCCAGATGAAACTGTACCTTAGCCTTAAGCCCAAGTGTAGTTGGACTATCCCATCTTTAATAATATCACATACTTTTAACTAAACAAACGGCCTAACCAGCTTCATATCAAACAAAGGGCCCAACCAGACCTTAACATAATGTTGAAAACTCAAATACTCTCGACTTGTAGACTGACATCCATTTTTCTTCTCTACGTCATTGTTCATGTCTATGTCACTCTTTGTCTCTGCCCAGGTTTGTTTTTCTTATTCTCACTGCCATAGTTGTTCTTGAGAACATATGTATATTTATATTATCTAGAATGGTGAACAAAAGTAGGTGATATGTATTTTTTGTAAGTAGGATCTTGATTATAGACCTCTTAGTGATTTCTGAAGCCAACAATACGGATATCGTGCTGCATAGAAGTTCCTCAACTGTTGGTAACGATTAAGTGATTGTGATTTTACTTTTCTCAAGCATGAGCACTCATTTTAAACAGGTGTAATTATTTTTAAAACTATTAGTCATAGTTTGAGACTTTGAGCTCTCAGTTTATAAATTATTTCTAACTTTAGAAGATTTGTCTTTAGTATATTTCTCTAATGTATAATGAAGATTTTCATTTTTGTTCCCTCTTTATTAAGGGAACTAGATCATGTGCATATCTAGATAGGATTCCTCCCCAACAGTGGTAGAGTTTTATGCTCAGATTGATAAATATAAACTTATGGAAAAAGTACGTGTTATTCTATTCATGGGAAATTGGTGTAGTACTTTTACATTCTTTGCATAACATGAAATTTGTTTAAAGTTGGGTCGATCAAGCAAGATTACTTCTCTTCCTTTTGTTTCATCCTAATTAGTTAGCACTGGATGTTTTTTTTTATTAAAGTCTACTCCTAATCCGTCTAAATTATTGTATGCTTAAAAAAAACGGGTTGGGTGGGTTGGGTTAGGGTTGAAGGATTTTAACGGGTTGTGAAATACCACCTAACCTTTAAAATATATTTAAATGATCTATTAATGATCTAAAATGATTAATAAACATCTAATTACTATTGGGGAACAATCTAAAGATCTCAACAAGGCAAAACACGCCTTAAGATCGGTAAAGCCAAAAATGTGCTTTAAGA
This sequence comes from Limonium bicolor, assembly GCA_023374045.1. Classification (NCBI taxonomy): domain Eukaryota; kingdom Viridiplantae; phylum Streptophyta; class Magnoliopsida; order Caryophyllales; family Plumbaginaceae; genus Limonium; species Limonium bicolor. The sequence goes on from CM041782.1 coordinate 285,889,362, forward strand.
CACCATAAAGATTGTATGACCTCAAATAGGATCCAAAGTGGATTCCTAAGTATTATAATGAAGCAAGGAACACAATAAAACCGTTCTCAAGGAGAACTAAGCTCAGGAACACCCTGTGACACAAAAATGTGCGCTAAAACTCCTTAAAGCACGTTTTCGTGAGATTGCCTTTTAAATTGATTTTTAATGGGCTTAAAATTATAATTATCCTTAAATATGATATTTTATCATATTGTATCATATTAGGAATTTAATTCCAGAAATTTACGAATTTTTACAAATTAATATTAAAATATTAATAAAACCCTAAAGTGGGGCCCGCATGAGTCAATATTGACCAAGTATGGTCAATGGTCAATTAAATGACCCATTTAACCCCTTGGAAATCGGCTGGCAAGAGGGAGGAGACAGCCTACAATCATTATGGGACAAACTATACCTAATACCAATTACTTTTGAAATTAAGTTACTTTTTCAATTATTTCAAAACTTACCCATTCCTTCCTTCCTCCTTGTCCGATTCCAGCCCTGTCAACCGAGCTCTCCCTTCCTCTCAAGCTCTCAAAGCTTGCCCTTGAACATGGAAGGCAAACCTAGCTCTTAAGTCCTTAAGGTAAGTGTTTTAATGTCATTTTTAGCCCTTTTTCTTCATCTCTTCACTACCAACACCTAAATTTCGTGGCTCATCAATTCCTATGGCTTATTCTCAGTGTTCTAAGGTTAGAACAAGAGCTAAACTCGGTTGAGACCAGTAGAGGGACCAAGGTTGTTCAAATCTACATTTTAAGGTAAAAATGTGCTTTAAGCTCATAACTTTTGATTCCCTTCGAGTTTGGCTGTGAAACTTTGGCCATAGCCTCATCTTCTTCTCTTTTTATGTGGAATCTGTTGGTTAGCCATTTGGAGCAAGGGTGGCCGAGATCCAAGAGAAATACTCTCTTTTAAGGCATTTTTCCAAGGTAAAACCTAATAACAAGGTAGTATTTCGAGATCTAATTATTTCCTATGTCAATATGGTGGATCTAACACCTTGTGGTGTGTTTGGTTCAGGTCGAAAATACCTAGAACTTCCCTTGCATTTTTAAGGTGATTTTTGCCTTAAATCTTACACTAATTATCCCTTATGGTTAAGCTCAAGCTTGGAGGGTAACCATATCTTGTTTTTGTTTATAAACATGTCTAAATCAAGTGGTGATTTTTCCTACAAGTGGCCGAAAGCATACAAGGCTTAATCAAGGTATAAACACCTTAAACTTATGGTTTTTGTAATTTTTAAGCATATACATACATATGGCCGAGAGTGAATATATACATATAGGTCATATTGACCTAAAAATGGAAAAAAATGGCTAAGATAAATTAAGCTAGTCATTTAAGGGATTTAATTAACATGATGGTCAAATTATGACATTATGTGGAAAAATAATTAAACCTAAGTGAGGCCGAATATATATGCTATATTTTGAGACATTTATTGTGTAATTTATTTTGCAAGTTCAAGGTTGTAATAAGGCCATGTCATTAGGCCATTTTATTTAAGTTTATAAGCTTATTTAGTTTTATTTATGCTTATAATTAAAATTGGGGCCAATTCGTATATTACTAGGAATTTAGAAAGCCGTGGAGGGCTTAATTTAGAGCAATTTAGGCTTTTTAAATAAATTTAAATAAAAATTATAACATTTTATAAAGTTTTGGGTCAAAACTGTAAGAATAGAAAGTATGGGGTATTGTTGGTAATTACCGAAAGTTTGAGTCCCAATTGGTATTAGAAGTCAAAGTTGACTATATAGGAGACTTTGACCAACTTTGGAGAATTTTAGAAATTAAAATACTACCTTATAATAAGATACTTATTAAATGTAAAGATTTATAAGACTTGGGGTGGTATTGTGATTTCCGAAAACTTGGGGGTACTAAAAGGAGTTTAGTACAAACCTTAGGTTATTAGGAATTTTTAGGAATTGATTTGGTTAAATTTGGAGTTAATATGAATTAATAAGTATAATATAAGGTATTTCATAATATTGTTACAAATGGGTAACATATGTGGTAAAATCGAGATTTAGAGAAAGTATAAGGTTAGGAATAAGGTTTATAACCTTTTGGTATAGTTTGGTGATTTTTGGAATTATATACAAGGTTTTATAAGGACATATGTATAATATATTTTTTAATGGATTTAGGAAACTATATGTTATAAAGAGGGGAAATTGGTGAATATAAAAGTTAAGTGGTGGAAAAATAATTTAATAGACCATGGGGTCTGTTCGGTTATTTTGAGAAATATAACCATGGGTTATAAGTATATTAAGGAATAAGGATTATAATATAAGGTATATACTATAAGTGTAACAAGAAATATAATTTGGGGTTGAGTTGTAAATTATGGAAGTTTTGGTGGGAATTAATTAATACCGAGAGTTTTAAGGGCTGTTTGGTATTTATTAACAATATATAACTATAAGTTATAATTGTTTTAATGACATAGTTGTCAAAATATACGTTATATAACTATAATATAAAATGGTATAAATTATGTGGAGGATTTTGTAAATAATTAAGGAACATAGGTGCTGTTCGGAAATATTAATATTTTTGAATGAACTTTATAATATGGTTTTAATGTTATAAGAATTATAACATTTGTAATATAAGGTATTCATTAAAAAGGATAATATATATTATAAGAATTGCCATATAAGAAATAGTTCCATAATACATACACATAAATAAATATGTGTTGTGGTGGAAAATATAATATGGTTTAATGACCATATATTTTCATAATTAAAATGACATATGATAAAGGGAAAAGAATTACAAACATTGGATATGGAATGTTAGGACTGTACATGTGATAATAAGGATTGATAATGCAAAGTATTGTTTACCACATTGAATTTGGAAAAAAGAAAAAAAAAAAGAGAAACAAACCTTAGAAAAATAAATACTAAGGTGAAATGTATGGTGTATGACAAGAATCATACATACAATATAGAAACAAGCTATATGATGTACAAACATACATTAGGTTACATGCGATAACAAAAGCTCAACTATAAAGTATATTAATATACGAGACAAGACTACGCTTGTAATATAACACTTTTCCAATCTCGAGTTAAACCTAAAACCCGACAAACATTGACAGTTAATAACGGGGGTTAACCGGGAGGTATTAGTGACGATACGGGGTACCGTAGAATTTTGTGTTGTTATACAGTATGCTAATCAGTAGCATTATATATTGTATAGACTGTTAGAGACGACGCACGGAGCATAGGATCTTGCTGATTCATACTCCACCGTAATACTCTCAGGGTGAACGGTATGTTATTTATGTGGCTTGATTGTCTCTGAGGATTTCCTCAGTTCAGACATTGTGTGAAAATCTGTGATAAGATTGAATGTCTGCTTGTGTGAATTAATATGCTTGAGTTGTGTATTAATGCTGCCTTATTATTACTGTTGTGCGATAACAGTACCGTTCGTATATATGAACATATTATAAAACGAACTAGCGGCAATGATGCTATCTTATATGTGTAATATAAGGAACGTAAGTAAAACGTTGTAGCATTAGGATAATAAGATATATAAATATCTGAGACTTATATACGGAGCATTGGCCTCTTTAACGCCGCTCTCGTATCTAGCACTGGATCCCGAGTCGACATACTCAGGATTGGACTACAACCTTGGTCTGCTGTGTTAGAAAAAAAAAGAATAGTAAAGCGATGCGATGGTATAGATAAGTTTATCAAGGATGTGGCTCTTGCTGTGAACTGTGATCCATTAACGATACTAGGACACCGTGTGGTAGCCGTAAGTATCTGGATAAATTTCCAACGAACTACAGATTGTTCGTAGGACGGAGACTCTACCGCTGGAGTGGCTATTGCCGTGGGTGACCCGCCATAAGAGATGGGTAACTTAGAGACACGTCGTTCTAACGAGATGTTGTCATTAGACATGATTGAACAATTACGAACGACTATATTAACTCGTACATTAGGCGAACATTATTGGGCTTGCATGCCAAAGACGAGAGTTCATACTCGTTTATAATTCTCGTTACTTCTCGCTCGCTTGTTGTTCATTGGTTGTGCTTTGTGGTCATGTGTGGTATGTTGGTGGATTTGTTTGAACAAGCCATTGTGCTCATATTGTGTGTTGTGAACTGGTTGTGTCGAGTCACCGTACTCATGTGTGGATTGTGGTTGAGTGTCTGGTCGAGTGAGTCGCCGAACTCAATTATGAATTATTAAGTGTTTGTTGGAGTGGAGTCTCTGTACTCATATAAGCGCTGTAAACGCTTTCAGTGGTTTATTACGATGCGATGTGTGAAGCCGGGGGCTTGTTTGTTATTTGAGATTACTGCAATATATATTGTTGCTTTACAGTTTCAACATTGAACTATTTGTATGGAAACGAATTGCATACTCTCGACCAAATAACTGAATGGTCCGAGGGTGCATGACAGTCAGGTAATAACATACTCAGCAGGGGCTAATTCCATACCACAAACTACCATTTTTGCAGGTATGCAACTTCCGGTGTCGGCAAAGATAGTGACGCGCTGGGTAGTTTGATTACAGTTTTTTAAACATGCACTGTTGCATTTTAATACGAACCTAGAAACATGTATAGGTTTTGGATACGTAGAAAGCTCACTGTGAATGTATTTTATATTGGTTTCGGGAGTTTAGATCTATCTCTTGTTGTCACTGCGAGAAAATGTTTCGTATTTAAGAGCTTATCAGGAAGCACGTTATTACTCGTATGAGCGAGCAGGAACGGTGACCAGTAGGCAATTGTTGAGATTACCGCTGCGATTATATTGTTAAGTAAGATGATTAGGAGCCGAATAGAGTAGGGGTGTTACAGAAAGGGTGGCCCCCAAGGGGCTCAGCACCTTTGCTGGTATGGTAATCCCGCAGCCCACATGCTACCGGGCCATGCACAACTAATTGTCGTCTTAGCATGTGATTGATTTTATCTGAATCATGCATGTAACTTAAAACACACAACACGAATCATTCCGCCTCAATGGGCTCAACAACAGATAACATATCCATACTTGATAGGTCACTCATGGTATTCTTTAACCCTAGAGTGTTTCTCCTCTAATGGAGCTACTTCCTTAATAGACGATACTTAGCCGTTATTCGGGTTATCCTTAAACGCCTCTTATCACAAACTGGGATTCATTTCCATGATCCACATACTCCACATTTTACAACATATAACATTCATCACCTGACAACACATAACAACACTTTTCATGTTACAACGTGCACATAATAACATCGCAACAGATATTGCATCATATCAACAACACATAACATTACGGGTGTGGTTCTCTTAGGAGCCGACCCAACATAGTTAATTCACTGGTGAGCCTAGAGAATGATGTCACCCCCATGGTAAGCTCGTTATACAACACTCATTACCGTCCTAATAGTCGGACGAGTAACTTAAGTTAAGATGGTTCGGGTTTTGTGGCCCGAACATACCACACAAACACATGTTCCCCCTAAACCGATCATAAGTCAGAATAGCTAAGCTTTGGAATAAGCTAATGGGAGATCATAACCCGTGAGGGAAACAACCATAACAGAGAGAAGGGTAAGGCTAAGTAGGATACCCACTCCCAAACAATGCGCGACCGGCCAAACCGGATTCCTCACCACTGTTAGTACATACTTACTTTTAGATATTAGTTAGAACCCCACTATGGAGTCTATCACATCTACACACCATACATTATTACAACTGGGTTAAACACACAAGGGAGATCCCTACATTCACATACACATATCACACAATTAACACACGCATAGCCGTGGTTAGAACGTCCCATGGTTCGGGTCGTTTAATCCGAATACCGAACTCTCATGTGATCCTAGACTCAGTTAACTAAGGTTAACACTTCCGAGGTTAAATGGTATCGGAGTTGAACACGCCACATAAATGAATTACTGTAAACTCATTACATGTTTTATCTTACAATGTGGCAAACATACAGAAAACACATTGGCATACAAGCCGGTGTAATCCGGTAGGACACAGGTTGCAAGGAAACCATACCTGTCACCGGAGTCCACTTTATCATGTCCACTTATGTTCCGAGCAATTCTCGAACAACTGGTAATATTACAATTACTTTCATTAACATCGGGGTAACATGATTGTTTAAAGTCTAAAGCTCATAGTTAACCCTGTTAACTAGTTAAATAACTTCACATTTTTAATTTGTTTTACTTTCACATTTTTCTCCAACTTTCCACCTACTTAATTGTCCTTATAACTCACCTAACATGTCTTAAACAACCTTATAACATCGTTACTAATCAATCCCCATCATTACATATCATTTTATAACCTTAAACATTTAAATCATCTTACTTAACTTAATCTCTTAAGTCCTTTTATATTATTTTTCTAATCACCAATACTCTCTTAATGGCATAGCACTAATACCACTTAACATTCTTAAAATTTAATTAATTTTTTTTAAGGTCCGACCGACCCACCGACCGACCCACCCCCTGGGTAGGTCGGCTGCAGAGAGCATCCAAGTTCACAGTTTCAGCCCGACCGACCCAGACTGGGGTCGGTCCCCTAGGTAGGTTGGCTGCAGAAACTTCCCATACATTGTCAAACTTTCTCCAAATTTTTCCTCAAGCCTCCTAATGTGTTCTAACATCATTTGGCACATCAAACACACCTTTAGCCATGTACTAAACTCTTTAAATCACACACACCAAAACCATCTTATCATTCACAAATTCCTTACAAAATTCCTAGCACTTGGAATTTTTTCTCCATAAGATTTCTAGGTGGTATTTCACCTATAATGACCACTATACCAAGGTGTTTCCTCTACACCTTAACATCATCTCTCAAATTCTTTTCTTACTAACTAAATCTCCTTTTCACATCTTACCTAAACATCATTTCTTCCTTGTACATCAACATTCTCAAAAACACACATTGAATTCCTAGAACTTCCAAGATAATACCTAACTCCTTGTATCACTCTAAATCGCCTTAGTACATGTTTTCTTCCCTAGTAAAACATTTGTTCACCTTTAACACTTCCTAGTTCACCAAAACTTATTTAAAACACTTAGAACTTCTTACACATTTTCCAATTTTGCCATAGCTTCTCTTGTATATTCTCACATCCAAACACTTAGGTTTTTACCTTATTCCATTCAAGAACACCTAAAATCCATCAAGAGTATTCTCACACACAACATACAGCAAATTTTACACTACATCACAATATAGTGCATAAACTTAAATTGCTTGGCACTTAGGCCCTTAAATAACATGGCTCTTAGGCCCTTAAATTGCATAAACCTTAAACACTGAATTTCCCACATAAATAATGCCTTTGACCTGCAAATACACCCACAATACATATGCCCTTAATAACTCCTTGAGAGCATTTCACTAGCTCATTTACCATTGGCTCCTTAGGTATTTTATTAAGCATATCAAGCTCATTTTTCCTAAGGCATTTAAACTACATTGAGATAGTTTGTTTACCTCCTTTTTCCTCACAAACTTCTTTCTTGTTTCCTTGTAAAACCGGTAAGGATGTTTTGGTTGTTTGTCAACTTCTAAACAATGTACAAATAATAGAATGAGTATTCAAGCATTATGCTTCATCTCATTGTAAACCCTAGGCACATATATTGTCTTAACACATTAAGGTAATTGTTTTACCTTGGAATTGGAGAGAGCTTGAATAAGCATCAAGAGAGGACTCCTCCTAGCCCTTGGAAGATTCAAATGAAGCTATGAAAGAACAAGAGAAGACCCATTAATGGTGAATTTTCGGACATGTACAAAAATGAGAGGAAACTTGGTTTTTCTTTGAGTTTCCTTACCTTGAAGTAAAGGAGAACAACAAGGTATGAAAGATGAGGTCAAGCTCCATCAATGGTGAATCTCCTTGGCACCAAATGAGGCTTTTGAAGATTTGAAAAGATAGAAGTGTAGAGCTTGCTCTAACTAGAAGAATGGTGGTCTTGAAATTGAATTTGGACCATGGAGCTAGGAGTTACAAGCATTCAAAGATGGAGTTCTTGTGTGGAACTATAGCAAATCGTAAAAGAGAGAAAGAAGGAAGGTAGAAGACGGTGGGAAGCGGAGGAAATGAGAGGATGAAGTTTGGAGTCTACTTTTAGAAGATATTTATGTACTAAAGTAACTTTCTTCTTTTTACTTACTTTTCCTTCCTTTCTTTAATTGTTTTTTTTACATGGTGGTGACTCACCTTAATAAAACCGGCCCCCATCCTTTACTTAGGGGTTTTTGGTCTTATTTGACCAATTAAATTACTTATAATAACATATGTTACAAACTAGCTTATTAAAGTTACTATTCACTAAAACAAGGCACATAGAAGTGAAAGTTTTGATTTCCCATTGATATAGACTTACAAATGTGATACTATATAGTACACATGTTAATTAAAGAGTAATGATGGACATTTAGCCACTCAAAACTCATTTACAAGACAATTTTTCAAAAATGTGCTTTAAGACTCCTTAAAGCACATTTTGTGTTTTAACTTGTTTTCAAGCTTGGTTTTCTTTAGTAATTGATTTAATATGTTCATTAACATATTTATAAGGTATAGATATGACCTTTAGGTCTTATACAAATTTATCCCAAGTTTAGAGCACATTTTTGCTCTTATTGACTTTAAGGTATATTCTTGTGTTTTTTTTGGTTTAACTGTCTACCAAAGTTTCCTAAGGACTTAATTTGCCTTGTTAAATCATAATTGACTATTATTTAGTCTTGGTAGGCTCTTTGGGTCCTAACCAAGTTCACTCCAAGCTTAAAGCATGTTTTTGCTCAAACTGTATCTTAGTGCTTTATTGCATTTTACTATGGTTTAAATTGTTCACTGATGTTTCTAAGGCACTTTTTTGCCTTTACATACCATAGTTTAATATTTAAACCACATATCAAGGTTTGGGGTATTTCATAATCACTTTTAAAAATTAATAGTGAATATTTAAGGTTCAAAATAAGCATAGTGAAAATAGCCTAACCATATAGCTTTAATCCTAACATAATGCTACTTATAAAATGACATAGAAATGCCTTAACTACATATACATTCACTTACTATTTTCATACAGTTTATTCATATTTTTTTTTCTTTCCATAATTTATATATTGTACTTTAATAAGGCATTAATGTTTAGTCTCACTAAATCACTAATTTCCTACACATAATTAAGATTCAAAAATTGTATATCCACAATATACATGCTCTCGGTTTTTACATATTTTGTACACAACATTTGTAAAATATTTTTCTTACTTGAATAATTTATGAGGTATACGTTAATAGGACATTTGTAACAAACCTCACTATTCAAATATTTGACCCTTAATTTTCATCATGCATTTAGGATCTAACAGCACATAAACATACATACATTTGTATAATACTCTCGGCTACACAAGTTTTCATAATTAACATTTTTAAAATATTCTTCTTTCATTAATAACTCATTAACTTGGCTTAAATAGTAATTAGCACCTAAATTCAATAACCAAATACTTAGCCATAATTTAACCCACATTTTAATGGTGTAATTAACCCACACATCCCCACCTATTCACGACACTCAGTTAATCCAACAACATAATTAACATTAAACGCATTTAAAAGGGTCTTAAGTGCTTTTACCATTTTTGATCATAAGAGACTTCCCAACACTTTCAGTGAAATAACCCAAACCTTAGTATGTTGTTTAAACATTTAAATATGGTATATTAAGACTAAAAAGAGTCTTGGAAACATTAGTAAACAATTTAAACGATAGAAAACACAAAATGTGCTTTAAGGTCAATAAAGGCCAAAATGTGCTCTAAGCTTGGGATAAGCTTGGTTAAGACCTAATGAGCTTACCAAGACCTTATTTATATACTAAAGAACATATTAAACCAATTACCAAAGAAAACCAAGCTTGAAAACAAGTTAAAATACAAAATGTGCTTTAAGGAGTCTTAAAGCTCATTTTCGAAAAATTGTCTTGTAAATGAGTTTTGAATGGCTAAATGTCCATCATTACTCTTTAATTAATATGTGTACTATATAGTATCACATTTGGAAGTCTATATCAATGGGAAATCAAAAATTTCACTTCTATGTGCCTTGTTTTTATGAATAGTGACTTTAATAAGCTAGTTTGTAACATATGTTTGTATAAGTAATTAAATTGATAAACAAAGACTAAAATACCCTTGTTATAATAATAGGGGCCGTTTTTTTAAGTGTGGTGACTCACCACTCTTCTAACTTGTTAAGTAAATAAAGATGACTACTTAACTTACTATTTGCTTTAATAACTACAAATATCTTTCAAAGGAAAACTCATCTTCATTTCTCCCTTCCTTCTTCATTTCACACGGTTCCAAGCTCTCTTCTATCTCTTCTTCATTCTCCATTTACGGTTTGCAATAGTACACACCAAACTCCATCTTCCATTGTCATTATCTCCTAGCTCACTTAATCAAATCAAAAACAAACACCACCATTCTCTTCCTCTCATCAAGCTCTTCATTCCTATCTTCTCAAAACTTCAAGACCCCCATTTAGGTGCCATGGAGTTCCACCATTGATGGAGCTTGAGCTTATGTTTCTACATATTATTGATCTCCTTTGCTTCTAGGTAAGGAATCTCAAAGAAAAATGATGTTTCTTCCATGTTTTTGTCTTGACCGAGAATCACCATTAATGGTGCTCATTATATTGCTTTGTTCTAGCTTCATTCCAACCTTTCATGGACTAGGTGGAGTCCTCTCTTGATATATATTCAAACTCTCTTCAAGTTCTAAGGTAAAACAACTATCTTAATGTTTTTAAAAAAATGTATAATCTAGGGTTTACAATGAGATGAAGCTTAAAGCTTGAATACTCATTATATTGTTTGTATATTGTTTAGAAGTTGACAAGCAAACCAAACATCATTACCGATTTTAGTCAAGGAAACAAGAAAGAAGTTGTGAGGAGAAGAGGTAAATGTGCTAACCTAATGTGGTTTAAATTCTTAGGAGAAATGAGCTTATATTGCTTATTAAAATGATCTAAGGAGCCAATGGTGAATGACTTAGTAAAATGTTCTCAAAGGCTTAGTAAAAGACATATGTGTTGTTGAGTATATTAGCAGGTCAAAGGCAAATATAATGTGGGAAATTCAGTGTTTATGATTTATGCATCTTAAGGGCCTAAGAGCCATGCATTTAAGGGCCTAAGTGCCATGCAATTTAAATTATGCACTATATTGTGATGTAGTGCTAAATGTGTGAAGTTTGTGTATAAGAATGTGTTTGATGGATTTTAATGTTCATGGTTGTTTGTGTAACACCCCAACTCAATCCAAATGTGGTCTCGCAACTTAACAGTATATATATAAAACATGTCACAGCGGAATTCTTTACAATCCAGGACCTTGCCACGGTCTGACTACAGAATATACCGAACATTAGTCCAACAACCTTAACCATTTACATATCTTTCTTACAATCCTCTCACAACCTATACATCTTACTAACTCAATTGCCATACGAGTGTACATGCACAACTCGTAGGTCACACTTAATCCTTAACACTGTATCCTCTTCTTACTCTTGCGACAGCCGCCTCCTGATGTTCACCTGTGTAGTAAAAAGAAGCCCCCGAGGGGGTCAGCACGAATGCTGGTACGATCCTCTCATGGCCCCCAAGCTAACGTGGCTACGACGACTAATTGTCGATAGCATGGAGGTTGATTAGATGCACAACATAATAGAAAGTGCAGTAAACACAACTCAGATATGAACAATCAAAGTTCACACACAATGAACGACTTAAATGCGTTCCCTTAATTAGAGAGTTAGTTATTTAACTCCTTAAGTAATGTTCTCTCTTAATCTCAGTCCATCCTTTAATCAGGAGTGGATGTAGCTTATCTTAATCTTAATATTACAAACCATCCTTTAAAAAGGAATGGTTGCCACTTATCTTAACCTCACCTTAATCTTAATCTTAATAATACAAATCATCCTTTAAACAGGAATGTTTGTAACTTAACTTAATCTTACCTTAATCTTAATCTTAATCTCAATCTTAATCTCTATATACAAACCTTTCCTGGAAGGGATGGCCGTATCTAATTCGAACCTGGGATTTAGGTGATCCCACCGCACCATCTTAATGCCACCTACTCTGGACGGGAGTCCAGCGTAGCTGAGCCGGCAACCGGCCCTAGGCAACAAGTCCGAAGACAAGTCACCTTAATCGGAGGTCGAAACTGCTATAGATAACGACCCCCTTCCTTAGCATGCATGACCGGAGATCGGTCCCGGGTTTCCTCACTCATGTTCCAGTTAGTAGTTTATCTCAAGACCATGTTTGTTGGTTAACCTCTTTTGGTTCATATCGTCCCTTATTAGGGGCGTTCCTTAGTCTCACTCAATTCCTTACTAAACATTGGTTAGTAAGTTCTCACAGTACGTTGTGTTAGTTTTCAAACATCACACAACAATACAATATTATAATATGTTCCGGTTGCATGCTTTATCTTGTTTAGTGAGCACACAAAACAAATAGCACACGAGCCGAGGGACACCTCGTTAGCAAGCAGGTCACAAGAAGAAACAACTGTACCGTTCACCGTTGGTCGTTCGGCTGCTTACTCTTCCGGAGTCCAAACTCCCAAGTCCTAAAACATTCATTCAGTTTTAGGTTGTTAATCTCTTAACTTAATATGACTTACTTAACTTGTTTAACTTGCTTAATTCCTTAATGATCCCCACCTAACACCTCTTAGGTCTTACACTTAATCTTACAAACTTAATCTTAAACTTTCAAGTTTATACTTAACTTAACTTAATCTCTTAAGTTCTTAGGGTCTCAATCATTACTACCCTACCAAAGGCATCCCTTATTACCCATTGCCATTCTTAGAATTCCAAAATTTCTCTTTTTTTTTGTTTTTAGGCTCGACGGACTTACCGACCGGACTTGCCAAGTCCGGTCCATTCCAGTACCCTTTTACCGTTGAAAATTCACTCCGACCGGACTTACAGTCCGGTCCTATGTCCGGTCGATTCCAGAGACTTATATCCGTAAAAAATTCAAGCCCGACCGGACTTGACAAGTCGGTCCCATGTCCGGTCTGTTCCAGAAACATTTCCCGGTATTGTAACAGAGCCCGACCGACCTTGCAAGTCCGGTCCTAAGGCCGGTCGGCTCCAGAAACTTGTTTCTAAATTCTTTTTCAACTCCAAACTTCTCCTCATATATTCTAATATGTCATAACCTCCTTTGGGCACCTCAATACACCTTAAGCCCTCCTTTAAATACCTTAAATCATCCACCAAGATCCACCTTAGTCATTATGCATTTCCTTATAATAATGCTAACACTTGTAACGTTTTCCTCTAGGTTCTAGGTGGTGGTTCATACCTAGTGTAACCACTATGCCAAATGTTCTCTTCACCACTATAACATCATCTCCCAAGCATCTCTCACTATCTAAAACTCTTTTAAGCACTTACTTAAAGTTCCTTTCTAAGCTTAAGCTTCCATCCTCCAACACCTTATTCCTTCCTAGTTGGTTACCTACATTTGCCTAAGTTCTACATGCTCAATTACATTCTCTTGATTCTTAAATCCTCCAAGGTGATGCCTAAGTCATTATAACTCATTACCACACTTTATCTCACCCCTTTTTATCAAGACCATCTCTAAAACTTCCTAGTACTTCCTTAGTCATTAATTCCCCTTAGAACATATCTAAATCACCTTAAGCATTACACCTTCTCCTTACACTTGTGCACAAGTCTTACATTCCTCATCTCATGATTTTGGTGTGTTCAATACACCCATCTAAACTCTAACTTCCTCATAGACCATTCTAGGTCATTCTCATCCTCAAGAACTCCTTAGTTAACTCATTTCCACTCGAATTCTTCCTAATGACTCCTAGTAAATCCTAGGTCATATTAATTCACCACCTTCACCTAAACACTTATTTTCTACTCAAATTTCGCCATAGCTCCTCTAGTATATTCTCATGCCCAAATGCATTGTTTTTCTCACACAATAATCTCACACACACCAAGTCCTTTCTCATCCATTTCCTCATCCAAATCAACTCATTCTTAATAACTCAATATAGTGCAATAATTTTAAATTGCATAGCACTAAGGCTCTTAAATGACATGGCTCTTAGGCCCTTAAATGACTTAAACTTAAACACTGAATTTCCCACATGTATAAGCTTTCAACCTGCAAATACACTCATCAATCTCATAGTAGTTATAATGCTCTTAAAATCCACCTTAAACTTATATTACTAACTCATTCTCATTAGCTCCTTTATCACAAGTTCATAAGCTTGTTTAAGTTCTTTTTCTTAGGTTATATAACCCAATACACAATGTAAGCTCTAAGCCACATTGGTACTTATCTAAAACTCATCCCTTAAAACTTAAACCACCATTAGGTAAGCATTTTACCTTGTTTTCTCAAGCTTATCTTAACTTCCTCCTTAGGCCTTCTTCTTGCATGAATCTCGGCCACCACTTAAATTCCTTTTGCCAATGTTCTAATCAATATTTAAGAACTCATATGAGTACTAAACAATGCACTAACCTCAAGGAAAAAAAACCTAGGTTAGAAATGTGTTCTAAGGCATAAAAGTGGATGATTACCTTTGAAGTCTCAAGGTAGACTTTGGCATTGAATGAAATAGGACCTCCACTAGTCCTTGGTGAATAAATCAAGCTAGAACAAGGCATAAAAACATAGCCCCATGAGAAGGAATTTTCGGCCATGTACAAGAAATGATGGAAACATGGTTTTTCTTACATTTTCTTTACCTTAAGAGAATGGAGAAGCTAATGAGCTCTTCAAACTTGATTTTCCCCCATCAATGGAGTTTTCTCATGGCACCAAAATGGAGCTTTGAAAGATTTGAAAAGATGGAAAGATAGGTCTTGACCTAACTAAGACAAATATGCAATTTGTTTTGGATTTGGAGCTTGGAGTTGTATTTGGCAAGTGATTGAAGATGGAGAACCATGGAAGAGCAGCTCTCTCGGTTTTGGAACAGAGAGAAGAAGAAGAAACCGTGGGTGAAGGAGAGAAATGAAGAGAGAGAAGAAGAAAGGTGGCTAATATAAGGTATTTTGCTATAATAAAGCAAATAGTAACTTCTTTACTTATCTCTTCTTTTCCTTTCTCATTTGATGACCCATGTGGTGACTCCCCACATAAAAACCGGGCCACCCTCTTAATATAAGGCTAACATGGTCTTTGTTGACCAATTAATTGACTTATATTGATTAAAACTTAAACTAGTCACTAAATAGTTACTATTCACTAATCAAGGCACATAATCGGGAAATTTTTGATTTCCCATTGATTTAGACCTCCTAATGTGATACTAATTAGTACACATGTTGATTAAAGAGTAATGATGGACATTTAGCCACTCAAAACTCAATTCTAAGACAATTTCTCAAAAAATGTGCTTTAAGACTTCTTAAAGCACATTTTGTGTTTTAACTTGTTTTCAAGCTTGGTTTTCTTTGCTAATTGATTTAAAATGACCATTAGGATATTACTAAGGTCTTATCATGATATTTGGGTACTCACCCAAGTCTCTCCAAGCTTAGAGCACGTTTTTGCCCTGATTGCCCTAAGGCACTTCTTGTGTTTCCTTGGTTTAAATTATCTACCAATCACTCTAAGGCATATTTAGCCTTACTACATCATGATTTGAGTTTACTTAGCATACTTTAGGTTTGGGTATTTTTCAGTTTGATGGTGAAAACAATGTGTCTTGGTTTAGTAATGTTCTAGGAGAACCTATGTCAAAATTTAGGTAATAAACAAGAAGTTCTAAGGGTTTTAAATGAGTTGGTAAGTTAAGAAATGTTTAGAATGGTTAAGTGTTCAACTAGTGGAAGAAACATGCATTATGGTGTTTAAAGATGTAAAAAGGGCTTAGGAAATGTTCTAGAGGATTTAGAGCGCAAAAGAATGCTTTGGGACATTTCAAGATTCATGGTGAGATTGCATTTAGGACTTGTGTATTGTTGGTGAAAAAGGGATGAAGTGAATTGTTACATGAGAAGATAAACTTGTAAAAAGATGCTTAAGGAGTTGTTTAGGAAGAAAAGATGTTTGGGAGAGATGATGTAGTAGTGGAAAGGAAACATTATTGGCATAGTGGTGCTCATAGGTATGAAACACCACTTAGAGAACCAAGGAAAAAATAACATAAGTGTTAGGAATTTCGGTATGGAAGGAGTAGGTGTTAAGGAGATAGATAATGAATTTTATGGATGTTGTATGAGGGTTTAAGTGTACCAAATGATGTTAGAAAACATTAGGAGGCTTAAGGAGAAGTTTGGTGAAGATTTGACAAAGTTTGGGCAAGTTTTGGTGGCATCCGACCCAGGGGTCCGACCCAAGTTTGGGTCGGACAGCCTCTGTTAGACGCCAGTAAATGATTCTGGAACGGTCCGACCCAGAGGACTTGGGTCGGACATGGGTCAGACGGTCGTGTTTTGGAGGACAGAAAATGTTCTGGAATGGTCCGACCCAGTCGAGTGAGTCGGACATGGGTCGGACGTGTGTGTCATATAAGGCGGTAAACGTTCTGGAATGGTCCGACCCAGTCGAGTGAGTCGGACATGGGTCGGACGTGTATGTTCAAAGGACGATGAAATCTCTGGAATGGTCCGACCCAGATGGTTATGTCGGACATGGGTCGGACAAGTTAAGTTTTTCAAACCCGAAAATCACTAGAAGGGTCCGACCCAGTTGTGGGTCGGACGGTGGGTCGGACAGACCAAAATTTATAAAAAAAAAACAGTAAAGAATGTGACAAATGTAGCTAACCCAAATGTAGGACTAGGGGGTATAATGTAGGTAATGAAGGATTAGTTTGGCATTAAACGTTTCATACAATCATGTTAAACATTTAGTGAGTTTGAAGTTAAGTAAGTAATTAACCGACATTCTTAAACATGTATAGGAGTGACCTACGGTGGAAATCGATCGAAGCAAGGACCAAGGTATGGTTTTCTTGTAGTCTGTTGCCTTCCGGTTTACACCGGCTTGTGTGTTGTTTTGTTTTCTGTGTGTTTATGACGTTATAAGACTTAATCATGTAATGAGTTTACAGTTGTTCATATTAAGGTGATGTATGATGTGACTCATTTCCTTGTGTGTGTCTAACATGACTTACCACTTCTTGTGAATTGTTTGTTAAGTTCCACTATTGAACTTATAACAAGTGCTAACTGGGAAGTGAGGAATCCGGTTGTCCGGTCATGCATGTAAGTTAAGAGTAGATATCTGAATCAGATTCAACTCTTATGTTGTTAAGATTGTTCTCCTTAATTTGGCGTTCGATCTCCCGCTAGCTTCCTCCAAAGCTTACCTATTCTGACTTATGATCGGTTTAGTGGGAACATGTGTTTGTGTGGTGTGTTCGGGTCACTATATCCGAACCATCTGTGACTTAAGTTACTTGTTCGAATAACGGAACGGTAATGAGTGTGTGTAACGAGCTTAACATGAGAGTGAACCATTCTCTAGGCTCTTATGTTATTTAACCTTCTTGGTTTGTTATTGTGGAAAGAGTATCCACTGTGTATGTGATGTTGTGCTATGCAATGATAATGCTATGCCATATGTTATGTTATGTTATGTTTAAAATGAATGCCATGTTATCATGACAATTAGTTGCGCGTATCCCGGTAGCCGATGGGCTGCGCGTTAACCATACCAGCCAAGGTTGCTGACCCCCTCCGCAGCTCCATATTTTTACTGCAGGATGAGGATCGAGGAAGCAGAGTGGCTGTAGGTTCTAGGCTGCAGTTGTACTTTGGGTTATTTTGGATGTTGAGCCCGGGATGCGTCTGTGCTCCCGTGGCATTATATTTTGATTCCGTTGAAACTACTGTGGTGGTATATTGGCAGTTTATAGTGAAGGAATGTATTTAAATACTCGGTATTGTATATGATGTATTTGTGGTTTTAGTTCTATGCTCGGGAGTCTGATCATCAGACCGGTACACTTGTATTTATTCTGCCTTGTCAACCACGTGGGTGGTTGACGGCGTTTTAGCACCGAAGCGTTTAGTTATTGTTTAGTTATTTAATTCCGCTGCGATTTCATTTAGTTGTGAAGTTCGATGTAGGGTGTTACATTCAGCCACTCCAACTTGTAAAAATCCCACGACACTATACATATCCATATTTAGGTTAGTCTTTTCTTTGTTTGTGAAATCTTTTACTTAAATACTAACATAACTATTAAGAGATGTATTAGCATTTTACCTCTTGAAGTTGATATTTCCCTTGGAATTCAGCCTCCAAGTTCACGGCAGCTAAGGATGACAGTAGTCATTCTAGGTAGTTATCCTAAGGAGTTTGATTAGTAGTCATTCTAGGTAGTTATCCTAGGGAGTTTAGCATAGGTTTTTAAATCTTAAGGAGAGATCATTACCGTGGCATTTGGAGGGATTATTCACAGCACTCTCAGCTGCCTATAACAAGAGAAATATGTTCAGGTTTGTGTAGAAAATGAGGGTGTTAAGGCTTTGAACAGCCAAGGAGATAACCATATCCTACCTTAGTTTAGAAGCTCTTTCAATGGAGGTTTGTGGCAGTTCCTTGAGGTGACTTCCGGCTCAGTATGGGGCTGTTCTCAGCTTCATTTGAGTGCAGAGAAAAGGAACAAAAGAAAGTGTTAAGGCTGTTGGATTTTCAGACCAGTATAACAGGGAGAAACAACTTCAAAACAGAACCGGTATTACCTTGTTTTTGGCTTTGGAGCAGCTCTTGTATGTGTAATCATGGAAGGATTTCTTGGCACAATGAGAGGGGTGGAGGCTAGCTTCAGACACATGAAAAACAGGTAGATGAAGGTGTGTTTATAAAGTTGTCGCACATACATATATACAAGGAGAAGGTGTGGGATGTGAGAAAAAAAACGGTAGACTGTCAAGCTTCCATGTCTGTTTACTGATGAAGCAAGAGCTGAAATAGGGGAAGCAGAGGACTGTTTCCATTGGTGCTGTAATTACCGAGAGAAGGAGAAGAGTACGGTGGTTTAAATGCAATGACATGGAGATCTTTACATAGAGGAAATGGAGGTGAAAGCAGTGGTCTTGCTGCTGAAAAAAAATGCTGAGATGTAACATTGAGCTAGAAGACTTCCCCTGCTGTTTTGGAATTTTGTTGCGGTTGTACAGAGGGAGGGAGGTGTTGTCTACCTGTTTATTGATTATGCAGCTGGGAAGGAAAACATGAAATACCCATAAATTAATTTAAATTAATTTAGGGGATTTCTTTTATTAAAATATTAAATTATTATATGGAATTATGAATATTAAATTATTATATGGAATTGTGAAATTTATTTAGGGGTTTTCTCCTATTTAACCCTAATTATTATACATTATTATATAGTATTATGAATTTAATAATAAGATTTATAAGTCAATAAATCTTGGGAAAATTCTAAACACTCCAAATATATTATAAAGATTTTAGGAAGTGTTGGAACATTGTTTTGAAACATAAAAGTCAATATAAGATTCTAGAAACCTTAAAGCTTATTAAGCCTTGCTAGAGTTGACTTTTTGAAAATGGTCAAACCAGGCCATGAAACCTATACCAATAAATAGGTTATGAAAAACCATGAAGATCGATAAAAAGAACGTTAAAAACGGATCATCCTAGCCAAAGTTATGATAAATTGAAGTTTAGAGCCAAAATTTTGAAGGATGCTGACGTGTCCAGGACACGTGTCGCGCCCAGTCAGCACCGAGTCACTCAATCAGTTGAGTTTCCAGCGGTTTTGCATGTCAACAGGCGATCTTTAGACACCTATATCTTTTTCCCTACTCCACCATTTGGTATGCCATTTGTTTCATTCGATTCTCCTATCTTTCCTCTTTCCAACCATTACTCACACACCATCTAACTCCTTCTACAATGATCGGAAAGTTGATCCAAAGTTACATCCTCGCGAGTTCGTAACCCAGAATCCCGGTTTTTCCTGAGATTGGGTAAACTTCGTCACGCCATAACTTCTTCATTTCTAATCCAAATTTCGTGTTCTTTTACTCGTTTTGAAGAACTCTAATTCCTCTATAACTTTCATGTTGATGGCCAAGGCTGATTCGCACTGGGTTGGGAGATAAATCTGTCTAAAGTTGCCTACTCGATCACGGCGGTAATTCTGCCCAGTTCATCCCGAAATCAACTAGGTAAACACGGATCTTGTGAGATCTGTAACTTTCTCCCTAGTTCATCAAAATCAATGATTCTTCCACTAACATCTAGAGTTACATGTCTAGTTTGGATTGTGATAGGTTACATGAATCAAATCTCTCTCAGTTGGTGCGAGTTGGTTCGAGAAGTGGCATACCTGAACCGCACATGAAATAACGTTTTCCAGAATTCTCGATTTGGATTCTCCTCGTTAATGCAATTCCGGTAAGTTTCTGATCAAATTGCTCCGTTGACGCCATTCGAAATTTCATCACCGATCAAACCCACATGCCAATTTAGTCTATTATGCATTACAATGGGAGAATTTGTTGAAATTGAATTCGAACTAAAACTGTGAACCCTAACTTCGAACCCAGATTCGAAACTGCTCGATTATGCATGATAATTGGGGAAATAGGTACCATTAGAACCGGAATTAGATTATGAATCGATAGGAACAAGAATCACTCGATTTCGTTCTGTAGATTAGGAGAAATCGGGATTTAGTACTCGAAGGGTGATTGAGTTCGATGATGAACTAGAGACACAGGACCGTCCGATCGCAGTTTAAAGGAACGGACGGCCCAGATTAGATCGTGGGAATATAAGAGTATATTAAGTTTTATAAATTCAAGTAAATAGTCTTAACTTGTTGGGTTAATTTAAATATCTTCCCGAATGTATTTTGACTTGAAATTTTAACCATAGATTCCTTATTTAATCTAGTTTATTTGGATGTAAATTAATATGGGTTTTGAGTTTTTAAACATAAGTTATGATTTTTGCAAGTTACGGGTATTATGGAATTATTTGGTGTTAAAAAGATATTTTTATGAAATAAAAATTTTATAATATGTCTAAAATGTTATAGTTATTATATATTAAATTTGGGAATTTTTGGACAAGGGTAAATAGGTTTAAAATTATGTTTATGGAATTTTCATAAGAATAACCTATAATATAGGTTTTAAATGTAACCAAAAATTAAAGTATGGCTAGGTAATTAACTTTTAAGCTGGGGAAAATAAAGGAAACTAAATTAACATTTTATAACAGTATGTTTATAAATATTTGGGTATTATCTTTTAGGTGAAGTAAAAGTTGTTTACACATAAATATACTTATATGAGAAAAATAAAATAGAAGCTTATATTAAATCGAGGTATTAAACTAAACTACATATTATTATTATGGAGGTTAATATGCTGAATTAAACTAGGGCAAACACTTTATTTTATAAACCATATATCAGTTGTGGATATGTCTAAAAGGTATTAAATATAATTAAATACAATAAGAATTTCTTAAAGAATGTTTTGGATAAATTCTAAGGAAAATATAGGTGTATATATAAATACATTAGAGGTAAATAAAAGTAGTAACATACCTTATGGGAAACGTATTAAGAGGGAAAAGTTGGGACAAACCTTATTCATACGTGACAATTAGGTATATCAAATGTTACAGTGACATCTAGGTGGACTATTAGGGGGAAGTACATATCTTAAACCTTGAATAGGTGATAAAGTAAGTTAGCCAAGCGTAACCAAAGGGTCTAATTAAACTAAACCTGTAGTCAGGAGTGGGTAAATGGAATAAGTTAAGTATGCATTAAAGATTTAATTACGAGATCTAGCCAGATCCCTAGGAGGGAGTAACTGTAAAGCAAAACTATAGACTAATAAGAATGGAGGATGTGTAGCATTATAGTGCCTTAACTAATCAATGCTTGGAATACTTTAATTATAGGTGATTAGTGGAAGTAGTTCGCATTTTTGAATTTGGTTACTGTTTCTACATATACCAGGTACGATTTCTCGTACTCAGATGCTTTTGGTGACAAATTTTATGGAACGTTTTGAGAAACGCTAAATGAGTATGAATGTATCTTGAAAGGAAATTGTTTGTGTGACTAACTCAGCCTGTTGTGACTAACTGAGCCTTGGATGTACAACTCACATGATCATTGGTTCCTTTTTTATCTGGTTATCTCATCAGATATTGACTGTTGAGGGTTTACGCCTCTGCACTCTGTAGGACTGAGTGTTTTGGTATTGCACTTGTACAGTTAATAGTCTAGTAGGAATATGGGAAATGTCAAACTTGGTATTGGGTATGGATTATTTCTAATAAGTGGTGCACTCACTTTTCACCGATGACTGAGAACGGGTCGGTGGCAGCGGAGGTCTGCTATACCTCGTCCATATGGACAACTGACAGCGGAGGTCTGTTTACCTCGTCCTTGTGACAACTGACTGGCGGTGGGGGCCATCTCTCCCAACTGGTATATTCCACCCTTGAGTTGTTGGTTCTTGGATTTCTTCTTTCCTTACCTAGTCCTTGTGACTACTTGGGTCTTTCTACTCTTACTGGAACTTAATCTAACTTGAGCATGGGATGTTCACTGACTCCTGGTGTGGTTCTAACTGACTAACTTTATCTTTATTATTGACTATCTCTATTACTTGCTTGTTGCTTTGACTTGGTGATTTGAAGTGCCTTGTCCCTCTGTTTGGTTTTTAAGAGTTTCTTTCCAAGTTTCTATATTGTTTAAAGATTATGTTTTAATTTCTGTTATGAGGATTGTACCAGTTCCATTCCAGGGAACAGACTCACCCTCCTGGGGTGGGCTGCTTGGTTTCATCTTGCAGGTACGAATTGCTATACAGGTAGCCACGAAGAGTATGAGTTTATGGGGTGGGAATTAGGAACTTTGGAGAGCTATTGTATTTTGCTATTATTCTTTTATGTTATGTTTTCTCGAGTTCAGACCGTAGCTTTTGTAATACCATAAGTTGTAATGGTGAGGTTTGGTGCCGGGTGTTTGGAACCCGATGATCTGTAATCGCCTTAGTGTTTTATTTCCGCTGCATTTATGTTAAATAGGGGCGTTATAGAAAGTGGTATCAGAGCGTAGTTACGCTCTGAGCCCGAGAAAACAAGCCGAGTGAAATACTTAGAATATAGGTGCCCTTAAAACTGGGGAAGTGGGGTAGAATTGGGAAGTGAGGATTCCAGAAAGGCACGTTACCCTTACCCCATACTTGACTTTATTTACATCACTCGTGAACACTCTAACTACATGCCGTCCCTGGGTAGTTATGAAACACTTCGCACGTTACTACATAGATAGCTAGATTTAACATACAACTTCTGAACAACAAATACCATCCTTAGCAGCTAAATGTCACAAGGAGGAGGAAGAGGAGGACGAGGAGGACGAGGAGCGGGACCCCAGGTGGTTTCGGACCCGACGCTGTTACCCCTGAGGTCATAGCTCAGATTGTGACCGCTGCATTAGCTCAGCAGCAGGCTCAGATTCCTCAACCACCACCACCACCACCCCACGGTCCGCAAGAGTTTAACTGGTTGAAAGCGGTCAACGATCTTCGTCCCCCAGTCTGCGAAGGCCAGCCAGTACCGAAAGCTCTGGAGAAATACATAGCTGAGATTCAAAAGGCTTTTACCTCTCTACATGTTC
This sequence comes from Limonium bicolor, assembly GCA_023374045.1. Taxonomy (NCBI): domain Eukaryota; kingdom Viridiplantae; phylum Streptophyta; class Magnoliopsida; order Caryophyllales; family Plumbaginaceae; genus Limonium; species Limonium bicolor. The sequence continues at coordinate 285,913,166 of CM041782.1, forward strand.
CAGCAGCAACGCCAATGGACATAGCTGCCTACTTTCTCCAAGGGCCCGCTCATCGATGGTGGCAGACAGCCAGAGCCGAGCTGACCGCTCAAGCGAACTTTGATTTCCAAGCTTTTCTGGTGGCCCTGAGAGCTAAGTTTCTACCCATCCTACCTACAGAAGAGGATGAGAAGTGAATTTGAGCAGTTGAAGCAGGGACTTCCTCTGTTGCTGAATACTATGACAAGTTTGTGGAGTTGCTTGCCGTCATTGGCGAGGGGGCTTACGCTCCGAGGTATTTGGTGGACAAATTCCATACCGGCTTGGACTTCAGGATCATGAATATGATCGGTTCCACCAGAGGAAAACTTTACAGGTATGAAATATGACTATGGAATTTTCGGCATGCTTGGATTCCCCACTAACACGTGTTTGTAACGACAGGAACTAGCTGATGATGCAAATGACTGCGAAACCACCATCGCATACCAGGATTTGTGCTAGGGAAGAGGAGGAATGATAATGAGGAGGAAATGGAAGAGGATCCTCTCAGAATCATGAGAAGAGGGGAAAATTTTTCAAGGGAGGGAATGAGAAAGCCATCGTTCCTTCCCATGCTGATGCTAAGCCTCTCCGCTATGAGCCCCCTAGGGGTGAGAAAAGATAGAATCTACAATGTAGCTTTATTTTGCTATCACATTACTAACCTTGAACTGAAACAGGAGACAACCCGGTGAGAGGTATTTCTGCAGGTGGTGCCAGAAGGATCACCCAGGTAAGGACTGTAAAGGGAACCTGGAAGAATGCCACTACTGCGGTAAGAAGGGGCACAGGGGATTCGAATGCTTCTTGAACCCGGACTCCAAGAGTTACAAGCCACACACCGGGTCGACGGCTAAAGCCCCAGCTACAAATGCTGCCGGAGGAGGAGGTAGAGGTGGCACAGGAGGTGCAAGACCATCTACCAACCGCCCTGCCCAGAGCTACCCTTAGAGGCCGGGCAAAGCACCAATTCTCAACCTGGTGGACCGTGTCGAATCAGCGAGTGATGATCCGAGTTCACCTGGTGAGGACTACTTTCCTACTGAAGAAGCTTAGACCTTCGTTTCACTTAATTTCTTCAAGCAATTTTTCCTCTACATTGTAAAGGGATGAACTATAAATCCCTCATTCTTTTACATCTTTGTGCTAAGACCAGTTGAACCTTGACTTGTTTACTTAATGGCAATTGTTGTTTTCGTTCAGCTTTCGATATTTGTTTTCCTGTATTGCCTATTTCCACACCCACCATTCCCTTTGAGGCCAAACCACACCCACCAAAAAGTGTGAGATATTGAGACCTGGGATGGTCTTATTACGAGAATTTTTGACCCCAGCTGACCAATATGCATTGATCCTCAAGATCAGAGAATTAGGTGTGAAAGAAGGAACTTTTACACCCCTACCTTCAAGAACGGTGTGACCATGAAGGTGAAGATCATGTGCCTAGGTAAGAAGTGGGACCACACCACTGGAAACTATGAAGAGGTGGAGGTGCCACCAATTCCAGGAGAGTTGCAGACCATCATTGGAGCTGCAGTTAAAGCAGCCCAGGAATTGGAGGATGAGCCCGTCCCCGACCTAACCTCAGACGTGTGCATCATCAACTTCTATGGGAAAGAAGGTAAGCTAGGAATGCATCAGGATAGGGACGAGTCTCTAGAGTCCATCACCAGAGGAGTTCCAGTGGTGTCCATATCCCTTGGAGACGACGCGGAATTCCTATTTGGAGATCAGAAGAGGATGGATCTTGCTACAAAAATCCTCCTGAAGTCGGGTGATGTACTGATATTCGGGGGAGAAGCCAGACTTATCCACCATGGGGTGAAGAGAATTAAGCCCCACACAGCCCCCACATCCATCATCAACCAGACCCACATGAAACCTGGCCGTTTAAACCTGACCTTTAGACAGATCTAGCCTTGTAATTTTGCACATTCCGCATTGTAATCATTAAAATGCTCATGAAGACCTTAATAAGAGTGGAAATCTTATAAGTTTGTTTCGTCGTTGTAGGGGTCGGGAACTCAGAGATCAGGTTGACTGTGTTGAACCAGGCTCAAGCGAAGAGCAATGGGATGGTCATCACAGGTATAACTACTAGCCTGATTTATTACCTTGGAAGTAACGTCTGAGAATCTTAGAATTTACTCTGTGGTTTCAGGCACGTTCTTAATTAATGAGGTGGAAGCCTCTGTTCTGTTTGATTCTGGAGCCTCCCATTCATTCATATCCCAGGCATTCCATGCTAAGATAGATGCCCCTACAGAGGATATCCATGACTGCTCAGTTTTATTGCCATCCAGAGAGTTAATCAAGTGTAGTAAGCAATGTAAGGACTTGAATATACGCATCAAGGGAGCAGATTTCCTCTTTGATGCCATTGTCTTCCCTGGCATGGGGTTCGACATAATTATGGGCATGGACACGTTACAGCGATACAGAGGTAGGCTTCACTGTGCAGAGCATCGCCTCCTCTTGAAGTCAGCTACAGGGATCACAGTATCATACCGAATGCAGCCCAAGCAGCCGACTGTGAAGGTTGTATCGGCATTATCCCTGATGAAGGAGGTGTCCAAGGGAGTGACCGCCTACTACTGTTATGCCCAGATCTGAGGACAGATCCAAAGTTCAAGAGTGACGTACCTGTTGTGTCGGAGTACCCCGACGTTTTTCCGGTGGAGTTACCTGGACTACCACCATTGAGGGAGGTTGAGTTCAACATCGACCTCATACCTGGTACAGGACCGATTGCCAAGGCACCCTACCGGATGGGCCCTGCGGAGATGGTGGAATTGAAGAAACAACTGCAGGAGTTACTAGATAAGGGTTTCATCCGACCCAGTGTCTCACCCTTGGGGTGCTCCTGTGCTGTTCGTCAAGAAGAAGGACGGGAGCATGAGATTATGTATTGACTACAGGGAGTTGAATAATGTCACGATCAAGAACAAGTACCCACTGCCCAGGATCGATGACTTTTCGACCAGCTGAGGGGAGCTAAGGTGTTCTCTAAAATTGATCTGCGTTCCGGGTATCATCAGATAGCTGTAGCTGAGACAGATATAGAGAAGACAGCCTTCCGGACCAGATACGGCCACTATGAGTTCACAGTGATGCCGTTTGGACTGACCAATGCACCGATGAGATTTATGGATTTGATGCAGAGAGTCTTCCAAGCCCAGCTAGATAAGTCAGTGGTCGTATTCATAGACGACATTCTGATCTTCTCCAAGAGCAAGGAGGAACATGAGCAGCATTTGAGGACAGTCTTGAGACTCTGAGAGAGAGGCAACTCTATGCCAAGTTCAGCAAGTGCGAATTCTGGCTGGACAAGGTATCATTTCTTGGTCATATGATCTCAGCTGAGGGAGTTTCAGTGGACCCAGCTAAAATTGAGGCGGTGAAGAGCTGGCACAGACCTCGCTCATTAACTGAGATTCGGAGCTTCCTTGGGTTGGCTGGCTATTATAGACGCTTTGTGAAGCTCGATTTATAATTTAAGGACCAAGCCCAGCTTACCTCTCTGATGAAGAAGGATAGCCCGTTTGTATGGACAGAGGCATGTGAGGTCTCCTTTCAGGCACTGAAGGATGCTCTGACCACAGCTCCGTATTGGTGATCCCCGAGGGAAATGAGGGATTCGAGGTTTACTGTGATGCTTCAGGCAAGGGGATCGGTGGAGTATTGATGCAAAATTAGAGTCATGGCTTACGCTTCTCGACAGCTGAAGAAACACGAAGAAAATTATCCCACACATGACCTTGAGCTCCTCGCCATAGTTTTTGCCTTGAAGATCTGGCGACACTACCTGTATGGAGCCACGGTCCGAATTATGACAGATCATAAGAGTTTGAAATACATCTGGACCCAGAAGGAGCTGAACTTGAGACAGCGACGGTGGATCGAGCTACTAGCTGATTATGATATCGACCTCCAGTACACTGAGGGTAAAGGTAATGTCGTGGCAGACGCTCTGAGCAGAAGAGCACATTCACTTCTTGCTCTCATAGAGACGACCACGATAGCTGAGGAGGTATATGCAGCTCAGGACAGTGATGTGTATCTGCAGGGTATCAGGCAGAAATTAGCAGATGGGCTGACTGATGGTCTGAAGTATGACTACGAGCTAGACAGCGAGGGACACCTTCGAGTCAGAGGCAGACTCTGCGTACCTCAGGATGCGACAGAACTTCAGACCAAGATTCTCTTTGAAGCTCATTCCTCTACATTGTCAGTACATCCTGGAGCCACCAAGATGTACAAGGATTTAAAGAAGTTATTCTGGTGGAGCGGGATGAAGAGGGATGTAGCAGACTTTGTCTCGCGATGTCTCACCTGTCAGAAGGTGAAGTTCGAGCACCGCGACCAGGAGGCCAGATTCAGTCATTACCGGTACCGTGCTGGAAGTTTGACGATATTAGTATGGATTTTGTGGTCGGTCTCCCTCCAGCTAGAGGTGGATTGAACACAATTTGGTGATAGTGGATAGGTTAACTAAGACAGCTAAGTTCATACCTATAAAAGACACATGGAAGGTGCCCAAACTGGCTGAGGTGTTCACCACGGAGCACATCCGGTACCATGGGGTACCGAAGACGATCGTCTCCGATCGTGATGCACGTTTCCTTAGTAGATTTTGGCGTCAGGTGCAGGAGGCATTTGGTACTCAGCTGCGACTTAGCACAGCCTTCTACCCACAACAGATGGGCAGACCGAGAGGACGATTCAGACACTGGAAGATATGTTGAGAGCGGTCGCCTTAGACTATCAGGGGAGTTGGGTAGAGCGTCTACACTTGGTAGAGTTCTCCTACAACAACTCCTATCACTCGTCTATCGGCATGGCCCCATTTCAGGCTCTGTATGGCAGACCGTGCCGGACACCCTTATCATGGAGTGACCCTGCTGAGACAGTTTTGATTGGTCCAGAGTATATTCAGAGACTACAGGATGACATCAGAGTTATTCAGCAGCACATGAGGGCAGCGCAGTCTAGACAGAAATCTTACGGGGATCAGCGTACCAGAGAGCTTGAATTTCAGATCAGTGATATGGTTTTCCTACGAGTGTCTCCGATGAGAGGTATCTTCAGATTTGGGATGCGAGGAAAGCTAAGCCCTAAGTATGTTGGTCCGTACAGGATTACGGAGCGCGTGGGCCCAGCAGCGTATCGACTAGACCTACCAGCGGAGTTGGGGAAGGTACATGACATGTTTCATGTATCGCAGCTGAAGAAGTATGTACCTGACCCTTCTCACGTGCTACACCAGAGAGATTAGAGATTGAACCTACACTGAGATATGAGGAGACTCCCATTCAGATCCTGGACACGAAGGTCCGGGAAACGAGAGGCAGATCAGTCAAGCTAGTGAAGGTTCTTTGGGAGCATCATGGGGTTGAAGAAGCTACTTGGGAGATTGAGGACTCTATGAGAGTGAAGTACCCACACCTATTTCCATGATATTTCCTTGTATTCTTGCCTTTACTGGGTCTTGTTCATAGCGGTACGAGGGCGTACCTTGGCTCTTTTCAGGGGGGGGGGGTAGTGCATACTCTTCCTTCGTCACCTCATCCAGATTATGCCCTGTTGTTTTGTTAGTAGAATGATGGAGAGGTGTATGCATGTACTTGATTTATACATTGTGTGATTCTTGATTTCTATTTATGAAAATCTTGGTTTTGGTCCGACGATGAATAATCTTGCGTGGAATTTGGAAATGGAAATGAGTGGAAATAGATTGTGGGAGAAGTTACAATTGGTATGGATTGGTATGGAATTTTGGTTGGGATTGTTACTGGACGAACATTCTGGTAATTCTTGACAGCACACCTGATGTGGTGTGAGTAGCTATTAGTTGGTGTTAAACTTCGGGACGAAGTTTCTTTTAAGGGGGGTAGACTGAAATACCCCATAAATTAATTTAAATTAATTTAGGGGATTTCTTTTATTAAAATATTAAATTATTATATGGAATTATGAATATTAAATTATTATATGAATTGTGAAATTTATTTAGGGGTTTTCTCCTATTTAACCCTAATTATTATACATTATTATATGTTTTATGATTTAATAATAAGATTTATAAGTCAATAAATCTTGGGAAAATTTCTAAACACTCCAAATCTATATTATAAAGATTTTAGGAAGTGTTGGAAAATTGTTTTGAAACATAAAAGTCAATATAAGATTCTAGAAACCTTAAAGCTTATTAAGCCTTGCTAGAGTTGACTTTTGAGAATGGTCAAACCAGGCCATGAAACCTATACCAATAAATAGGTTATGAAAAACCATGAAGATCGATAAAAAGAACGTTAAAAACGGATCATCCTAGCCAAAGTTATCATAAATTGAAGTTTAGAGCCAAAATTTTGAAGGATGCTGACGTGTCTAGGACACGTGTCTCGCCCAGTCAGCACCGAGTCACTCAATCAGTTGAGTTTCCAGCGGTTTTGGCATGTCAACAGGCGATCTTTAGACACCTATATCTTTTCCCTACTCCACCATTTGGTATGCCGTTTGTTTCATTCGATTCTCCTATTTTTCCTTTTCCAACCATTACTCACACACCATCTAACTCCTTCTACAATGATCGGAAAGTTGATCCAAAGTTACATCCTCGCGAGTTCGTAACCCAGAATCCCGGTTTATCCTGAATTCTCGATTTGGATTCTCCTCGTTAATGCAATTCCGGTAAGTTTCTGATCAAATTGCTCCGTTGATGCCATTCGAAATTTCATCACCGATCAAACCCACATGCCAATTTAGTCTATTATGCATTACAATGGGAGAATTTGTTGAAATTGAATTCGAACTAAAACTGTGAACCCTAACTTCGAACCCAGATTCGAAACTGCTCGATTCTGCATGATAATTGGGGAAATAGGTACCATTAGAACCGGAATTAGATTACGAATCGATAGGAACAAGAATCACTCGATTTCGTTCTGTAGATTAGGAGAAATCGGGATTTAGTACTCGAATGGGTGATTGAGTAAAATGATGAACTAGAGACACAGGGACCGTCCGATCGCAGTTTAAAGGAACGGACGGCCCAGATTAGATCGTGGGAATATAAGAGTATATTAAGTTTTATAAATTCCAGTAAATAGTCTTAACTTGTTGGGTTAATTTAAATATCTTCCCGAATGTATTTTGACTTGAAATTTTAACCATAGATTCCTTATTTAATCTAGTTTATTTTGATGTAAATTAATATGGGTTTTGAGTTTTTAAACATAAGTTATGATTTTTTCAAGTTACGGGTATTATGGAATTATTTGGGTGATTTAAAAGGATATTTTTATGAAATAAAAATTTTATAATATGTCTAAAATGTTATAGTTATTATATATTAAATTTGGGAATTTTTGGACAAGGGTAAATAGGTTTAAAAATTATGTTTATGGAATTTTCATAAGAATAACCTATAATATAAGGTTTTAAATGTAACCAAAATTAAAGTATGGCTAGGTAATTAACTTTTAAGCTGGGGAAAATAAAGGAAACTAAATTAACATTTTATAACAGTATGTTTATAAATATTTTGGGTATTATCTTTTAGGTGAAGTAAAAGTTGTTTACACATAATATACTTATATGAGAAAAATAAAATAGGAGCTTATATTAAATTGAGGTATTAAACTAAACTACATATTATTATTATGGAGGTTAATATGCTGAATTAAACTAGGGCAAACACTTTATTTTATAAACCATATATCAGTTGTGGATATGTCTAAAAGGTATTAAATATAATTAAATACAATAAGAATTTCTTAAAGAATGTTTTGGATAAATTCTAAGGAAAATATAGGTGTATATATAAATACATTAGAGGTAAATAAAAGTAGTAACATACCTTATGGGAAATTATTAAGAGGGAAAAGTTGGGACAAACCTTATTCATACGTGACAATTAGGTATATCAAATGTTACAGTGACATCTAGGTGGACTATTAGGGGGAAGTACATATCTTAAACCTTGAATATGTGATAAAGTAAGTTAGCCAAGCGTAACCAAAGGGTCTACTTAAACTAAACCTGTAGTCAGGAGTGGGTAAATGGAATAAGTTAAGTATGCATTAAAGATTTAATTACGAGATCTAGCCAGATCCCTAGGAGGGAGTAACTGTAAAGCAAAACTATAGACTAATAAGAATGGAGGATGTGTAGCATTATAGTGCCTTAACTAATCAATGCTTGGAATACTTTAATTATAGGTGATTAGTGGAAGTAGTTCGCATTTTCGAGTTTGGTTACTGCTTCTACATATACCAGGTACGATTTCTCGTACTCAGATGCTTTTGGTGACGAATTTTATGGAACGTTTTGAGAAACGCTAAATGAGTATGAATGTATCTTGAAAGGAAATTGTTTGTGTGACTAACTCAGCCTGTTGTGACTAACTGAGCTTGGATGTACAACTTACATGATCATTGGTTCCTTTTTTATCTGGTTATCTCATCAGATATTGACTGTTGAGGGTTTACGCCTCTGCACTCTGTAGGACTGAGTGTTTTGGTATTGCACTTGCATAGTTAATAGTCTAGTGGGAATATGGGAAATGTCAAACTTGGTATTGGGTATGGATTATTTCTAATAAGTGGTGCACTCACTTTTCACCGATGACTGAGAACGGGTCGGTGGCAGCGGAGGTCTGCTATACCTCGTCCATATGGACAACTGACAGCGGAGGTCTGTTTACCTCGTCCTTGTGACAACTGACTGGCGGTGGGGGCCATCTCTCCCAACTGGGTATATTCCACCCTTGAGTTGTTGGTTCTTGGATTTCTTCTTTCCTTACCTAGTCCTTGTGACTACTTGGGTCTTTCTACTCTTACTGGAACTTAATCTAACTTGAGCATGGGATGTTCACTGACTCCTGGTGTGGTTCTAACTGACTAACTTTATCTTTATTGTTGACTATCTCTATTACTTGCTTGTTGCTTTGACTTGGTGATTTGAAGTGCCTTGTCCCTCTGTTTGGTTTTTAAGAGTTTCTTTCCAAGTTTCTATATTGTTTAAAGATTATGTTTTAATTTCTGTTATGAGGATTGTACCAGTTCCATTCCAGGGAACTGACTCACCCCTCCTGGGGTGGGCTGCTTGGTTTCATCTTGCAGGTACGAATTGCTATACAGGTAGCCACGAAGAGTATGAGTGTATGGGGTGGGAATTAGGAACTTTGGGGAGCTATTGTATTTTGCTATTATTCTTTTATGTTATGTTTTCTCGAGTTCAGGCCGTAGCTTTTGTAATATCATAAGTTGTAATCGGTGAGGTTTGGTGCCGGGTGTTTGGAACATGATGATCTGTAATCGCCTTAGTGTTTTATTTCCGCTGCATTTATGTTAAATAGGGGCGTTACAAAACAGAAGATTGTTTCTGTTGGAAGGAGAAGGAAGAGTGTCGAGAGAATGGGTATGGGCAGAGAGAATAAAGAATGCTGGGTGAGATTTTTGTAGAGGAGAAAGTCTTCACCAATACTAGTTAGTCTAGTTAATTATATGTGTCTAATCTTGCTCATTTCTTTTCTTCTTTTGTCTATGCAGCAGTCAAGTCAGAAGAGAAGCTAGAGCTTCTGTTTACCGAGAGCAAAAAATGGGGCAAGCAAGAAGGAAAAGAAATGGAAGTGAGGTAAGGTACTTGTACTTTGTTGTTTAATTCAGTCTTCTAGACTTTTGGTGACTCATCTTGTGACTTCAGCCGTGATATACAGGAAGGAAGGAAGGCTCATCCTTTCCTTACGCTAGCTGCTGTAGTTTACAGTATTCTCTGAAAAAAAAAGAGAAGGGGACAAAAAGAGAAAAGAAGAAGAAGGAGATGGGATGTCTGAAATGATAAGGTGGTAAGGGAGAAAAGAAGTGTGTATATTGCTGTGGTAGCTGTCGTAGCTGCCTGGGGAAAGGATGAGAGGAAAAGAAATGAGTATTATTTGTACTTGTGTATTTATCTTATTTTACTTGATAATTGTGTTGTTATTTATTTTTTTATTATTATTTTCTTTTTTTTGACTTCTTCATCCGTCAAATGTAACCGGCAAGGGAATGAGAGGGAGATTTGAATTTCTCTCCTCTTAATATTGTAATATGCTTTGTATATATATAATTATGATTATGTGTTAATTAGTGCCTTGTGATATTGTTGTTATTTTTGTTGTTTAAAATGTATGTATAATATATATGGATATATCTATATTGTATTTGCGATTTGTTTAGACTATATGTAATATTTAGTATGTCAAATGTAATATTAGATTTTGGAGTTAATTTCTCTTTAATAGTGTTCTCTCTTTGATTAGAGATTTATTATATGTTTTAATGTCCATTTGGACTATATATTTATATCATACTATTTATGGTGAGTATTATCCATTATGTGGATAATTATTCTCTTTATTAAGTTAATCCCTTAATAATTAAGATAATAATTATGTGGGGTATTTCAACGGCAGAGATATTGAAGTCGCAAGATAGGGCAATGATCAGGTGAGAGCTGAGAGTACTTAGCCGAATTTCTGGGGAATCCGGCGAGGTTGATGTGGCATGCTTCCCGAGGCGCGCTGGTGAGTCAGCAACCATGCCACATCAGCATTTTTCCAAAATTTTGGCTCTAAACTTCATTTTATCATAACTTTGGCTAGGATGATCCGTTTTTGAAGTTCTTTATATCAATCTTCTTGGTTTTCCATAGCCTTTTTATTGGTATAGGTTTCATGGGCTTGTTTTACCATTCTCAAAAAGTCAACCCTAGTAAGGCTTAAGAAGCTATATGGTTTCCATAATTTTATATTGACTTTTATGATTCAAATTAATGTTCCAACTATTTCTAAAATCTTTATAATATACTTGGAGTTTTTAGAATTTTTTCAAGATTTATTGACTTATAGATCTTATTATTAAATTCATAATAGGGAAAATTACATCCCCACCCATGACGTTTGGTGAAATTACACACCCCACCCACGAGGTTTCAAAAATTACTTTGCCCACCCCTGTGGTTTCCATAATTTTACATCCAACAACTTTTCTAATATTTGATCAACTTAAAAGATGGTTAAATGTTATCCAAAATTGATGAAACTTTACATGGACGATGCTAAGGTGTTATATTTTGGTAACACGTGAAATCCAAAGTTTTTTAAGCTCATATATGATCTGTGGGACCCGATGAACGTGTCTCATGTTTCATTGGGTCCCACAGGTCATATATGACCTTTAAAAACTTTAGATTTGGCATTGGACAAATATATAACACCTTAGCATCGTTCATGTAAAGTTTCATCAATTTTGGACAACATTTAACCATCTTTTAAGTTGATCAAATATTAGAAAAGTTGCTAGATGTAAAACTTTGGAAACCACATGGGTGGGCAAAGTAATTTTTGTAACCTCGTGGGTGGTGTGTAATTTCGCCAAACGTCATGGGTGGGGGATGTAATTTTCCCTTCATAATACTATATAATAATATATAGTAATCTAATATTTAATAATTTTCTTTATGATTAAATAGAAGAAATCCCCTAATTTAATTTCCATAATTCCATATAATAATATAATAATTTATTATTCATAATTCCATACAATAATTTAATAATTAATAGTATTATTTATGGTTTAATAAATGAAATCCCCTAAATTAAATAAATTATATTAGGGGTATTACAACCGGGGTTAGCTTTACCGTGTGTTCCCTTGTTCCTTGGTTCACACTTGTTCCACTGATAACGTTTCAAACATTGTTATTAATACTATGTTCATACGGTATGTAAATATTGGCTACTCCTATACTTACCTCGTTGTCCCGTTACACTTAGTTTTACTCATGTCAAATTATGTTATTACTTCTCACTTATTTCCCACACTTATTTACACTTCTTAGGACCTTTACATAGCACCAAACAAGGCCTTAACAACTTCTAAAACCATTACCAATCAATCCCCCATGTTTTAAACCCTAAAAACCACTTTCGGCAACATTTTGGGGGTGGTCCGGGACTTGGTTCGGATCCAAGGACCCGGACCATTCAAGAAAATAGCTCTTGGCCCATTTTTAATATTGGTCCTGGACCTAGGTCCCGGACCACTTGCAGATTTCACTCTCGACATGATTTTTGATGCGGTCCGGGACTTGGTTCATATCCTATGTCCCGAACCCTGCTAAAAACTGCTACTTGGTTGATTTTTCAACCACAAATCAACCCTTAATCCACCTCTAATCATTCCCAAATCTTTCCACATGTTTTATACATGTTTAAACACACTCAAACACTCCTTAAAACTCCTTAAATCCTTGGTCCAATCCTTACTCAACTTCTTGTTCAATTTCTACAAATTTCCATTCTTTTGTTTTTTACATTTTGCACACTTGTGCATTCCTACACTTCTCTTTGCATTTTGCACTTTGTCTTAACTCCATTTTACCATCCCAATTCTTTCCTAAACAAATGCACTATCTATACCCAAGTCCAACCTTCTTTTTCCTAAATCTTGCGCACTAGTTTTTTCCTAGTTTTTCCAATGCATTTCAACACTTCTTGCTACAGATTTTTACACACTTTATTCTCATCCTCTAACTACCATTCCATGGTTACTAAACATCTCTACTTAACTCAATACACACCTTGGTTCTCCCATTCACCCAGTCATCCAAAAATGCTTAATTTTTACTAAATTTTGCCATAGTTTGCCTACAAATCTAACATATCCAATTTCATCCATTCTCACCAAAATCATTCCTAAACTAGCCACACCTATACAAGGGTCCTACCAGCACTCAAAGCAATCATAATTTACTAAAGTCTCCTCAGACAACAATACCAATACCCATACTCAATTTACTTGGCTCTAAGGCCTTCAATCCAAACATCAATTCACAAATACTCTCAAACTTCCATCAACTACATTACTAGTACAACATTTTGGTTCTTTAATTAATTTACCCATTCCCAACATCCTAATGCATTTAAAATTAGCATTAAAAAGGTGTTCTACCTTCAGCTCACAAATTCTACTTTTCTTTTCTTATCTCCTCCTTCTCTCTCTCTTACTTAAAATCGGCCAAATGGGAAATGGAGTTGTCAAACTCCATCCTAACACCCAAATTACACAAAAAGGATATAATTACACTTCTAATCCTTTGGAATAACATTAATCCAATGAAAGGCTTAGAACACAAAAGTTAGGGTTTACCTTTTTTTTAATTTGTAAGAGGGGTTTTAACCCTTGGTTCAAGAAGGTGATCCCACCACCATTGCAAGGTTGGAATAATGCTCAAAAGACAGAAAATTAGAGCTCTATTAGAGGCTAAAATCAGCCACACTAAGAAATAGAGGAAACATGAGTTTTTCATGGAAATTTTTACCTTAATGACGAGAGGAGACTCCAAGATTCGATTTGGTACCATTTTCTCTTCAAATAGGCAAAACCCATGGAGATGAACTTCCTCATTTAGAGATTTTGAAAAGGTAGAAAGGTAGAGCTTGGAGAGAGGAGCAAGAATATGTACTTATTTTCTCATTTGGAGCTTTAATGTGGCTAGAGCATGGAAGAGAGAGGAGAAGCCATGGGAGCTTATTGTGGAGCTTTGAAATTGCCACCGACCAGAGAAAGAAGAAGAGAGAATCAGGAGGGGGGGTTCTCATGCAGAAAAAAAAGGAATGGGAGGAGAGAGGGAAAGGTGAGTATTTGTTACTTTTTGTTTTGTACTTTTCTACTTTTTGGATTTTTATTTAATTAGTGTGTGTGTGTGTGTGGTGTGTGTGTGGTGTGTGGTGTGTGTGTGTGTGTGTGTGTGTGTGTGGTGTGTGTGTGTGTGGTGTGTGTGTGTGTGTGTGTGTGTGTGTGTGTGTGTGTGTGTGTGTGTGTGTGTGTGTGTGTGTGTGTGTGTGTGTGTGTGGGTGTGTGTGTGTGTGTTGTGTGTGTGTTTGTGTGTGTGTGTGTGTGTGTGTGTGTGTGTGTGTGTGTGTTTGTGTGTGTGTGTGTGTGTGTGTGTGTGTGTGTGTGTGTGTTTTGTGTGTGTGTGTGTGTGTGTGTGTGTGTGTGTGTGTGTGTGTGTGTGTGTGTGTGTGTGTGTGTTTGTGTGTGTGTGTGTGTGTGTGTGTGTGTGTGTGTGTGTTGTGTGTGTGTGTGTGAAATACCCCAAACCTTAGTATATTTTTAAACACCTAAATATGGTATATTAAGACTAAAAAGAGTCTTAGAAACATTAGTAAACAAATTTAAACAAAGAACGAGTTTTAGACAACATAGTAAACAATATTAAAAAAAAGAAAAACACAAAATGTGCCCTTTAGGTCAATAAAGGCCCAAATGTGCTCTAAGCTTGGGATAAGCTTGGTTAAGACCTAATGAACTTACCAAGATCCTATTTTATGCCAATGAACATATTAAACCAATTACCAAAGAAAACCAAGCTTGAAACAAGTTAAAAAACAAATTGTGCTTTAAGGAGTTCTTAAGCACATTTTTGAAAAATTGTCTTGTAAATGAGTTTGAATGGCTAAATGTCCATCATTACTCTTTAATAACATGTGTACTATATAGTATCACCATTGGAAGTCTATATCAATGGGAAATCAAAAATTTCACTTCTATGTGCCTTGTTTTTATGAATAGTGATTTTAATAAGCTATTTTGTAACATATGTTTGTTTAAGTAATTAAATTGACAAATAAAGACTATATTACCCCTAAGTACTAATGGGGGCCGTTTTCTTAAGTGTGGTGACTCACCACTCTCTTGTTAATGTATTAAGTAAATAATGATAACTAAATAAAGTACTTTTTACTTTTTACTACAAATATCTTCAAAGTAAGTCTATCTCATTCTCATCATTTCTTCCTTGTATTCACACGATCCCATACTCTTTCAACCTCTCTTCTCCTTCTCTTCCACGGTAATATCACACCACCACCATTAAACCTCTTCTTTGATCCCTTGTAAAATCTAGCTCACTTAACCAAATCAAAAAACAAACACCACCAATCTTCCTCTCATCAAGCTCTTCACTTCTATCTTCTCAAAATTCCAAGATCACCATTTCGTTGCCATGGAGTTCCACATTGAAGGAGCTTGAGCTTGTGTTTCTACATATTATTGATCTCCTTTGCTTCTAGGTAAGGAATCTCAAAGAAAAATCATATTTCCTCCATGTTTTTGCCTTGTCCGAAAATGCACATTAATGGTGCTCTTTGTGTGACTTTGTTCTAGCTTCATTCCCACCTTTCATGGACTAGGTGGAGTCCTCTCTTGATATATATTCAACTCTCTTCAAAGACCAAGGTAAAACAACTACATTAATGTTTTTGAAATCATGTAAACCTAGGGTTTACAATGAGATGAAGCTTAAAGCTTGAATACTCATTATGTTGTTTGTATATTGTTTAGTAGTTGACAAGGAATCAAAACCTTACCGGTTTTATAAGGAAACAAGAAAGAAGTTGTTTGGAAAAGAGGTAAATGTACTAACCTAATGTAGTTTAATGCCTTAGGAGAAATGAGCTTATAAGCTTGTTAAAACTACCTAAAAGCAAATGGTAATGACCTAGTGAAGTGTTCTCAAGGAGACTAGTAAAAGAACATTTGTCTCGTTGTATGTATTTGCAGGTCAAAGGCATATATATTGGAAATTCATTGTTAAGAGTTATGCACTTTAAGGGCCTAAGAGCCATGCTTTTAAGGGCCTAAGTGCCATGCAATTTAATTATGCACTATATTGTGATGTAGTGTATATTTGTTGGTGAAACAATATGTTTTGGTTTAGTAATGTTCTAGGAGAACCTATGTCGAAATTTAGGTAATAAACAAGAAGTTCTAAGGGTTAAAATGAGTTTGGCAAGTTAAGAGATGTTTAGAATGGTTAAGTGTTTAACTAGTGGGAGGAACATGCATTAAGGTGTTTTAAGGTGTGAGAAGGGCTTAGGCAATGTTCTAGAGGATTTTATAATGCAAAAGAATGTTGGGATACACCAAAGTTATTTGGACTTGTGTTAGGATTTAGGCAAACTTTGGTGAACAAGGAGAAAGTGGAACTTGAAAAAGATTTCAAGAATGACATAAGGAGTTAGTTGTGAGAATAGATGCTTGAGAGATGATGTTGTAGTGGAGAGGAAATATTATTGGCATAGTGGTTATCATAGGTATGGAACACCACTTAGAGACCTAAGGAGAATATTCTAAGTGTTAGGAATTTCGGTACGAAATGAGTAAGTGTTAAGGAAATAGAAAGTGAGTTTTATTGATGTTGTATGTGGGTGTGAGTGTACCAAATGATGTAGGGAAACATTATGAGGCTTTATGAGAAGTTTGGTGAAATTGGTTAAGTATTTAAAGGCTTAGAAAGTGAGTGTTTTGCCTTGTCCGAACATCCGTCCGGACATGGACGTTCGGACAGGCCTGTTGCGTGAAAATTTTCAGAGTCTCGACTTGTGTCCGACCTTGAGAAGTCCGGACACAAGTTCGGACGTACCTGCTCCTACTTTAAAATTCTCTCGACCCATGTCCGAACTTCCGAAGTCCGGACACAAGTTCGGACAGGCGTCTGTTTCAGTTTTGAGCCTCGACTTGTGTCCGAACTTGGGAAGTCCGGACACAAGTTCGGACAGGCCACTGTATGGATCAAAAACTTTGTTTTAAAGTAAAGAAAGTTGTCTAAAAATGGTGATTATAGTTAGTAATGATGATATGAGGTTAATTAAGACATGTTAGGAGTGTTATAATGGCAATTAAATGGTGAAGAGTTATAACAAGTGGAAATAAAATAAAATAGATATGTGAAGTAACAAGTTAACAATGGTAGTGCGTTAATTAACCGACGTTACTAATGTGTTTAGGATTCTCTCAAGGTGGAAACGAATCGAGGCAAGGACCAAGGTATGGTTTTCTTGCAGTCTGTTGTCTACCGGTTTACACCGGCTTGTGTGTTGTATGTTTTCTGTGTGTTTATGACGTGTAAGATCTAAACATGTAATGAGTTTACAGTTGTTCATATTATTGTGATGTTATGATGTGACTCATTTCCCTTGTGTGTGTCTAACATGACTTACCACCTATTGTGTATTGGTTGTTAAGTTCCACCATGAACTTCTAACAAGTGTAACTGGGAAGTGAGGAATCCGGTTGTCCGGTCATGCATGTAAGTTAAGTGTAGATATCTGAATCAGATTCGACTCTTATGTTGTTAAGATTGTTTCCTTAATCTGGCGTTCGATCTCCCGCTAGCTTCCTCCAAAGCTTACCTATTCTGACTTATGATCGGTTTAGTGGGAACATGTGTTTGTGTGATGTGTTCGGGTCCCTATATCCGAACCATCTGTGACTTAAGTTACTCGTTCGAATAACAGAACGGTAATGAGTGTGTGTAACGAGCTTAATATGAGGGTGCATCATTCTCTAGGCTCTTATGTTATTTGACCTTCGTGGTTTGGTATTGTGGAACGAAGATCCACTGTGTATGTGATGTTGTGCTGTGCACTATTGATGCTATGCCACATATTATGTTATGTTATGTTATGTATATAAAATGAATGCCATGTTATCATGACAATTAGTTGCGCGCATCCCGGTAGCCGATGGGCTGCGCGTTAACCATACCAGCCAAGGGTTGCTGACCCCCTCGGGGGACTCCATATTTTACTGCAGGATAAGGATCGAGGAGGCAGAGTGGCTGTAGGATCTAGGCTGCAGTTGTATGTTGGTTTATTTTGGATGTTAAGCCCAGGATGCGCCTGTGCTCCCGTGGCATTATATTTTGATTCCGTTGAAATTACTATGGCGGTATATTGACAGATTACAGTGAAGGAATGTAAGTAATACTCGGTATTGTATATGATGTATTTATGGTTTAGTTTTATGCTCGGGAGTCTAATCATCAGACCGGTACACTTGTATTTATTCTGCCTTGTCAACCACGTGGGTGGTTGACGGCGTTGTAGCACCGAAGCGTTAGTTATTGTTTAGTTATTTATTCCCGCTGCGATTTCATTTAGTTGTGAAGTACGTTGTAGGGGTGTTACAAAAAGTGGTATCAGAGCGAAGTATCGCTCTGATGACTAGAATACCGAGCTTAGGAATATACCGAGTTAGGAAACCTAACTACAGTTACCTAAGTGATCAGTTATGGAAATGTTAACCACTAACTAAGTGTGGAGGTACCTTACTATCGGGAAGCGTTACAACCATTGGACCAATAAGTGTGCAAGCATATTGCTAATGAATATTCATGTGAATTCAGATGTCAGGTCGACCAAGAGGTAGAGGCCGTGGCAATGGAGATACGGGTGACCAGGGCGAGAATACTACGGCCCAGGTCATGGCCGAAGCTGTAGCGGCGCCCGTAGCCAAATGGTACCAAACTAGTAGCTGCAATTTAATAGGGGCAACACCCCGAAGTTCAACCACCACCGCCACCGCCACGAGAGACCAATGGGTCAAGGCATTGGCAGATCTTAGACCCCCTTCATTTCAGGGGACCGACCCACGTAAGCTGGAGGCGTACATCTCCGAGTTGGAGACCGCCTACGAGACCTTGGCTGTACCTGCAGAGGCTAAGGTCCGTCTTGCCGCTTACTACCTGAAGGGTTGGCACAGAGTTGGTGGAAGCTTGTGAGAGAGGACCGGATGGCGGATCCTCAGTTTGGATGGAGGGAGTACACGGCTCTACTGCGAGCCAAATACTACCCTGTGCATGTCCAAGAGGCCAAGCGCCTGGAGCTGGATAGTCTGAGGCAGGGGGACAAGGTGTCGGTTGATGAGTATTACACTGCATTCACCGGCCTTATCCACCTGTTACCGGACCTGGGGTACTCGAACCGGGTGCTGGTAAACCGTTTTTACAACGGTCTCAGCTACCGTCTTCGCTATGGGATGGGGCCAGCTAAGTATACTACCTTGCAGGTAATTTAAATGAAGAGTGATGTGAATATGTGTAGTCCACAAGTGAGTATTAATGTGAGTTTGTGAGTATGTTTTGCGGGGCATGACTGACATCCTAAATTCAGGAGTGCTATCATGCCGCTGCTAAGGTGGAGATCACCGTCCGTCTGAGGGACGAGGAGAATGCGCACAAGCGCAAGGCCACGAGCGAGGGCCAGAGTCCGCAGGGGTACGAGGGAGGAAAGAAGAAGAAGAAACCTTATCCTCAGCCCCAGAAGGGTCAGCACCAGGGTGACAAGGGCCAAGCCCAAACCACCACAGCTGAGGAGCCACTGAAGCTCACATATGCTTATGCGGCGAAACCCTACGCTCTTACCCACCTAAGGTAATTATTAATTCTGTGTGATAAGTTGAAGTGTATGTTGATAAGTTGTGAAACAAGTATTGAATGTGTATTGTGATAGCAGCTAGCACGGGCTCTGGACCGGAGCGCCACTATTACTGTAAGTGTGCAATGGAGACCACCCCGGCAAGGACTGCAAGGGAAATGAAGTGCAGTTCGTTACTGCGAGAAGTGGGGTCACCGTGACTACGAGTGTTACCGGAACCCCAACAGCAGAGTCAACAAGCCCAAGGGGCAGTGGAAGGGTAAGGCCACAGCAGCTATTGATGGCCCGAAGACGGCTAACCAGCCACCCACAGATCAGAGACTCACTGATTCCCAGAAGGGGAAGGGGTCGGGACCTAGCAAGGCCGCCCTGAATGTGGTGGACCGGTCTGAGGCGCCAGGGCCCTCTTCTAGACCAGGTACCTCCTAAACTGTTGAATGTAATAAGTGATTGCATACCGCATTTCATGCATGTGTGTACTAGTGAGTCCAATGTGTCATCATGTGAGTGAAAAGTTAAAGTATAGTATGAAAGTCACCTAATTAGATAATTCTAAACTTAAAGGAACATTAAATATATGTTATCCAATCCCACCCACACCAAACCCTGAAGAAACCACCATCAACATCACCGACTTTCCAATGGAGCAATGTCAGGTTATCCAGCCAGGTATGATACTCTAAATGGATACCTGACACCGGAAGCACAAATCCATGTCATCAGACGATGCGACGAACTTGGAGCTAAACCAGGAGGTTTCTACACCACCCGAATACCCGAACGGATCAAGAATGCAATTGAAGATGATGTGCATAGGTAAGGACTGGAACCCTTACACCAAGACATATCAACAAGTGCGAGCTGAAGATGGAGCAACAGTACCAAGTATACCTGAGGAGTTCCATGCGGTCGTTAATCACGCCGTGGGAATTGCTCAACAAGTTGAAACGGATTCAATTCCAGATGTGAAAGCAGATTTATGTATTATGAACTTCTACCAGAAAGGTGGACGATTAGGTTTACACCAAGATAAGGACGAGTCACCCGAGTCTCTAAGTAAGGGAGTACCCGTGGTGTCATGGTCCATTGGTGATACCGCAGTGTTTGTGTATGGCGAGCAGAAGCGTGCTGACCTCGCAAAGAAGCTAGTGTTGAAATCGGGAGATGTGTTAATCATGGGTGGGCAGTCAAGGATGCTATATCATGGCATCAGAAAGATCAACTAAATACCGCGCCGTCGGCAGTGATCAATGCCACACACATGAAACCCGGACGTTTGAATTTGACCTTCAGACAGTTTTAAAGCCTTGTATAACTATGTAATGTGCTAAGCCAGTGTATGTTAGGAAGTTATGTATGTGTTAAGTTATGTCAACCGTGTAAACCAACAATGTTGTAAGGGGAATGTGTTAATGAATAAAGTGGAGTTATTGAAGTATATCAACCGTGTTGTTACCCAATACTTATTAGTTTGCTAATGAATTAGGCTGTGCACTCGGACGGGAGGTACACTGAGTGTCTGCAATGAGGCAGAAGCGGCAAGAGCGGCACAATCCTCACCGGTACCTTTCCAGTCAATGGCGTGGACGCTTCGATCTTGTTCGACTCCGGAGCCTCACACACATTTATTTCACTATCTTTTGCGAAGAGGCTGGGGTTAGACGGTGATGAGATGCCAGACTTTTTAGTCACTCTCCCGTCGAAAGAGCGGATCAGGTGCACCCGCTACCACCGAGATGCTGTTGTAAGAATTAGAGGTGAAGAGTTTCCGATCGACTTGATAGAGTTCGACAGACTTGGCTTTGATGTGATTGTCGGGATGAACTGGTTGGAGCGGTACAAGGGCAGAATCCTGTGTGCCGAGCATCGTCTGCTTCTTCGGAGTCCATCTGGGGTTACTATATCTTACCGCCAGAGGCCCAGGGAGCCTTCGACTCAGATCATCACCGCCATGGCTATGTGTCGTGAACTACGACGAGGGAGTGATGTATACCTCTGCTATGTCCAGGACATAGAGAGAGATCCAGAGTTTAGCCCAGATATGCCGGTAGTGTCGGAGTTTCCTGATGTATTTCCTAAGGAACTGCCAGGCATGCCGCTAGCACGGGAAGTGGAGTTTGAGATTGATTTGGTTCCGGGTTCCGGACCAATTGCAAAGGCGCCCTATCGTATGGCTCCAGCAGAGATGACAAGCTCAAGGAGCAGCTGAGAGACCTACTCAACAAGGGGTTCATCCGCCCTAGCATCTCACCATGGGGAACGCCGGTCCTCTTCGTGAAGAAGAAGGACGGTAGCCTCCGCCTGTGTATTGACTATCGGGAGTTGAATGTTGTTATGGTGAAAAACCGTTACCCTTTACCACGCATCGACGATCTATTTGATTAGCTGAGGGGAGCATCAGTATTCTCCAAGATAGACCTACGATCCGGATACCATCAGATTGCCATCCGTGACAGTGATATCGAAAAGACAGCATTCAGAACTAGGTATGGGCATTATGAGTTCACAGTTATGCCTTTTGGCTTATTAAATGCACCAGCTAAGTTCATGGACTTAATGAACCGCTTGTTCCAAGATCAGTTGGACAAGTCTGTGGTAGTCTTCATCGATGATATTCTTGTGTACTCGAAATCGAGAGGTGAGCACGAAAGCCACCTGAGAAATGTGTTACAAACATTGAGGAGGAATCAGTTGTATGCAAAGTTTTCGAAATGTGAATTTTGGTTGAACCAAGTATCCTTTCTTGGACAAGTGATTTCTGAGGCCGGGATTGCTGTTGATCCGGCAAAGATTGATGCTGTGCGCACCTGGCCAAGGCCGAAGACAGTTACCGATATCAGGAGCTTCCTCGGTCTGGCAGGTTATTATAGGAGGTTTGTGAAGGACTTCTCCAGTGTCTCGAAGCTGATGACTTCCTTAATGAAGAAGGATGCACCATTCGAGTGGACAGTAGACTGTGAGAGTTCTTTCACGAGTCTCAAGGATGCTCTGACATCTGCACCAGTCCTGACTATACCAGATGGTCCAGATGGTTTTGAGGTCTATTGCGACGCATCAGGTAGAGGTATGGGTTGTGTATTGATGCAACACGGGAAGGTCGTAGCATACGCCTCCCGACAGCTGAAGAAGCATGAGGAGAACTACCCTACCCACGACTTAGAATTAGGTGCCATTGTCTTCGCATTGAAGATATGGCGACATTATTTGTATGGGGTAAGTGTGACAATCTATTCTGACCACAAAAGTTTAAAGTACTTGTTCACTCAGAAGGAGTTGAACATGAGACAAAGAAGGTGGGTTGAATTTCTGAATGACTACGATATTAATCTACAATATAAAGAGGGTAAGGCAAATGTGGTAGCTGACGCATTGAGTCGCCGAGCACACTCTCTCCATTCACTAGTCTCTCATACTGGCTTGGTTGAAGAGGTGCGGAGTGCTTAGATGACGGATCAGTATATGGTAGAGATCCGGCAGAAGCTTATTGATGGCACATTCGAGGGTCAGAAGTACGACTTCAGACTCCACGATGATGACCTGATTAGGCTTAATGGCCGATTGTGTATACCTAGGAGTAGTGCTGAGTTGAAGGAGCGCATATTGAGTGAATCCCATTGTTCTACTACTTCGATTCACCCCGGAGCTTCAAAGATGTATAAGAGTATGAAAATATATTTTTGGTGGACTGGAATGAAAAAAGATGTAAGTGATTATGTGTTGAGGTGTCTCACTTGCCAGAAGGTCAAGTTTGAGCACCGACGGCCTGGTGGTATGGTACAGCCAATGCCAGTGCCTGAGTGGAAGTTCCATGATATTTCCATGGACTTCGTAGTAGGGCTTCCGCCTACAAGGGGAGGTCTGAATATGATATGGGTTGTTGTTGACCGACTGACCAAGGTGGCCCGATTCATTCCGATGAAGGACACCTGGAAAGTGGCAAAACTGGCAGAACTCTTTGATAGAGAAATTGTAAGACATCATGGGGTACCGAAAACAATTGTATCTGACAGAGATACCAGATTCTTATCGAGGTATTGGAAGTCTACACGAGAAGCACTGGGTACCGAACTGAAATTGAGTATAGCGTTTCACCCACAGACCGATGGTCAGAGTGAGCGCACCATTCAGACACTTGAGGATATGCTACGTGCATGTGCACTTGACTTTCAGACCAGCTGGATTGATAAGTTACATCTGATCGAGTTTAGTTACAACAACAGTTACCATGCTTCGATCAAGATGTCTCCCTTTCAGGCCTTGTACGGTAGACCATGCCGCACGCCATTATGCTGGGATGAGTCGAGTGAGACGGTCATTATAGGACCAGAGTATCTTGAACAAGTTCAGGCAGAAGTTCGCCAGATCCGGGCTAACATGAAGGCAGCTCAGGATAGACAAAAGTCGTACGCAGATGTGCGCAGACGTGACCTGGAGTTCGCCGTGGGCGATCAGGTATTTTTGAGAGTATCCCCCATGAAGGGAGTATTTCGTTTTGGCCAGAAAGGCAAGTTGAGCCAAAATATGTGGAGCCTTATGTTGTGACGGAGCGGATCGGCCCGGTAGCTTACAGACTTGATCTACCCGCCGAGCTGGGCAAGGTACATGATGTATTTCATGTGTCCCAGTTGAAGAAGTATATGTCATCCGTCTCATGTGCTTCAGCCTGAAAGGCTAACCGTAGAGCCGACCATGCGATCAGTGGAGACTCCGGTACGGATTCTGGATACTAAGACTCGAGACACTCGCCATAAGTCTGTGAGACTGGTGAAAGTTCTTTGGTCTAACCAGGACGTTGAGGAGGCCACTTGGGAGCTGGAAGACAAGATGAAGGCGAAGTACCCGTCATTGTTTACTTCTTAGTGCTTATGTGTATAGGGTACGGGGCGTACCCCTTTTAAGGGGGGTAGAGCCGTTTCGGTTATGTGAGTACGACGTGTATTTAAATACATCGTCTATGCTATGTTGTCATATTATAGACCGTGTGTGTCTGAATGAGTTGTATATGTTGTATGGACCTTATGTCCAATGTTATGTGCCCGATGTTATGTTGTATGGACCTTGTGTCGGATATTATGTAAGTGTGTGGTTAATGATGTATGGAAGTATTGTTTATAAGTATTCCCGTGTTCTAACAGTTAGGATATGTGGAAGTGTGAACTTTGAGGACAAAGTTCTTTTAAGGGGGGTAGATTGAAATACCCCAAACCTTAGTATATTGTTTAAACACCTAAATATGGTATATTAAGACTAAAAAGAGTCTTAGAAACATTAGTAAACAAATTTAAACAAAAGAAAACACAAAATGTGCTTTAAGGTCAATAAAGGCCAAAATGTGCTCTAAGCTTGGGATAAGCTTGGTTAAGACCTAATGAACTTACCAAGATCTTATTTATATGCTAATGAACATATTAAACCAATTACCAAAGAAAACCAAGCTTGGAAACAAGTTAAAACACAAAATGTGCTTTAAGGAGTCTTAAAGCACATTTTTGAATAATTGTCTTGTAAATGAGTTTTGAATGGCTAAATGTCCATCATTACTCTTTAATTAACATGTGTACTATATAGTATCACATTTGGAAGTCTATATCAACGGGAAATCAAAAATTTCACTTCTATGTGCCTTGTTTTTATGAATAGTGATTTTAATAAGCTATTTTGTAACATATGTTTGTATAAGTAATTAAATTGACAAATAAAGACTATATTACCCCTAAGTACTAATGGGGGCCGGTTTTCTTAAGTGTGGTGACTCACCACTCTCTTGTTAATGTATTAAGTAAATAATGATAACTAAATAAAGTACTTTTTACTTTTTACTACTTATATCTTCAAAAGTAAGTCTATCTCATTCTCTCATTTCTTCCTTGTATTCACACGATCCCATACTCTCTTCAACCTCTCTTCTTCCTTCTCTTCCACAGTAATACACACCACCACCATTAAACTTCTTTGATCTCTTGTAAAATCTAGCTCACTTAACCAAATAAAAACAAACACCACCAATCTCTTCCTCTCATCAAGCTCTTCACTTCTATCTTCTCAAAATTCCAAGATCACCATTTCGGTGCCATGGAGTTCCACCATTGAAGGAGTTTGAGCTTGTGTTTCTACATATTATTGATCTCCTTTGCTTCTAGGTAAGGAATCTCAAAGAAAAATCATATTTCCTCCATGTTTTTGCCTTGTCCGAAAATGCACATTAATGGTGCTCTTTGTGTGACTTTGTTCTAGCTTCATTCCTACCTTTCATGGACTAGGTGGAGTCCTCTCTTGATATATATTCAACTCTCTTCAAAGACCAAGGTAAACAACTACTATTAATGTTTTTGAAATCATGTAAACCTAGGGCTTACAATGAGATGAAGCTTAAAGCTTGAATACTCATTATGTGTTTGTATATTGTTTAGTAGTTGACAAGGAATCAAATACCTTACCGGTTTTATAAGGAAACAAGAAAGAAGTTGTTTGGAAAAAAAGTAAATGTACTAACCTAATGTAGTTTAATGCCTTAGGAGAATGAGCTTATAATGCTTGTTAAAACTACCTAAAGAGCAAATGGTAAATGACCTAGTGAAGTGTTCTCAAGGATACTAGTAAAAGAACATATGTCTCGTTGTATGTATTTGCAGGTCAAAGGCATATATATTGTGGAAATTCAGTGTTTAAGAGTTATGCACTTTAAGGGCCTAAGAGCCATGCATTTTAAGGGCCTAAGTGCCATGCAATTTAAATTATGCACTATATTGTGATGTAGTGCTATACGAGTGAAGTTTGTGTATAAGAAAGTGCTTGATGGATTTTTAGTGTGCTTGGTTGTTTGTTGGTGAAAACAATATGTTTTGGTTTAGTAATGTTCTAGGAGAACCTATGTCGAAATTTAGGTAATAAACAAGAAGTTCTAACGGTTAAAATGAGTATGGCAAGTTAAGAGATGTTTAGAATGGTTAAGTGTTTAACTAGTGGGAGGAACATGCATTAAGGTGTTTTAAGGTGTGAGAAGGGCTTAGGCAATGTTCTAGAGGATTTAATAATGCAAAAGAATGTTGGGATACACCAAAGTTATTTGGACTTGTGTTAGGATTTAGGCAAACTTTGGTGAACAAGGAGAAAGTGTAAACTTGAAAAAGGATTTCAAGAATGACATAAGGAGTTAGTTGTGAGAATAGATGCTTGAGAGATGATAGTGTAGTGGAGAGGAAATATTATTGGCATAGTGGTTATCATAGGTATGGAACACCACTTAGAGACCTAAGGAGAATATCATAAGTGTTAGGAATTTCGGTATGAAATGAGTAAGTGTTAAGGAAATAGAAAGTGAGTTTTATTGATGTTGTATGTGGGTGTGAGTGTACCAAATGATGTAGGGAAACATTATGAGGCTTTAGGAGAAGTTTGGTGAAATTGGTTAAGTATTTAAAGGCTTAGAAAGTGAGTGTTTTGCCTTGTCCGAACATCCATCCGGACATGGATGTTCGGACAGGCCTGTTGCATGAAAATTTTCAGAGTCTCGACTTGTGTCCGACCTTGAGAAGTCCGGACACAAGTTCAGACGTACCTGCTCCTACTTTAAAATTCTCTCGACCCATGTCCGAACTTCCGAAGTCCGGACACAAGTTCGGACAGGCGTCTGTTTTCAGTTTTGAGCCTCGACTTGTGTCCGAACTTGGGAAGTCTGGACACAAGTTCGGACAGGCCACTGTATGGACCAAAAACTTTGTTTTAAAGTAAAGAAAGTTGTCTAAAATGGTGATTAGTTAGTAATGATGATATGAGGTTAATTAAGACATGTTAGGAGTGTTATAATGGCAATTAAAATGGTGAAGAGTTATAACAAGTGTGAAATAAAATAAAATATAAATGTGAAGTAACAAGTTAACAATGGACTAGTGTGTTAATTAACCGGCGTACTAATGTGTTTAGGATTCTCTCAAGGTGGAAACGAATCGAGGCAAGGACCAAGGTACGGTTTTCTTGCAGTCTGTTGTCTACCGGTTTACACCGGCTTGTGTGTTGTATGTTTTTCTGTGTGTTTATGACGTTGTAAGATCTAAACATGTAATGAGTTTACAGTTGTTCATATTATTGTGATGTTATGATGTGACTCATTTCCCTTGTGTGTGTCTAACATGACTTACCACCTATTGTGTATTGGTTGTGAAGTTCCACCATGAACTTCTAACAAGTGTTAACTGGGAGTGAGGAATCCGGTTGTCCGGTCATGCATGTAAGTTAAGAGTAGATATCTGAATCAGATTCGACTCTTATGTTGTAAAGATTGTTCTCCTTAATCTGGCGTTCGATCTCCCGCTAGATTCCTCCAAAGCTTACCTATTCTGACTTATGATCGGTTTAGTGGGAACATGTGTTGTGTGATGTGTTCGGGTCCCTATATCCGAACCATCTGTGACTTAAGTTACTCGTTCGAATAACAGAACGGTAATGAGTGTGCGTAACGAGCTTAATATGAGGGTGCATCATTCTCTAGGCTCTTATGTTATTTGACCTTCGTGGTTTGTTATTGTGGAACGAAGATCCACTGTGTATGTGATGTTGTGCTGTGCACTATTGATGCTATTCCACATATTATGTTATGTTATCTTATGTATAAAAATGAATGCCATGTTATCATGACAATTAGTTGCGCGCATCCCGGTAGCCGATGGGCTGCGCGTTAAACATACCAGCCAAGGGTTGCTGACCCCCTCGGGGGACTCCATATTTTTACTACAGGATGAGGATCAAGGAGGCAGAGTGGCTGTAGGATCTAGGCTGCAGTTGTATGTTGGTTTATTTTGGATGTTAAGCCCGGGATGCGCCTGTGCTCCCGTGGCATTATATTTTGATTCCGTTGAAATTACTATGGTGGTATATTGACAGATTACAGTGAAGGAATGTAAGTAATACTCGGTATTGTATATGATATATTTATGGTTTAGTTTTATGCTCGGGAGTCTGATCATCAGACCGGTACACTTGTATTTATTCTGCCTTGTCAACCACGGGGTGGTTGACGGCGTTGTAGCACCGAAGCGTTAGTTATTGTTTAGTTATTTATTCCTACTGCGATTTCATTTAGTTGTGAAGTACGTTGTAGGGTGTGTTACAGTGGTGTGTGTGTGTGTGTGTGTGTGTGTGTGTGTGTGTGTGTGTGTGGGTGTGTGTGTGTGTGTGGTGTGTGTGTGTCTGTGTGTGTGTGTGTGTGTGTGTGTGTGTGTGGTGTGTGTGTGTGTGTGTGTGTGTGTGTGTGTGTGTGTGTGTGTGTGTGTGGGTGTGTGTGTGTGTGTGTGTGTGTGTGTGTGTGTGTGTGGGTGTGTGTGTGTGTGTGTGTGTGTGTGTGTGTGTGTGTGTTGTGTGTGTGTGTGTGTGTGTGTGTGTGTGTGTGTGTGTGTGTGTGTGTGTGTGTGTGTGTGTGTGTGTGTGTGTGTGTGTGTGTGTGTGTGTGTGTGTGTGTGTGTGTGTGTGTGTGTGTGTGTGTGTGTGTGTGTGTGTGTGTGTGTGTGTGTGAGAGAGAGGGAGTTAATTAAATCCTAAAAACCGACCCCACACAGTAATACATGTTGGAGCGTTTTTCATTTTTTTACAGAAAACGCTCGTTAATTTGCCCGGTTTCAGCACTATTCACTAACCGGGCCCGTTTTCTGGAATTTTCTTGTTTCTTTAATTTTAATGGTTCATAAGCTTCCAATAATGTTTATTTATAGTTATTTAACGAACTATAATTTTTACGGGTTCGTTTGACCACTCAAAGTCACGTTTTCACGTTTCCTCAAAAAGCGTACGCTAAAGCTCTATTTGCGTTTTAACTCATTATTTGGATCCGTTTTCTTCGGGAATCATCCCCGTAAATTAATTAGGCATGAATAAGCCTTAGAAATCCATATAACACTCTAACCGAGGTCTCGTACCTCCTATGGTTATATAATGCTTGTTTTAGTGTTTTTTCGCTTTTTAAGCGTTTTCTCATTTCTTTTGGATTTATTTTCCTTACCAAAATTACTTGGGCACTATTAGGCCCTTAAATACAATATTACAATAATTCAATCACCATATTTAAGTTTGGGGTATTTCAATCTCCCCCGCTTAAAGAACTTTGCCCTCAAAGTTGGTGAATCTAATATTGTTACTCGTATAAGTACTCTATGCTAAGGTTATGACCTCTACATATAACTTGTCAAACTCCAAATGTCTGACTCGATGTATACTACACATCCAAACATCATGTCACTACATGCATAGCAATCAAAAATATCCGTTACAAACTCTTCATGGGGTCCGTCCGTAGATAAATGAGGTACCATCCTCTCCCATGTCGAGTGATCCCTCAGGTACCTGTCACATTTGAACACTTACGCTTTCTGGTTCATGGCCGTCATGACTAATGGCACTTACGCTTTCTGGCCACGGTCCTTTGGTTCTAATCAAATTCATTTGCATATATAGAGATCCTCAGGCACTTTACTCATACTTACTTACTCATACATGCTCATACTTACTTCGAGACTACGCTGCCCTAGTGCCCTTGGAAAAATACAAAACACACGCCCACCGTTCTACCTGTTTTCAAGACTAAAGGCCACAGCCATGGCGGGTGATAGCGGTTTCAAAATTAATCATCACTTCCACTGACTCAAAACTAGCTTCACCTCCATGGTTTCAACCGGATACCCGTGCCTAGTCATGGAAGATCCACTAGCGCCCATGGGAGCGGTTTCAAAACTGATCCTCATTCTCACGTTTGAAGAAACATTGTACCAAATTAGTTTTGGAAATTCATTTTGAAAACTTGCACACACCTCCCAAATCCCATTTATGGTAATTACACCTATCACTAGTGTTATTACTGTGACCACTTAAAGGGAGCTTCAAGAGTCCTTCAACCCCAATGTGATCAGCATTGGTGTTTGAACTATCCTTCCACCCCAATTTGGTGTTCGGTTTCCCTTGATCGCTAGCAAATCAAGTTCCACCTCCCACCTCCATTCAAACAGACAAATCGTCAAACATTGTTTCGTTCTCTATCTTTTTAATCTTGCAAGTTATAATCACACACATACATTTTCCAGTTTATAGAATTCACTTACTCACTTACTAATCATCTCATCAATTATTACTACATCGTCTCAAACTACTATACTTAAGAAATTCAAAGGTATAATATCCAATTAATTTTCTATCCTCCAATTTATACTCATCATATACATCGGCCTCATACCGATTTATACTCATCAAATACATCGGTTTCATACCGATTTATACTCCTCAAGTCTCCCATACGTACTCATTCCTCATACTATTACCAATCGGGGTTCTCATTACCCTAGAGTTTCTCTACTCCATTCCTATTCTTATTTCCCAAACAACCACAATTACATGATGAGTGAATACAAATGTTTATGTAACATAAGTATCAATCATCAAAACAAATTCTTTTGCGCTATGCACACTGTGGTTTACGCACCTATCACGTAAAACATACACTTCGCGGTTTTCGCTCTACCACCCTTAAAAGGGATTACGCCCATGTAATCTACCATGTGTCAACATTGGACATTGGTCGACAGCATTCAGCCGTCATGGAATGGTCCAGCTTCCATGCGGTGTATTATACAATGTTCCTTGATAAATGGGTCTTAACCGTATTACCGGTTAGTCCCTACATCAAGAATTCTCATTGGAGTTTATTTAACTCATCACCGGTTTCGGTTCTGGCCTTTGTGGCTTCTAGGCATTAATAATTAGCCATTTATTCGTATTCACAATGCATATTCGATATCTGAAGCATGGGTTCCTTGGCCTCTGCTGCGTGACTCTGATAACTTTGGAGGTTAGTTTGCCTCATTCATTATCCTCAATGTATTGTACATCTCTCATTCATCACCTTTATCTTGGTAATAATGGTTTTCAACCAATGTGTGGTATCTCTTACTGTGAGCGAATTCGGTGGGTTACAAACTTTCTATCCACTTCCATGATAATTCACTGTGTATACTGCTATGTATTTCACAATGATTGACTTGATTCCTTCCGACTTGCTGTCGGTTAAGGTTGAGCTACTACTAATGGTAGGTGCTCTCCCGATTATTGTCCACACTGAGGTATTCCATACCAATATTTGCTATTAGTGCTACTGTAGTCATTTATTCGTAATCATGCCTCACATTTGGTCTATACAAGTATCATTTCTTGGTGCGAGCTTGATTTCTATGCATCGGTCATTATAGCGTTAAAAGTCTCTTTCTACTTCTTCCAAAATTTACACTTTCCAAATTCCTAACTATCTCACTTGATCATTACTCGCAGTGCAATACCAAAACACTCTATCATACGAGGTGCAGAGGTGTAAAACTCTTGGCAGTAATTCTTATGGGATGAATAAGATAATGAACACTGGTTACACTAAGATCCTTATCTCATAATACTGGCTTTATTGCCTAGTTTATTTTATCATTACATGTATCTCCATGAGTTTAACTCATAACTCTGCTTATTTGTCATACTTTCATTTAACAATACTTATACAACGGTCGCTTACTGCGCACCGTGCTCTTACTCATTGTATAACGCTGACTTACATGGCATCCACTGTCATATTAGCTTCCATACATGTACTTTCATCATTAGTATTTTGGTTCGTCATTCATGTGGAGGACTACTGAATACAATATTCCTCAAGTCTTTATGCTCCTTGAGCGTTGTTCACTCTACTTTTAGCATCACACACCTATGGTGGTTGCTATTAGACTTATTACTCTTCCAGTCTACACCACTGGTACGAACATTTCTTTTCATAAGATGACTACTCAAATCATTCTTGGGTAATAACAATATGGTCAACCCTTAACATATTCCCTGAACTTGATTCACATAACTACCGCTCCCGCGGTTACACAATATCGAGAGGTATCCCCACTCTTAAAGTTGTGGTTCGTTCTCCGCTCTATTTACTTGTATAACATAAACTCCTGCATTAGATCAAAGTTACATAACACATTTTACTTGTGGCTTATCAGCCTTACTGCCTCGAGCTCTACTCATTGTACAACATTACATGGTTTGGTGGTTGTGTCGGGCTCCATGATAAGGTCGTTGCATCACGCTTCCTTTCATGGGATGCCCCTAGGAATGTCAGTGTGCCTCCTGACGACTTATGTTTAAACTAAGTGTTAGTTTCAACCCTTGAGTTTCTCTCACGTTATTTCGTTCAACCATTGTTGATCCAAACACCCCTCAAGGATTGCTCCTGGGTGTTGCTAAGTTATGTCATTACATCTGGCTTGCACTTATTGGCGTGTTTAGTTAACTACATCGCTTGAGTTCTTAGTTGGGTTTACTATCCTCTTCTGTGAAGATCGATATTCCCTGGTAGTCTAGGTGATCATTATGGGAGTTTCATCCCGTTCATTGCACATTAATATGTCCATATCAAGCATCTGTCTTGCCATGTATAGGCTGGGCCATCGCTCCAGCTATCATGTTTATCCCTGAGGATTCTTAAGACATATATGATGTCTTTACATAACAGTCAGTGCACTTTGCACTTCCTGACTCTTAAACATTTTCTTGAAATGAATTCATTAATTCCTTTAGTCTTCTTAACTTAACTGGGTTCTTTCACTTCAATCACTCGATGGTAATCCGTTGCTCCTGTTTGGCTTTTACTGCAGACTGTAGTATGGAGTCGACTACTTCCCGTGTTCCTGACTCCACTCGTATACATATGTGGGGTACCGTACTGGTACATTGCTACTTACCCGACTAACCCATAAGTAGGTCTGTCAGGCCCACAAGCTCCCACACTTCATTTTCGTACACTCGTAGTGTTGGACACATGCCTAGGTGAAGTATTCTGTTGTCACTCCCTTATATCATCCTATCAGCTGACATTTACTGGTTGTGGTATCGTTTTTACCTGCACCGTATTCAGTGGCCTTATTGGCTCTTACTTTGATGCTCCAATTTGATAATCAATCTCCTGCACAACTCCTCATTGGTCTTCACATGGTAATCATTAACTGTTGTGTTTCTCATTCTGGAAGTCCCCTTTTTACTTAGTATTGTATCTCCTTCGTAGCCCATTCCACGCATTTGTCGTGGTTACTGAGACTAGTCTCTTGTTTGGGTACTACGTTGTAGTTCCTTAGTTGGTTGGTATACCATTGGCGACATTATTTAATAATTGTGGTCCCGAAGACATGCGTCTCGGGTTCCATTACTTCACTTCTTGCATGTTGCACGGTTGGTGCATTGCAAGCTGGTTGTTCTTGACTGCTCGGCATGTCAACCCAGTTTGCCGGAAATTCCATTCTTCTACACATAGAATCCTTCTTTCTTCGCTATCAAATATGGTTAACATTGATCAGACGGAAACAGTCTCCAGGATTCCTACTCCAGGGATCTACCGTATGACAGGTTCTCCGTTCTCACAGAGGTATTTAATAACAGCCAGATCGGGTTTCCCGAGTATGAGAGGACTTCCATCTCTCTGGCGTTCTTTCCCAAGTTATAAAACAGGGATTATGGAGGGCGGGAAGGAGATTGTAGGTTTCTAGTACTCACTGGTAATTCCTAACTAGCGTATCTCTCACGCTATCACTCAACCCTTACCCCAAGTACTAAAATCCTAACTCGGTACTTCTTAAGCTCGGTAATTTAGTCATTAGAGCGATACTTCGCTCTGATACCACTTTTTGTAACACCCCAACTAACAACGTCACACTTAACAACAAACTGCAGCGGAAAACATAACTCATCACATTACTTAACTCGTTGGTGTTACACGCTGTTAACCTCCCACGTGGCTAACAAGGCTAATAAATATACATTGTATCGGTCTGATGGACCAGATTCACGAGCAACTACACCTTACAACCTTTTTCCATTACCAACATTCATTATACATTTACATTCCAACTGTACCGAGTATCTACAAACTAATGCCAATAACAGTTTCGGCCTTACTACACCTACAATGCGTAAGTAGTTAAATAACTACCCATGTACCAACTAACACCCCGTCCTACTCTCGAACGGCTTCCAGCTCCTTGTACCTGAAATGAAAGGAAAGAAAGGGTGGCCCCCCAAGGGGCTCAGCACCTTTGCTGTTATGGTAATCGTGTAGCCCGCATACTACCGGGGCACGCACAACTATTTGTCGTCTAAGCATGCAGTTGATTTTATTTAAATCATGCATGAAAACTATAATCATTCAACACATTACAGACCCACAACAATGGGGCTCAACAAATCAGTTAAAACAACAATACTTATTAGATCGCTCGTTGTGTTCTTTAACCCTTGAGGGTTTCTCCTCTAATGGAGCTATTTCCTTAATGGACGACACTTACCCACTAGTCGGGTTATACTTAAATTCCTCATATAATAAACTGGGATTCATATCCATGATCCACATACTTCACATGACAACTCATTTTACATTTGACTTCCAATTTACATAACTTTGCAATAAGAATTGCAGCGCAACATTAACACATAACATAATGGGAACGATTCGCTTTAGGAACCGAACCCAACATAGTTAGTTCATTTGGAGAGCCTAGAGAATGCTGCCAAACCCATGCTAAGCTCATTACATAACTCGTTACCGTCCTGTTAGATGAACGGATAACTTAACCCTAAGGTGCGTCGGATATAGTGATCCAAGCACACCAAACATAGTATGCCCCTGGGCCTGACGTGAGTCAGTAAAATAGCCTTGGTTAAGCTAAAGGGAGGTTGGAAACCAAAAAGGAAAACAACCATAACATACAGAGAGAATTGAACCTGATATGATAACGACCCCCATACTCACACGCGTTGCCGGAAGACCAGACTCCTCATTCCCTGGTTAGCACTTGTTAGAAGTCCCATTATTGACACTTAGTACATTAATTCACAAGTAGGTGTTTAGGTCTAGTTAGACACACACAAGGGTGGTAAACATACTTTCACTCACAAACAACACACAACTAACTCACGCATAGCCGTGGTTAGAACGTTCCCATGGGTTGGGTCGTTAAATCCGAATTGTAACACCCCTACTACAACAATACACTTAATAACCATCTGCAGCGG
This sequence comes from Limonium bicolor, assembly GCA_023374045.1. Taxonomy (NCBI): domain Eukaryota; kingdom Viridiplantae; phylum Streptophyta; class Magnoliopsida; order Caryophyllales; family Plumbaginaceae; genus Limonium; species Limonium bicolor. The sequence goes on from CM041782.1 coordinate 285,948,522, forward strand.
AAAAAAAACATCATCACATTACTCGACTCGTTGGTGTTACACGGCGTTAGCCACCCACGTGGCTAACAAGGCTAATACATATACATTGTATTGGTCTGATGGACTAAGTTCCCGAGAAACTATACATTACTATACCTTTCCATTAACAACAACCAACACACGCATAATCATTCCAACTGTACCGAGTATTTACAAACTGATGCCGATAACAATTTCGGTCTTACTACGCCTACAATACATACACACTTTAAATGGCTACCCATGTACAACAACTACCCCGTCCTACTCTCGAACGGCTTCCAGCTCCTTGTACCTGAAATAGGAAAGAGAAGAAAGGGTGGCCCCCAAGGGGCTCAGCACCTTTGCTGGTATGGTAATCCCGCAGCCCGCATGCTACCGGGCCACGCACAACTATTTGTCGTCTTAGCATGCGGTTGATTACATTTAAATCATGCATGTACACCAATAACACAAAACACATTACAATCCACAACAATGGTCACAACAAATACAGACAACACATCTACACTTAATAAATCACTCTTTGTGTTCTTTGACCCTAGAGTGTTTCTCCTCTAATGGAGCTATTTCCTCAATAGACGACACATACCCACTAGTCGGGTTATCCATAAACGCCTCTTACTGTAAACTGGAATTCATATCCATGATCCACATACTCCGCATTTTAACAACATATATCATCGCATCACAATAAGCATTGCAGTACAACAATAACACATAACATAACGGGTACGGATCTCTTTAGGAACCGCCCCAAACATAGTTAGTTCACTGGGAGAGCCTAGAGAATGCTGCCAAACTCATGCTAAGCTCGTTTACATAACTCGTTACCAACCTTTTAGACGAACGGATAACGTAACACAAAGATGGATCGGACATAGTGATCCGAACACACCATACATAATCCCCAACAGATGTGAGTCAAGAGCCTTGGTTAAGCTCAGGGGTGATTGAAGACCAATGAAGGAAGACAACCAGCAGAGAGGAAGCTGAAGAAACTGTATACAACAATTAGAGCACTATTCACAAATTAAGGCACATAATTGTGAAATTTTTGATTTCCCATTGATTTAGACTTCCTAATGTGATACTAAGTAGTACACATGTTGATTTAAGAGTAATGATGGACATTTAGCTACTCAAAACTCATCTCTAAGATAATTTTTCAAAAATGCGCTTTAAGGCTCCTTAAAGCACATTTTGTGTTTTAACTTGTTTTCAAGCTTGGTTTTTTTTATTAATTGATTTAACATGTCCATTAGAATGTTAATAAGGTATATGAATGACCTTTAGGTCTTATACAATGTTACACCAAGTCTAGGGCAAGTATTTACTTAAATTGACTTTCTGGTGTTTTCTTGTGTTTTGTTTGGTTTAAACCGTCTACCAATGTTTCTTAAGGACTTAATTAGCCTTATCAAATAATAATTGCATGTTATTTAGTCTTGGTAGGCTCTTTGGGTCCTAACCAAGTTCATTCCAAGCTTAGAGCATGTTTTTGCTCAAACTGTCTTAATGGCACTTTATTGTTTTTACTATGACTTGAATTGTTCACTAATGTTTCTAAGGCACTTTTTAGCCTTTATATTCCATAGTCTAATATTTAAACAACATATCAAGGTTTGGGGTATTTCATGTAATTGCTGAGTACTCGGTATAATAACCCATCATACCGATAATGTATTTGTATTGATTATTTGGATTGGTGTTGGCCTTGTGAGTCACGTGGGTGACTAACGGCATTGTATCACCAGCCGTTGGAGTATAAATTTTTGTTGCTTTGATGTTGGTAATTGAGACGGATTAGAAGTTAATGATCGGATTAGCGGATGGGGTGTTACATCACCTTCGGGGTTCTTGTGTCTCCCGGTTTTTGAGTTTGGAGAGCTATTTTGATGTGAGCTCTTTGGATCCTGTGTCACTCTATGACCATTTGTGGATCGCTTCATCATGCTGATAGCGGCATTGCTTCTTTGGACCGATGAGAATGTTATCTGAGAGTCGGGCTCCTCGCTTCCTTTGGTCACCGGGTCGGACATTCATCATTGGCTGGGTTATTTTATGGAGTTCATAATATCGAAAAGGGATATATGAAAGGCCCAGCGGGGGTGCCTAGGGTTTAATGACAGGGTTTACAAGCTTTTGGCTATGTGGTACTGTACCTAGGTGCTTCGTCATTCCTGATAGTTGTGTATTCGTTATTTGTTACTTTTCACAGGTCTAAGAGTAAATTTACAAATTATCTCCTTTGGTCGGAGTTGTACCGTTTACCTTACCTCTGAATGTGGTCTCACTGGAGTTGTGTAAAAATGACACGTTCGTTCACTCATGGTTTTACCACTTAAGATACTCTCACGAGATTTTCACTCAGAAACTCGTTCACACATTTAAATGAAAGATGAAAGATGACGAACATAAACTCAGATTCCCTCCAATATTGATTTGGGGTTTATAACAACAAAGATTTGGAACCGCTTTGTGGGTTGTTTGGATGTCTTGGGATAAACTGTGGGGTTTGGCAAGGCATGTTCAAAATTTTGGAAACAAAATACAAGTCTTTGCATTCAATTGTCGGGAAATGATTCCTTCATGAACCATTTTCTCCAAAGAAACTTGTGTGAATCAAAATCTTTTTTTTACCACTTAGAATTAAAGAAGTCATTCATTTGTGAACTTGAGGAAGAAGATGATTTAACAAAATCGTTGCTTCTAAGTAGTGGTTTGAAAACGATCATTCTCTAAAAACTTTGAGTGATGCATTTGAAAGATGAATGTTTAAGCAAGTTATGTAGTAGAATGCTTGTGAACCTTAAACCTTCTATTGAATTCGAACTTTATCGAACCGTCTGCCGCTTGCATGTTGAAGACTCGAGCTCTCGACCGTTGGGACATCGTTGAGATGATCGTGATCGCCTTTTTCTTGGACTCTTATTAGTCTCTACGAAGTACCCAAACTAGGAATGCCTATTTGGGCCTGGACCTTGCACAAGGTGAATGTAAGGTGCATGTGTTGAAACAGTTTCATGAATGTGGATTGGCACAAGGGCCTAGATGATTTCATGGTTGTGGATAGGCACTTGGGCCTGGATGAATTGAAAGTGAGGTACATAGGCCAGAATGATTTATCAGTGGGTTGGCACTTGGGCCGAAATGTTATGAGAATGGGGCACTAGGGCCGAAAAGTGTTGTGAGATTGTGACACTTGGGCCGAAATGTTGTGAAGATGTGATGTTTGGGCCGAAATGTTTAGATAGTGAGGCACTTGGGCCAAAAATTGTTTGAAAATGTGGCGCTTGGGCCAAATAGTGTTTGAGGATGTGGTGCTTGGGCCTGAATGTGTTTGGGAATGTGGCGCTTGGGCCAGAATGTGTTTGGGAATGTGGCACTTGGGCCGGAATGATTTGGGACTGTGGCGCTTGGGCCTAAAAGTGTTTGGGCTAGAAGTAATACATATGGGCCAGAGGTACTTCTAGACTAGAATGGATGTGTGGCCTTGAATGCCCTTAATCTGGAAGTGATGCATACGGGCAGAAGGAAGCCACATGGACTATGAATGGGCCAATGGGCCGAGAGAGAAACTTCGAAGTCCAAGATTTGTTTGATGTTTTTGTAGAGCCTTGAGGCCAGAAACTAGAATGAATGAGTTTCACAAACTATCTTGAGTTCGAATAGGCTGAAACCTAAATGAACGGTCCTGATTGGGCCTAAAAGATATGACACCTAGACATAGGATGTAACACCCCTACTCAAATCGGCTCCTAATCGTCATACTTAACATAGTAATCGCAGCGGTAATCTAAAATAATCAAACTATTGGTGTCACCGTTCTCACTCACTCATACGAGTAATAACGCACTTACTGATACATTCGTAATACGAAGCAATTTCCCACAGTGACAACAAGAGATGGACTTAACTTTCCATTCCAACATAAAATACAACCCTAGTGAGCATTCCAAGTATTCCAGTCCTATACATGTTTCTATGTTCATATCGAAATATGACTGTACATATTTACATAATTGTAACTAGCTACCCAGTGCGTCCCGCTCTCTGCCGACACCGGAAGCTGCAAACTTGAAAAATATTTGTTTGTGGTATGGAATCAGCCCCTGCTGAGTATGCTACTACATGACTATCATGCACCCTCAAACCCAAGTTAATTATTCGAGAGCATGCAATTCATTTTCATGCATGCATGGAGTTTAATATAAAACTGTAAAGCAATAAATATATTGCAGTAAACTCAAATAACAAACAAGCCCCCGGCTTCACATATCACACCACAATAATGCAACTAAAGGCGTCACAACGCATATATGAGTACGAAGACTCCACTCCACCAAACACTTAATAATTCATATTCGAGTACAGCGACTCAACTCGACCAAGTACACAATAATCCACACACGAGTACAGCGACTCGACTCAACCAATTAACAAACATACATATGAGTACAGCGACTCAATTCAACCAATCCACAAACATACATCACATAAACACATAGCATAACAAATGAACAACAAGGCGAAACAACAAGGATTATAAACAAGTATAGATTCCCGTCTTTGGCATGCAAGCCCAAATAATGTTCGCCTACTATACGAGCTAATATAGTTGTTCGTAATTGTTCAGTCATACCTAATGGCAATGTCTCGTTAAAACGATATGTCTCTAAGTTACCCATCTCTTATGGCGGGTCAACCACAGCAATGGCCACTCCAGTAGCCACTCCAGCAGTAGAGTCTCCGACTGTAATCCGTTGGAATTTATCTTGATACTTACAGATACCCACACGACATCCTAGTATCGTTAATTGATCACAATTCACACCAAGAGCCACATCCTCTTGATTAATTCATATATACCATCGCATCGCATTACTATTTTCCTAACATAGCGGACTAAGGTCGTTAGTTCAATCCTGAGTATGTCAACTCAGGATCCAGTGTTAGATACGAGAGCGGAGTTAAAAAGGCCAGTGCTCTATATATTAGTCTTGGATAATATATATATATATATATATATATATATATATATATCTTATTTTCCTAATGCTACAACGTTTTTCTTACGTTCCTTATATTACACGTATAAGATAGCATCATAGCTGCTAGTTCGTTTTATAATTATGTTCATATATACGAACTGTACTATTATCGCACAACAGTAATAACAATAAGCGGCGTCAATACACAAGTCATGCATATTAATTCACACAAGTAGACATTCAATCTTATCACAGATTTTCACACAATGTCTGAACTGAGGAAATCCTCAGAGACAATCAGGCCACATATAACATACTATACCCGACAAGTATGACAGTGGAGTATGAATTCAGCTAAATCCGACACTCCTCGAGACACCTCTAACAAACTGATAATACATATCACACTACGTATTAGCATCTCATACAACAACATTAATCTACGGTACCTTGTACCGTCACTAATCCCTTCCCGTTCATTCCCCGTTATCCACTAATAACTCTCGGGTTTTCGGTTTAATTCGGGATTAGTTTTACGTAAACGTTATAGTACATGCATGGTTACGTCATAGTATATTAGTACACTTAAACCTATATGTTCACTACCGCATGTATTCTATAATACACTTGTAGATTATATAGTTTTGAAACTATATTGCATTTATAATCTTTATCCTATATAATACATCTTACCTTAGTATTTATTTCTCTAAGGTTAGTTTATCTAAGTGTAAAATGTGGTATATTTCACATTTAAACTACTTTGAATTATATAATTCCTCATTATTCCATGTACATACATAACATTAGAATTTAATTGTAACACCCCGTTAATCCAATCATGGTTATCGCAAACTTAACAACACATATATAAACGTCGTAACGGAATTTAACAAACACTAGGACCTTGCCACGCTCTAAACTATTAGAATACACCAAACTCAAATATTTACAACCATTAATCCAAAACACCTACCAACCCTGTTTCCAAGTATCTCAAGACCAACATAATTCTCCACAAGTTCTAATATTAGCAGACGGGTGCACATGCGCATCCCGTACTCAAAATAAAACCCGTCCTAAGTCTACCCACTCCTACTCTCAAGGCGAGTCTTCTGCGGGCGCTTAACTGCAAAATGTAAACTGTTGCCCCGGAGGGGGTCAGCACCTTTGCTGGTACGATCCTCTTATAGCCCCCAAGCTAACGGGGATACGACGACTAATTGTCGATAACATGCAGTTGATTAAATACACAACATAAAAAAGAAGTGCAATAAACATCCAACCACATATGAACAAACATAGTTCAAACACAATGAATGACTTAAAAGCGTTCCCTTAACAAGTGAGTTAATCTTTTAACTTCTTAGGTTATGATTCCTCTTAATCTCAGTCCGTACTTATCTTACCTCAACCTTATTCCTTATCCCAGTCTCAATGTACAAACCGTTCTTTAATTAGAATTGGTTGTATCTTATCTCAATATTTATCTTTGTCGGGTCAAAAGTAACCCTAGCCAATGAGCTATTTACTCCATTGGTTAAATAAACAACTTATCTTAAATTTAGAATTTAGGTGATCCCACCGCACCATCATAATTTGCCTCCCACCTTGAACTATAGCCCAAGGTGGATGAGTCGACATTCGACTCTTGGCAACAAGTCCGAAGACAAGCCTCAAGCGGAAGTTGGATCTGATTCAGATACCGACCCCCTTTCCTTAACATGCATGACCAAAGTCAGTCCCGGGTTCCTCACTCCCCCCAAGTTCGAGTTAGTAGAAAGTATTAAAGACAAGGTGTTAGTTAAACCTTTCTCGGGTATTAACCAACCAACAAATTTGGGAGTGAAATTCTTATCTCATCCAATGTTACTAAGTATTGTTAGTAACTAAACTCAAGGTCAAGTGTGTTAGTACAAAGCAAACACACAAGAAGATAAATAGTACGGTTGCATGCTTTATCTTGTTTTAGTCGAAGCAAATAAACAGATAGCACACAAGCCGAGGGACACCTCATTAGCAAGCAGGCTACAAGAAACCATACCGTACACCGTCGTTTGTATTGATTGCCTAATCTCCTTCCGAATCGCAATTCTCAAACCCTAAGACATTGATCCAATTTAGGTTGTTAATTACTTTAATGTTACTTAACTTACTTAGCCACTAATGATCCCCATCTAATACCACTTAAGCTTATAAACTTTACCTTAAACACTAAAGCCGGACTTAACTTAATCCCTTAAGTATATTCTTGGTTAGCGAATCAGAATTACCCTCGGAAGGGTGAGACGACACAGCGAGGAAGAAAAGGGAAGTATTTTTTAGAAGGGCCGACCCGACCTTGCAAGGGAGGTCCCAAGGTCGGTCGGAACCAGACACTTTCCCGTCTAAAAATTTTGCCCCGACCGACCTTGCCGAAGGTCGGTCAAGTCAGAAAAACATTCCCGTTTGCAAAAATTTAAGCCCGACCGCCTTGCCAAGCTCGTCCCAAGTCGGTCCAAGTCAGAGAGCTTCTGGAGGGGTATTTTAGGCCCGACCAACCTTGCTAAGGTCGGTCCTAAGGTAGGTCAACTCTAGAAACTTGTTTGTAAGTGTTTGTTTCACTCCAAACCTTACCACAAGTTTCCTAATATGTTCTAACCTCATTTTGGCACTTTAACACACTCTTAAACCATCCACCAAACCTCTTAATCCACCCACAATCAAACTCCTTAATCATTTACTCAAATTCTCACTAAATCCTTAACACTTAGAACATAATTCCTTACACCTCCAACTTGTAATTTTGCCTAAGACTCCAACTAACCAAAATGTTTTCTTTCCACCAATGTAACCATTCCTCAAGCATTATTACTCATTCCCATTTCCTTACACAAACTTCTCAAGGCTATATACTCTAGCTCATATCTAACCTTCACAAGACATAACACTTTATTTCCTTTAAACTTTGCACAAGTTTCATAACTTCTCTTATCGTTGTTTTGGTGCCTTAAATTCACCATTGTAACCTCTAGTTCCTCCTACACATTCCTAGGTCATCTTTGTACTCAAGAACACCTTAGTTTATCCATTTTCACCAAAACAATGCTTAATGTAACACCCCTGAATAATGACCAACAATTAAACGACGAACCTAATGCTATCACGAGTTATCTACACAGCGGTTCAAAACTCCATCCGGGTGCTACAGACGCCAACCACCCACGTGGTTGACACGACCATTCTACCAACACCAAGTTACGGTCTATATGATTGGAATCAACCCTTAACTGAATTACATAAACAACATAAAATACAATTCCAAATACCGCGTACGTACATCATAACTACCAAGTTAGGTATCACACTGCTTGGATACATCCCGATTCAAGACGCACAAGTAGCAGCCTATACATTAGTGCACTACCCGAAACCAAAAGTCTTGCCCTGATGGACTACCCCCATGGTAGCCATCCCGTCTACGCTCGTTATCATCCGGCTCAATACCTGTAAAAATTGGGTTGTAAAGGATCAACAACTACGCTGATTATGAATATGTGTAGCCCGTATGTGCTGGGCTAACACGACTACTTGGTCGAATATTATTAAGTCCAATTACATGTTATAATAAAGCAGTAACACACAACACACAATATCAACATAGCAATTCACATCATGCTGAGCATAGGGATAATAGCAAGTATGTCAAGCATGTATACAAATAGAGCGTGCAAGAGAATTTGAATAATGATGATCCTCACAGTGGGATCATTCAAACATTGTGTGTTTTCATTTCTTTTCCCTTGTTCCATAGTGTGTATTTTTTTCTCTTTCCTTGCACCAGGTCTGGGGATGTAGGTTAGTTCCCGTGACCATATCGTGTAGGTGCCAATCTTTCCTTGTTTCTTTAAGGATGTTTTGTGAATTCTCTTATCACCAAAAGTTGGAGAACGTCTTCTCCATAGCTAATCCTCCATTCCTGACGTCATGCGTCGAGAAAGCGGGGTCACCTCTAGACCCCAGGATATGCTCCACCAATAGCCAATCCTCCAGTCCAGGCGTCGAGAAAGCGTCCCTACCGCGCGGCCCGAGAAGTCATCTTCCCAGATTATCCTCTTGTTCCACCAGCTGGTATTTTACTTTTCATTATCATTATAAGCTCGACACCATAGTTCGTTGTGTTTCATCACAAAATTTCATCAACGAGAAGGGACTACACTACTGTGCGCGCGCAAGCAATATGCAACAATAATAGCATAGGCATATAAGAAAATTAAAACAAGCAATCCAATTTCATGCTTTAGTCTTGTGGTCATTGTCAAGCAAGGCACACAACAAACAAGCCGTGTAACACGGCAACATACGGACCACAGATATCCATACCTTATTCAGAAGCAAGAGTTGTCTCACACACGGGGTCCCGGTTGGCGTTCGCTACGGCCCTAACGTAAATTAAAATAACTTGTCAGTTTTATGTTTTCTTGCGACAACAGTTGTAACATTTTCCAAGTTTATCGCATTTTATCGGGTGTTGTTCCCTAGGTGAACTTTTGAATGTTCAACTTATACTAGCCCTTAGAAACTTTCCAAGTATTAACCTTAGGCTTTATCTTACTCCTAGGACATTTACATATCGTTTTACACGGTAACTAGGTCCTTCCTCTAGTTAATGTTTTGGAGTATTCTAAGCACCAACATGTAACAAGTTTAATTAAGATGGATTTTAATTCCACTAAGATGTATTCCTTCCTTATCTAAATAGGTTAGAAATGTTTTCAATCCATCATCACAGCACTAAAGTCTTTAAAACACCTCTGGAACTTGCTCATACCAAAGCCCAAAGGTTTCCAAATCCGAAACACAATTCCTGTGTACAACCTTATCTAACCTCACTTTTAATGTATCAATCTGATGTCTAATCCTCCCAAAATATTTCACCAACCTAGCTAGATGTATTAGCTATGATTTGGGTTCATTATTAAGCCAACACCACACTTTTAACACCTCTGGATATTGACCAGTCAGAGACACAAGTTTCAGGAAACTGAAACATCAAATCTGTGCTTACTTCCATTCCAACTTCTCTTTTAATGCATTAAATTGATTTCTAATTTTCCCAAAGTGTGTACACTCTTAGGTTGATGTATTAGAAAGGTTATAAGTTCATTTCCAGACCATTTCAACGCTCTTATACCCATTGTATTACAGTTATACAGAAACAGTAGATTCTGGAAAAAACTGAAGACCAAAATCTGCACATCACCTCTTCATCTTGCTTTTAGTTCATTAATCAGTTTCTAAATCATCCCAAAATGTTTACACAACTAGATAATTGTATTAGTAATTATTTGAGCTTAAAAACAACTCAAAACAAGGCTTTTAACATCTCTGAAGGTTCAGTATACAGATATCAGAATCTACAGACAACTGAAAACACCATTTCTGTATACTTCCTCTTTAAAATTCCCTTTAGTTTATAAATCAGTTTCCAAACTTTCCCAAAGTTTTTACCCAACTAGCTAGGTGTATTATGAAAGTTTTAAACTCAAGGATAACTCAAAACAATACTGTTATCACTTCTGAAAATTCATTTTACAGAAACTGCTATACTGTAGGAAAGTGAAAAACCAGTTTCTGTATCTCTTCTATAGGCTTTCCCTTTTTGGTAGTTAATCGCTCTCCATTCCACCCAAAGTTTTCTACCCACTTGATCAGGTGTTCTAGGAAAGTTTGAAACCTAAAAAAAACTTAAAACAAAGCTGTTAACAACTCTGTAACTCAACTATACAAAAACTAGTAAACTGAAACACTGAAACACCAATCTAATATCCCCACTTCTATTCCTTTTCGTTGCTCATGAATTTTGACTTCCAATTTTCCCCACAATGTTAACACATTTAGTTAAATGAATTAGCAAGGCTTTAAGCTCATAACCAATCCAAAACAGTACTGATAACACTTCTGAAATGCTATTATTCTGTCTTCTAATCTCTCCCAACACTTACCCATTTAGTTAAGTGTTCTAGCAACATTTTAATATCATAAAACTACCTAGACAACCCTGTCAATCCTACTGATGCGTTTCCTATACTGAAACATAATTTGTTTACTTGTTTTTGATCCTTGCTGTCAAGATAGTTAAATTAACTTCTAATTCCCTCAAATGGTTTAGCTACTTAGTTAAGCGTTCTAGTAAAGTTTTTAAACTTAAAAAAACCTAAAACATACTAATAGCTTTTTTGGAATTCTTTTATACAGAAGATAGAAAACTGAAAAACTGAATTCATGAACTGGTCCTTCCTTATCCTATCTTCTGTTTTTCCACCCCACATTGTAGCATTAGTATGTATGTATGCATGAAAATGAACTCAATGTATTCGAACAAAGTAGTCGGCGTACCCCGGTTAGCACGCGGGGTATGCGAATTTCATATGCAGCAATTTGCTGAGCCCCTAGGGGCACCGTTTTTATTTATAGGTACTTCGAAGCTCACCACCGTTCTAGAGTGTAGGACGGGGTTGCTGGGTAAGCATGGGTAGTTGAGTAATAGGAACTGTATTTGTATTGTAATGCGAAACTGTAAGTCCAAATTGTATCGGCAGTTTGAGGATTGTAGTAGACTCGGTATAGTATTGAATTGGAGTTTGTATTTCGATTATGATTTGAGTATGGAATGGAAAGTAATGTATTGTGTAGAGTACTCGGTATATTCAAGTCACGTGGGTGACTAACGGCATTGTACACCCGCTCTTGTGTATGTAATATCCGCTGCCAAGGTAAGTAATTGTAAGGTAAAGACGGGATTAGCGGTAGGGGTGTTACAAAATGCATGAAACCATACCCATTTGGCAGGAAACCCAGGGAACCAAACATTCCCTCGGGAGACCGCCAATATCAACAAGAAGGGAGGTTGACAACAGAATACTTCACGAACGTGTGACGGACACCACGAGTTTATAAACAAGTTATGGGACGACCACACTCCATGGGAGCTTGTGGGCTCGACAAACTTATTCATTAGTTAGTCGAGTATGTAGTAATGTATCAGTACGGTACCCCATACACGTAGACGAGTGGTGAAAGGAACACAAGAAGTAGTTAACTCCACACTAATTAAGGTCGGAAATGTAAACCCAGACCAGTATAAATAACCACCTAGAGTAAATTAACGAGTAAAACCCCAGTTTAACTAACGAAATTAACGGATCCAACAACCTTTAAATATAATGCGACCTAGCCATAAATCAGCAAGGAATGGCTAAAACACAGTAACTTTAAAAGAAACCTCCTGAAAGTGAAGAAAGTTGATAGTCAACTTAATGACATGCAAGAAGACCCAATAAACGGGCAAATGAGAATATGATACCCTAAGAGGCTCAATGGCCGTTTAAACTAACAATTTGCAATACACAAAAGAAACCACTTAACGATTACAATCATTACCCATAAAATGGGGAAAGAGAGAACTACTCTCCAAATATAAATATATTCAACAACACTAAATGGTATGATAATTAAGGACAGTGGTACGTTCTTAACCAGAAAGAGGTTGAAAACAAGTACATTATTGTCTAATATACAATAAAGGCAAAGCTAGTACACTAGCTGATGCCTTGAACTTTAAAGCAAATACCACAATAAATATACAACCGTCGAATCGACTAAAATACGGTGCGCATGGAAGCAACCATTACAAACAAGTATTAGAATCAACACATTCGCAAACTCAGACGAGTAAAACTCGCATAAAACTATATGATGAGAAATGATATGGATGGCAGGCTATAAAACAGCCTAGTCTGTTAAAGGACACACTCCAAAATAACTACTGAGTTCAAACCATAACTCAAATATGAACTCATGAATGTATAACTACACTCCTTCTGAACAACGTGGAAATATAGAAAATATAAATATAGCAGAGGGAAATACCTCAACTGCGAAGAACATACCCGCATGGGATGTCAAACAGTGCAAGACACAATATAATTATAGCTATGGATTCTCCTAATAAACGGGGCGAACCATACAAAGAATGTTGCGAAACCAACACATGGAAAGCACAATATATACCAATGAGAAATACATAACAGATATTGAAGTAAATACCTTACTCCGGAACAAAACAACCAGGAGACACGGGATTACAAGAATTATCCTCGTGCTCTTATAACTATATGTCTTAAAGAAACAATTAAAACCAGTGCAAAACGGCACTGAATACAAATGATAATTAATATCATACTTTATCTCAATACTATATCAACGAGTGAAGATAACAACATACTAAGATATATTCCAAATACGATTTCGATTCAATCGTGTGCACATACAACTAATGTTACCGCACCGACTGGGATACCACTGGTTCCAATTAACAAAGGCCGTGAACAACAACGTCATAATGGAAAGACGTCAGCAATAAACTGCGGCCAAAAATCATCTAAGATAACAATTGAACGAAGGGCGTATTAGCCCTATATCCGTCATTCTAAACCTCAATACGGAGCGAGTGGGCCCAATAGAGCGCACCAAGTACTCCACACCTTTGGCTGGAAACGTACGTGTAACACCCCTACCGCTAATACCATCATTACCGTCCAATCTCCTTACACATCCAGATTCACGCAGCGGATACTTACATACAAATAGTGGGTGATACAATGCCGTTAGTCACCCACGTGACTAATAAGGCTACTCCTACTACATACAACATCGGTCTGATGGAGTGCTACACAAAAACAATTCTTACTACAATTATAACCATGTACTACAACATCCCATTCAATACAATACTCCATAAGTTCAATACAATTTATTACACCGAGCTTACTAAATCCTTATACAAATACAATACCTCTTTCAAGTTCACACATACTTATTAAGAGTCTAACATCTACCCATTCCTCACAAACTACATACTTTCTACGTACAAGGGGTATACCACTTGGTACACTTCTACATTCTGTTTCTAACTATCTAAGCGTAGCCTCCGGTCTCTTACCTTGACCATGTTCGCTTCCGGTACCTGCACACTAAAAACGTTGCCCATAGGGGCTCAGCTTACGTTGAATATGACTTCGCATACCCCGCGTACTAGCAAGGTACGCCGACCACTTGTTTGAATACATGCAATTCATTTTATTCAAACATACATGCATACATGCTCTTATACACAATACTACAATACTTTACGCAAGGAATACACACATACACTTCAATACATACAAGGAGATTATACAAGTCCAACAATACTTACTTACCTTCTTCCGAAATACACATTCACGATACATACACAATACATACTCAATCCATACACAATACATACACAATACCCGGTACTTGTTAGCTTCATTTGTCCACTCGGGTTAATGTGGTGGAGATTAATCTTTTACTCGGGGTCAATGACTTACACCAGTCAAGACCATTACTCATACAATACTTACTTTACTTACTACTTACTCAAGTCAAGTCGTCGGGACCTCCGGCCCGGGGACTACTCTGTCCCACCACCGGGATTTACTGGTTCACCAATCTAGGACGCTACCCATTTAAGGGGTTTGGGCCGTGGACCAGTTAAAGAACCAGGAATCGGATCCAACCTCTTGTGTCTCCTCATCCTCACGCGTGGCCGAAACTATATCGGACTTCTACTCATTCCAATTTACTCAATACTTATGTTAGGAGTTATGTAGTTAGGAATTAGTGGAAGTCATTCACATACAGGCCACATACACAATTCATTACTCGTATACACATCCATACAAATGCAATACAATACACAAGTACACTACAAGATACAAATTCACTTCATCATCATTCATATATTTCATGAATTATACAAACTAGTGTCCAAGACAATATACATCATGAACAACCTAAGCAAGAACAAGTAAGTGCAATATAATCTGATTCATGCATTTATCTTATTTAGGTGATCAAATAAGCACACAAATAGGGGTAACCAGGTTAGGATACAGAGCATGAAGAAATCATACCTTTTTCTGGAATTTACTCTACCGGTGTTCCCTTGTTCCTTTGGTTCACTCTCGCTCCTTGATCCTTACTCTCGAACCAATGACTACATGCCAAATGGTTCAATTATACCTAAGCATTACAATACATACATAGTTACTACTCCCGTACTTACCCCGTTGTCCCATTGTTTCGGTTTAAATTAATGTCTTTAAACTTACAACTTGTTTAATCACTCCTCATACTTGTTTACACTTCTTAGGGCCTTTACAGGTCACCAAACAAGGTCTTAACAACTCCTAAAACCATTACCATCCACTTCCCCATCATTAGACACCTTAAAAACACATTCTGTTACAAATTTAGCAAGGTCTAGGTTTATGTCGGGGTCCACAAACCCGGACCAGACGCTGAAATCAAGTTCTGGCCCTATGGTCCGGGTATGTGTCTGGGTATACAGAACCGGACCACCCCCTGGGAAGTCTTTCTGGCATGTTTTTGCTATGGTCCGGGTTTGTGTACCGATTTGCAAACCCGGACCAACCCTGGAACTGTCAAAATTTACAGTTTTTGACCAGTTTTGAACCCCTAATTCACCTCTAATCATTTCCTAACCTTTCCACATGTTTCCTACATGCTTAAGCACCCTAAAACTTGCCTTAATCCTGTTCCAAACCTCCTCAACACATTGGTCAAAACCTTACTCAATACTTGCTCCATTTCTACAGATTTTTTCTTCCTCTCTGTTACAGTTAGCACACTTGTGCATTTCCTACACTCCTCTTTGCATTTTACATCTTGTCCCAACTTCATCTTACCATTCCAATTCCTTCGTAATCAACTACACTACCTATACCAAAGTCCAACTCTTTTTTACCAAATCTTGCACACTAATTCTTCCTAGTTTCAATAATGCGTTTTGATACCTCTTTGCTACATATTTTGCACTCTTTTATTCACATACTACTACTACAATTCCATAGCTACTAAACATCTCTACTAACTCCAATACACATCTTGGTTCTCCCATTCACCAAGTCATCCATAAATGTTCATATTCCTACCAAAACTTTGCCATAGTTTACCTACTGAGAAGGGAAGAAATGGTGTCGAGACAAAACAGGATGTGTAGAGCATCTGGCTGCTTTAGCCGGATGGAAGTAAAAACACATAGGGCATCCGGCCGTCTCCAGCTGGATGGGGATAAGACTTAGGCAAAGCAAAGTATTATACGACCGACCATCTGTGGTCAGTCAAAGATACTAGGAAAGGGTAGAACCGTACTTATACATGTAAAATACAGGCTGACATCATAAAAACCAGGCCCAAAATACTATAAATAGGGGTGTACCCCCATGAAGTAAGATACGCAGCATTTGGCAGTCGAACTTACATTCGATTCCAATAGAAGCTCTCTTTCTCTCTCTCTACTCTTGTGAGACTCTGTGATTGAGACCAGGTAATGTAGGATAGAGGATCAGATTGGATCATGCTAGGATAAATGTACTGTTTCATTAAGATCAGATCGAAGGTTACTAGGATTGATGCACTGTTTCATTTGGCGCCGTCTGTAGGAAACGAACAGCAAGAAGCAACCATGAGACCACCTAGAAACAGGGAAGTAATCTACGACGATTTATAGAAAGTCCTGAAATAACTAATGACATTTTTTGCAGGATCGGAACACGAAAGATGGCTCCAAGATCAAAGAAAACACCGAAGAACGCTACCGGAGATAACAATCGCTCTGAAGAAGGAATGAGTTCGGAGATGCCAGAAGCCATCTCCAAAAAAGATCTCGAGGACATGCTAAAGGGGCTAGTCAGATCCATCGACGAAAAAATTGTAGAGGGAAATGAGACTTTGCAACAGGAGTTAATGCAAAGGGACGAGGAGTATCAGAGAAAATGGGACGAAATGACTGAGGCCATTGAACAACTGAGAAACAGAGATTCCAGAGGCAGTAATGGCGAGGAAACTAAGGATAGGAAGCGCAATTCAATCATTGGCGAAGAAGAGATGGAAGAAGATGACCAGATAGACATGAGCTTGTACCCCTTCTCAGAGCGGATAAGAAAAGCAAAACTCCTGCCGCACTTCGTCGCCCCGGCGATTGAGAAATATGATGGGACTGGAGATCCCGCCCAACATATTAAGAAGTTCATGTTTGCCATGAACACTCAGGGGATCAGCTCCCTCGCCGTCTGCAATCTGTTCCCCGGAACGCTTTCGAAGAGAGCGTTGGGATGGATCTCCACGAGACCGCCACAGTCCATCACGAGCTTCAAGCAACTGACCGAGGATTTCCAGCAATACTTCGCTGCGAGTAAGAAGGTTAAAAAAGAAATAATAGAATTGATGGACGTTAAGCAGCGAAAAGGAGAGACCGTGAAGGAGTTCAGCGAGCGCTTCCATAAGAAGGTCGCGGAGATTGATGATATCGACGAGAAAATCTTGATTAAGGCCTTTGGTAACGGCCTAGCTCAGCCTCGACTAGCTGGAAAGATCGCAACGAAGGCGCCGAAAACTCATGGAGAATTAGCTGAAATGATCCATGATTTTTTGAAATCTGAGATAGCGGAAAACAAAGCTAAAGAGCTAGCGGACAACTTCAAAACCGCAGGGGTGCCGGAAAAGAAGGAGGGGCATGGAGGAAATGCCGGAAGGGGAGGGTCAAGGTACAAGCCATATTATGGCAAGTCTACCGCCGGATCTTCCTCTCAGGGGGCACAACACCACAGGGCAAGAACCATTGTCTACATTGACCCGGGGAAGTATGCTGCTGCAGTAAGAGAAGGGTACCTTCCCCAGCCTAGAAAGCCGCCGCAGGGGGAAATTCCGGTTGCATTCTGTGAGTACCACGGGAACTGCAGCCACCGGACTGTAAACTGTGCTACCTTGGCCAAAGAACTTCGAGTCATCGAGGAAAATAAGAAGAAAGGAAAGAAGGCAGCCGGAGCACAAAGGCAATACGACGGCCAACAGGGTAGTACCCAGAATGCACCTCGAGGTCGACAAGAGGAAGAGGTTCACCCCAGGCTTGATCCCGGCAAATTAGTGGGAATGATAACAGGTTTGTGAAGAAGGAGAGTAAAAGTTTCTCTCCTTTCATTCAGGATAACATTCGGAGTTAAAATTTGTAGCCTGCTTTAAGATGAAAATTTTGTGTCACATAGATTGTCAAAGATCATGTTGCCAAAAGGAGAAATAAAATTTCCATTCTTTTTGCATTTTTTACTATTAGCAACCCCCTTCTTTTCCCAAGAAGAAAGCTAACAAAACTTTCTCTAAGAAAACTCACAGGAATTTTTTCAGAGGTAGGACCACTAACCCCTAATGAAAGAAAAAGGCACATTCCTCAAGTACATCAAGAACTCCCGGAGAAGAAAATCGCCAAAAAGGAAAGTTTTCCTCCAAGTTTCTTCTCCGACGAGGATGAAGATGGAGTGCTATACCCGCACAACGATCCACTTGTCATTCGTGCACAGGTAAACGATCTAATGATGGAGGGAATTTTAATCGATAGTGGGTCCGGAGCAAATGTCATATCAGCCGAGGCGGTTAGGAGGTTGGAGATACCTGAGGACCGGATCAAGCCCTATTCGGCGGTTCTGGGAGGATTTGTAGGAGGCGTCTCTACCACGTCTTCCGGCAGTATAGATTTCACAATGACCCTGGGCCAAGGAGACGAAAGAAGGACAGAGAGACTCACGGCTTTTATTGTGCCAGGTCTTTCTGGATATAACATGTACCTTGGAAGGCCAGGAATCAATGCTTTCAAAGCCATCCACAACACTCATCACTTAAAAATGAAATATTTAACTTCACACGGGAAGGTGGTTACGATAAGAGGAAGCCAAAAGATGGCCCGAATGTGTGAAGTCCGCATCATGGATAGCCTTCCTAGTGAGGAGGTGGTCAAAACTGTGGGATCGGACAAGGAGTTCAAGGGAAAGTTGCCTTCTTCCCCTGGGCCGAGTCAAGAAAAGGAAGGATGTCGAACAACCCAAGATCTCCCCAGAGAGGTACATTTAAAATCTGACCCTTCTAAATTTTTTAAAATAGGAACTGCGTTTGACAGTGGAGAGCAAACTCACTTAATGAGGTTCCTGGAAAAAAGAAGGGTGACATTCGCTTGGAGCACGGACGAGATGCCTGGTATAGACCCAAGCGTTATCCGGCATGAGCTCAAGGTAGACCCTAAGCATCCGGCGGTCAGGCAAAGGAAAATGGTAATAGGGGAAGAAAGAGATTTAGCCGCACGAACAGAGGTCCAAAAACTCCTCAAGGCCAGATTCATCAGGGAGGTTGCGTACCCACGATGGTTGGCTAATGTTGTCATGGTGAAAAGGGCAAATGGAAAATGGAGAATGTGTGTGGATTTCACAGATTTAAATAAGGCATGTCCTAAAGATTTCTATCCCCTACCATCAATAGATAGATTGGTGGTTTCAACTGCCCAGAGTTCTGTGTTAAGTTTTCTGGATGCTTTCTCCGGTTATAATCAAATAAAAATGAAAGAAGACGATTCGGAAAAGACATCCTTTATTACTTCAGCCGGAACATTCTGTTACAAGGTAATGCCCTTCGGCCTAAAGAATGCAGGGGCCACATTTCAACGAATGATTGACAAAGTATTTTGTCAGCAAATTGCTTGAAATGTGGAGGCTTACGTTGATGATATAGTTGTAAAAAGTCCGTCAAAAGAACAACACATGAAGGATTTAGAAGAAACATTCGACACTCTGGATAAATACCAAATCAAACTAAATCCAGAAAAGTGTGTGTTGGTGTAACCAAGGGGAGGTTTCTTGGTTTCATTGTTGGGCAACGAGGTATTGAAGTCGATCCGGAAAAAAGTCAGGCAATCCTCGACCTTTGTCCTCCAAGAAATATCAAAGATGTCCAAGCTTTGAACGGAAGACTCACAGCATTAAGTAGGTTTTGTTCTAAGCTTCAAGAAAAATCAATCCCGTTCTTCAATATTCTAAGGATGAACAGCAAATTCCAGTGGGGACAAGAGTGCATAGACGCATTTGAAAAGATCAAGGAGATGCTTCGGGATCTACCTAAATTGGGTGTACCTGCCCCGAGACAGGATCTATATCTTTACTTGTCCGCAACAGAATGGGCGGTTG
The DNA here is from genome assembly GCA_023374045.1 of Limonium bicolor. NCBI lineage: Eukaryota > Viridiplantae > Streptophyta > Magnoliopsida > Caryophyllales > Plumbaginaceae > Limonium > Limonium bicolor. The sequence goes on from CM041782.1 coordinate 285,968,626, forward strand.
CAGCTGTCTTAATCATGGAAGAGAAAAGGGAGATACCAGTTTACTATACCGGCAAAATCTTGAGCCCGACAGAAGGACGGTGTTATACCCAAAATTTTGACCCCCTGGTTAAGGTCTACGAGGTCGTGAGAGCCATCTCCATCAAACAGTAAGAGACTCCGGCCCGATCGGCGTGTTCCAGGGCCAGAGGAGCAGTTTTGTCGTTGTCAGGGGCGTTTTCGTAATTTTTAAGGCTTCTGAGTTCTCCTATAGGCTTTCTCTCTCCTCCAAAGGGTGCCCAAATCAGCTCGAAATGCTTTGATATTTTAACCCATGATAGAGGATGACATTTTAAGCATAATGGCGTTGGAATTTTGATTTTTCGAATTTCCAATAATTTTCTAGCAATTTCTGATTGAATCTGACGAGAAATTCAATTTAAAAATGTTCCAGCATTTAAAAAATTCGTTTCCACCTCAGAAAATTCATAATATCCATTCTTGACATGTGGTTAAAATTTCATAGCAAAATTCCTTTGGGAAGTTACTCAGTTTAAATATCGAAAAATCTTACTTTTACTAGATTCTCTTTATCTTTAAGAAAGTCTATATAAGGGGATAGGTTTTTGGATAAAATCAGAACCTCACATGCTGAAGAACCCTAGAGAGTCAGAAAACACGGCCTCCTCTCTCTCTCACGTTTTCCAACACCCGGCCACCCAAATCATACTGAAAATTCCCCGAAATCACCATCTAAACACGTTTTCCAATCCCCAAAGCACCAATAATCATCAAAACCTCACAAAAACACCTCTAAAACGTGAAGAACAGCAAGAACAACCAACAACCAGAAGCTTGGGTCGAAATCCTCTCGGGTCTGCCATCAACGGAGCACTCGACGAGTCCCGGTGTGAAGAAACGTTGTGAATCCGAAGGTAAAACAGGTAGAAACTCCACTTCCCTGATTCACCACGGTATTATCTGTCTTGCCTCAAAATTTGGGCTCAAACTAACCTTCGTAGGCTTCTGTATTGCTGTTTATTTAAGCCTCTGTCAGATAACTTGTTTGCTAAGTTTCGTGCTTAATTCGAATTCAAATTGAAAACTTTCAATCACTAACGTCTTGTAATCTTTCAGGCTACACACCCATAAAATTTGAGCAAAACACCCTCGGGAACCTTCTGAAAACCCCGTCCGTGGGTGGTCCGTGACCTCGGACCTATGGTCCGGGACCTCGGACGCGATGTCCGAGACCACGGACACCCACGGACGGCGGGGATTTTAAAAATTCAAAATTTAGGTTTTTCTAATAATGTCCGGGCCCACGGACCCTGTCCGTGGCCCCGGACTTGCAAATTTTGTTTTCTTTAATTTCGACTTTTCTTATATTTAGGTTAACTGGGGTCCGTGGTCTCGGACTTGGTCCGTGGCTACGGACGTAAGCAAAATTTGACCTAATTCTGCCTCCGAAACCCTAGTTTAGGTAGCTTTTAATTTCACTTTAATTTCTGTCAAAAAATGTTAAAAACAAAAAAAAAAAACAGAAGCTCGCGCACTTAGGTTAAAACAACTCGTAATAAGCCGTAAAATAAACTAAGTAGAGGAAAAACGACCTAGGAGGGGTAATGAAAGTAATTGAACCCTAATAAGTCGAATATCAAGCCCCCGAACCCGAACTCTCCTTTCCTAATTTGATCTAGGTAAAATTAGGTGGCGACTCATAATAGGTTCCAGTGAGCTAGCTTAGGTTTTAATAATTATTGTTATGACATAGTTATTAATCTTAGGTTATAAGTGGACCTAAAACCCGATTAGATCCTAATCAACTTAATCAACATAGGATAGGGTTTAAAATCGAGGCTCACAGACTGGCGACTCTGCTGGGGACAAACTTCTTAATTTTAACTTGTTTTAATTTTAAGAAAGAGGGCTTAACTCGAAAATGTTTATTTATGGCTTTATTACTTTGTTCGTTTACATTGTGCGCACTTTAATTTTCTGCACCTTTGCATCATATGAGAGCGAGGGTCCACCTAAACCAATTTCACCCCGGGACCCGTTTGAGGGTCCCCTGTCAGGGACTCACACCTTTTAGGTGATGTGAATAAGCGGGGGAAAAGAGGAGGGTGTCGTCTAACCACACCCCCTTAATACCTGGGCTTTAGCCCCAAGCGTTTTCCTGGCAGTGTCCTTACCTAGCCCATTGTTTGGTCAGTCAAAGACCCGACCGTAGACGCACACCTTCAGGTGATGTGAAAAAAGTGGGGAAGCCCAAAGAGAATAGCGTGCGCCCTATTCCTTTGAGGTGACCTGGGCCCATGCCCCAAGCACCTCTCCGGATCGATCCATACCCGTTTGGATTTAAACGTCTAGTGAGGACATGTTGAATTTGTGTGGGCCTTGTTTGCTTGTATGATCGGCCCATTACTCAGCCTACAGATTGATAGGAACTTCTCCTACATTAACCTAGCCCAGCCCGAATTGGCAGCTCTATTTGTTTGCGGCCCAGAGGTCCTGTTTGGTTTAATATGTGAGTCATTCGGGCTTCGGCCCAAAAGCTTAGACTTAGGTGATTTCTCTTCTGGCCCAATTCGAATTATCCATTTAGTTCTAGGCCCATGAAAAACAAATCCACCTCAAGCAGTTCATGAAAATCAGGCCTTTCCGTTTCAAGGTTTATTCTAGTCCAGGAAGACTTTCCACTTGGGCTTTGGCCCAAAGTCCTAGGTATAGGTATCATCTTCTAGGCCCAATCAGAACCACTCGGCCCAAATTCCAATTCACATCTAGGACATGGTTTAAAAATCATTTCGGCCCATGCGCCCTATTTCTAGCCCAAACACATTCTGGCCCAGGTGTCAAATTCTCAAAACATTCTGAGTACCGCATTCATAACTCACTTCATCTGGGCCCACAGACCAATTCATAGTTTTGGCCCACGAACTTTGCTCTCAATCCAGAATTTCGGCCCATAACATAAAACATTCGAATCCCAATAGTTTGTGCAACCCATTCATTCTAGTTTCTGGCCTCAAGGCCCAACAGGGTCATCAAACGAATCTTAGGCTTCAAGGTTTCTCTCTCGGCCTAGAGGCCCATTCATAATCCATGTGGCTTCCTTCGGCCCGTTTCCACTTCCACGTTAAGGGTATTCAGGCCCACACATCCGCTCTAACCTAGGGATCACTCTAGTCCATGCACTTCACTCTCAGTTTGGAAGAGATTCAGGCCCTAGTTCCTCCTACATAACCCATAGGCATTCCTAGTTCAAGTACTTCGTGGAGCCTACTAAGAGTCCAAGAAGAAGTCGATCACAGTCATCTTAGCGATATCCCGGCGGTCAAGAGCTCGAGTCTTCAGCATGCCGACTTCAGATGGTTCAGCAGGATTCGGATTCAACAGAAATTTTAGGGTTCCCATGCATTCTACTGCATAACCTGCCATAACATTCATATTTCAAATGCACCTCTCATATTTTTCAAAGAATGATCGTTTTCAAACCACTAATAAGAAGCATCGATTTTGTTGAATCATCTTCTTCCTCATGTTCACAAATGAATGACTTTTTCAAGTCTAAATGATAACACAAAAAAAAGGTTTTGTTTCACACAAGTTTCTTTTGAATGGTTCATGAATTAATTATTTCCGACAATGGAACACAAAGACTTGTATTTTGTTTCTGAATTTTGAGCATGCCTTACCAAACCGCACAACTCACCACATAATATCCAAACAACCCACAATGAGGTTCAAGGCCCACATCTATCAAACTGTTGTCACGAACCCCAAATCAATACTGGGGGCAATCTGAGTTTAGAATCATTGTCTTCGAATCTTTTGTTTAAACGTGTGAACTAGTCTCTGAGTGAAATTCGCGAGAGTGTCTTGAGCGGGAAAACCATGAGTGAACGAGCGTGTCATTTTTACACGACTCCGGCGAGACCACATTCAAAGGTGAGGAAAACGGCATAACTCTGACCGAAGGAGATAATTTGTAAATTTACTCTTAGACCTGTGAAAAGTAACAAAGAACGGATACACAATTATCAGGAATGACGAAGCACCTAGGTACAGCACCACATAGCCAAAAGCTTGTGAACCCTGACGTTAAACCCTAGGCACCCCTGCTGAGCCTTTCATATATCCCTTTTCGATATTATGAACTCCACAAAATAACCCAGCCAATGATGAATGTCTGACCCGGTGACCAAAGGAAGCAAGGAGCCCGAGTCTCGGATAACATCTTCATCAGTTCAAAGAAGCAACTCCGCTATCAGCATGACGAAGCAATCCGTAAATGGTCCCAGAGTGACACAGGATCCAAAGAGCTCACACCAAAACAGCTCTCGAAGCCCAAAACCGGGAAACACAAGAACCCCGAAGGAAAAGTCAATAAAGGATAAAACAAAAAGGCAAACCCGAAGTGCCTCAAAGAAATCCAAATGACAAAAAGAGAAATAGTGTAAAGGACAACCTCAAAGGTCCAGGTCCAGAAGCTCGAAAACAACGTCAACACGAAGCAGCTAGACGACTTCAAGACAAGGAAGATGAATCTGAGAGAAGACACAAGTTGCAGCTTTGGTCACCCATTTAAGCTCCACATACCTCAAATATCCCTCCGTAACCCCATCATTTTTCATCGCACCCTACGGCCACGTTATAAGCTTAAAAGACTTCCGACTTGATAGTTGTGTGTCCAATCACGTGAAAGTAACAGATCAAATGCGTAAATCCATCAAACGTCGAATTCAATGGTCTAAAAGTTATGACCATGAGCGAGAAATGAGTGCATACACCAAACACGTCGAGTGTAGGTTAGGAAGCACCAAATCAGAACATAAGCCTTGACCCTGTAAGGACGAGACTCATTCGCACGTTTAATCAAAGAAAATACCGGGGGCAATCGATCGTCCCAATCGATTTGCATGAACTCTAGCTCAGATTGTCCTAAGGAAAAATACTGGGGGCAATTGTTGGTTCCAACAATTGCCATGACAACACCAATTGAAACCCAAAGCATGAGCACCACCATCCTACCAAAGGCACACATAAGCCCTTACCTCCACATCAAACACCTCAGGCCCACATAAGCCCCTACCTCCACATCAAACACTTCAGGCCCACATAAGCCTTCACTTCCACATAAATTCCATGGCCCGTCATAAGCCCTACCACCACTGAAAGAGCCCCGCAAACAAAAAAACCTATACTCTCACAAGCGGCACGTTCATCTTCTTTGAAACAAAGTGCAAGTCTGAAATCTTTAGTCAGGAAATGATAATTTCACTTTCCATTTCAGTAGAAAGATTTTCCTTTAAACATTGTCATGTTTGGCACCTTTTTCAACAATTTCTTGTCCTACACGATTTTCCTTCAAACACTTCGGTTTCAACCTACATCATCGCCATGTTTGGCACATTCCTAGCAATTTCTTGCTTTCAACCAACCTACATCATCGCCATGTTTGGCATGTTCCTAGCAATTTCTTGCTTTCAACCAACCTACATCATCGCCATGTTTGGCATATTCCTAGCAATTTCTTGCTTTCAACCAACCTACATCATCGCCATGTTTGGCATGTTCCTAGCAATTTCTTGCTTTCAACCAACCTACATCATCGCCATGTTTGGCATATTCCTAGCAATTTCTTGCTTTCAACCAACCTACATCATCGCCATGTTTGGCATATTCCTAGCAATTTCTTGCTTTCAACCAACCTACATCATCGCCATGTTTGGCATGTTTAGCAATTTCTTGCTTTCAACCAACCTACATCATCGCCATGTTTGGCATATTCCTAGCAATTTCTTGCTTTCAACAAATCTGCATCATCGCCATGTTTGGCATGTTTCTTGCTTCAACAAATCTGCATCATCGCCATGTTTGGCTTATTCCTAGCAATTTCTTGCTTTCAACCAACCTACATCATCGCCATGTTTGGCATGTTCCTAGCAATTTCTTGCTTTCGACAAATTAGCATATCATCCCCATAGCATCATCACCTTTTATACTTCAGGTTCCCGACACCTTATAATGCTCGGCGTATTCCATTCGAATTCAGGTTCCCGACACCTTATAATGCTCGGCGTATTCCGTTCAACTTATGGTTCCCGACACCTTATAATGCTCGGCGTATCCCGTTCAACTTATGGTTCCCGACACCTTATAATGCTCGGCGTATCCCGTTCAACTTATGGTTCCCGACACCTTATAATGCTCGGTGTATTCCATTCAGGTTCCCGACACCTTATAATGCCCGGCGTATTCCAGGTTCCCGACACCTTATAATGCTCGGCGTAATTCATTCAATTTCAGGTTCCCGACACCTTATAATGCTCGGCGTACCCCATTCAGTCTCAGGTTCCCGACACCTTATAATGCTCGGCGTATTTTATTCACTTTCAGGTTCCCGACACCTTATAATGCTCGGCGTATTCCAGGTTCCCGACACCTTAAATTGCTCGGTGTATTCCATTCAGGTTCCCGACACCTTATAATGCCCGGCGTATTTCAGGTTCCCGACACCTTAAAATGCTCGGTGTATTCCATTCACTTTCAGGTTCCCGACACCTTAGAATGCTCGGCGTACTTCATTCCTTTATAGGTAGTCAACGCCTTAGAATCGCTTGACATTACTTCATCTTTTAGGTTGTCAACGCCTTAGAATCGCTTGACATTACTTCATCTTTTAGGTTGTCAACGCCTTAGAATAGCTTGGCATCATTTTCGTCACCTTAGGTAGTCAGCGCCTTAGAATAGCTCGACAGCATATCATCATTTTAGGTAGTCAACGCCTTAGAATAGCTTGACATTGTATCATCCTTATAGGTAGTCGGCACCTTAGAATAGTCTGACATTACCTCTAGGTAGTCAGCGCCTTAGAAAAGCTCGACAATGCTTTGTAGCTTAGGAAGTCAGCGCCTCCGAATTGCTGGGCATCGTTAACCCGGTTTCACACAACGTGGAGGATTCTGTGGAGTCCAAAATTTTGGGGCACCACTCAAGCATCAACCAGACTTTTCACATTCGTTACAAAGTCCAGTTGACGGGGGGCAATCTGTTATACCCAAAATTTTGACCCCCTGGTTAAGGTCTACGAGGTCGTGAGAGCCATCTCCATCAAACAGTAAGAGACTCCGGCCCGATCGGCGTGTTCCAGGGCCAGAGGAGCAGTTTTGTCGTTGTCAGGGGCGTTTTCGTAATTTTTAAGGCTTCTGAGTTCTCCTATAGGCTTTCTCTCTCCTCCAAAGGGTGCCCAAATCAGCTCGAAATGCTTTGATATTTTAACCCATGATAGAGGATGACATTTTAAGCATAATGGCGTTGGAATTTTGATTTTTCGAATTTCCAATAATTTTCTAGCAATTTCTGATTGAATCTGACGAGAAATTCAATTTAAAAATGTTCCAGCATTTAAAAAATTCGTTTCCACCTCAGAAAATTCATAATATCCATTCTTGACATGTGGTTAAAATTTCATAGCAAAATTCCTTTGGGAAGTTACTCAGTTTAAATATCGAAAAATCTTACTTTTACTAGATTCTCTTTATCTTTAAGAAAGTCTATATAAGGGGATAGGTTTTTGGATAAAATCAGAACCTCACATGCTGAAGAACCCTAGAGAGTCAGAAAACACGGCCTCCTCTCTCTCTCTCACGTTTTCCAACACCCGGCCACCCAAATCATACTGAAAATTCCCCGAAATCACCATCTAAACACGTTTTCCAATCCCCAAAGCACCAATAATCATCAAAACCTCACAAAAACACCTCTAAAACGTGAAGAACAGCAAGAACAACCAACAACCAGAAGCTTGGGTCGAAATCCTCTCGGGTCTGCCATCAACGGAGCACTCGACGAGTCCCGGTGTGAAGAAACGTTGTGAATCCGAAGGTAAAACAGGTAGAAACTCCACTTCCCTGATTCACCACGGTATTATCTGTCTTGCCTCAAAATTTGGGCTCAAACTAACCTTCGTAGGCTTCTGTATTGCTGTTTATTTAAGCCTCTGTCAGATAACTTGTTTGCTAAGTTTCGTGCTTAATTCGAATTCAAATTGAAAACTTTCAATCACTAACGTCTTGTAAATCTTTCAGGCTACACACCCATAAAATTTGAGCGCAAAACACCCTCGGGAACCTTCTGAAAACCCCCGTCCGTGGGTGGTCCGTGACCTCGGACCTATGGTCCGGGACCTCGGACGCGATGTCCGAGACCACGGACACCCACGGACGGCGGCGGGATTTTAAAAATTCAAAATTTAGGTTTTTCTAATAATGTCCGGGCCCACGGACATCCTGTCCGTGGCCCCGGACCTTGCAAATTTTGTTTCCTTTAATTTCGACTTTTCTGTATATTTAGGTTAACTGGGGTCCGTGGTCTCGGACGTTTGGTCCGTGGCTACGGACGTAAGCAAAATTTGACCTAATTCTGCCTCCGAAACCCTAGCTTAGGTAGCTTTTAATTTCACTTTAATTCTCTGTCAAAAAATGTTAAAAACAAAAAAAAAAACAGAAGCTCGCGCACTTAGGTTAAAACAACTCGTAATAAGCCGTAAATAAACTAAGTAGAGGAAAAACGACCTAGGAGGGGTAATGAAAGTAATTGAACCCTAAATAAGTCGAATATCAAGCCCCCGAACCCGAACTCTCCTTTCCTAATTTAATCTAGGTCAAAATTAGGTGGCGACTCATAATAGGTTCCAGTGAGCTAGCTTAGGTTTTAATAATTATTGTTATGTGACATAGTTATTAATCTTAGGTTATAAGTGGACCTAAAACCCGTTTAGATCCTAATCAACCTTAATCAACATAGGATAGGGTTTAAAATCGAGGCTCACAGACGGTACACTAACATAGAGAAAATCTTGTTTGCACTGGTGGTGGCGTCAAGAAAACTATGACCCTACTTCCAGTCACATCGAATCTTTGTCAGGACCAATTGGCCGCTCAAGCAAATTGCGAACAATCCGAATGCCTCCGGCCGGATGGTAAGCTGGACAGTAGAGCTGACACAATATGAAATTCACTTCTTGCCCAGAACGGCGATTAAAGCTCAGGCCTTAGCAGACTTCATAACGGAAACAAACTTTGCGAAAGAAAAGAAGCAGACCATATATCATCTTCGTTGATGGAGCTCGATGCAAAAGTGGGGCAGGAGATGGGATAGTGGTACAGGCGCCGAATGGGCAAAGCTTGAATTATGCCTTCCGACTGGACTTTGATGTTACTAATAATGAAGCCGAATACGAAGCCCTTATCCAGGGTTTGGAAGTAGCTACAGCCCTCGGGGCGACAGGTTCCATAGAAAAGATGCTTTCTCTGTTTTTTCATTCTTATAAAATCCTGTCTGAAGTAAAACTTATGAGAATATAACCTATTTTTAACAGAATTAGAGGTGTATTCGGACTCTATGTTGGTGGCAAGACAAAATGACAACATCTATGAAGTCAAAGAAGAAAAACTATAGAGGTACTTGCTCAAGGTCCAGGAACTAAAAGCAAATTTTCAAAGATGTGAGCTAAAACACCTTCCCCACGAAGAGAATGTCAAAGCTGACGCCTTAGCCAAATTGGCAAGTATGGCCGAAAAGGTACCCAATGAGATATGGCTAGAAATCAGAACTTCCCCAAGTATAGAAGGAACTCAGGTGCTTGTGGTGGAGACAGGTGACAAAGAAGAATCCTGGATGACTACAATCATAGATTACGTGCGGCAAGGAAAGCTGCCGAAAGGAGAAAAGGAGGCCAGGATAATAAAAAGGCGGGCCGCATCATTTTTTATTGAGGATAACCAGCTGTATAAGCGATCTTTTGCAAGGCCAGCACTGAAGTGTGTTACCATAGCTGAAGGAGCAGAGTTAATAAGAGAGATACATGATGGGCTCTGTGGAAATCACCAGGGAGAAAGGACCATAACCCACAAAATCTTGAGACACGGATATTTTTGGCCAAAAATGATGGAGCATTGCAAGGAATATATACAAAAATGTCGCAAGTGTCAAGAGCATGGAAACAAGATACATACTCCTCCGGCAGAGCAAAAATCTATTATCTACCCAATTGCCTTTGCTATGTGGGGGTTGGACATTGTGGGCCCATTCCCGGAAGCTTCTCCAGGGAGGTTCAAATTCATGTACGTTGCCATCGACTACTTCACAAAGTGGGTCGAAGCAATGCCTACTGTCTCCATCACGGCAAGGAAGTCACAAGAATTCATCTGGAAATATGTGGTATGCAGGTTTGGCATACCAAAAGCAATAATAACTGATAATGGAACACAGTTCAATTGCGAAAGCTTCCGAGAATTCTGTGAAGAATGGAAGATCGACTTAAGATTTGTATCAGTAGCTCACCCTCAGGCAAATGGGCAGGTCGAGAATGCGAATGGGCAAATAGTAAAGGCGATAAAGAAGAAACTCGATGAGAAAAAAGGAAAGTGTGCAGAATTGTTACCCCAGGTCCTTTGGTCGTACAGAACGACAGAAAGGGGGCCGACGGGAGAAATGCCTTACAGATTGACATATGGTTTGGAAGCCGTCATTCCGGCAGAAATTGTGGTGCCATCCATAAGGTGGGAATCATATGACGAAGAGGTCAACAATCAGGGGGAACAGGATCACCTAGACCTCCTTGAAGAAACCAGGATGGCCGCCGCAGTAAGGATGGTGAAAGATAAATCCAAGGTACAAAGATATTTCAACAGGAGGATAAAAGAACGAAGTTTTGCCCCAGGAGAATTAGTTCGCCGAGAGGTTAAGCAACACAAGAAGCTGGAACCCCAATGGGAAGGACCGTACATCATACACCAGAAGACGGGACGAGCTTCATACCGCTTGAAAAATGGTGAAGGGTACGAATTGCCGCATTCTTGGCATGGAGAATGTCTGAAAAAGTTCTATGTGTAAAATTTATAACTCTTCAATAAAAGGTATTATTTTTGGGAAAGTGAATGAAAAAGAAAGCACCGGCCAACGAGCCGCAGGCTATCATGCCTTGAAAGTAAGCACCGGCCAACGAGCCGCAGGCTATCACGCCTTGAAAGAAACATCCAGTCAATGAGCCGCAGGCTATCATGCCTTGAAAGAAAAAGAAAGCACCGGCCAACGAGCCGCAGGCTATCATGCCTTGAAAGAAAGAAAGCACCGGCCAACGAGCCGCAGGCTATCATGCCTTGAAAGAAAAAGAAAGCACCGGCCAACGAGCCGCAGACTATCATGCCTTGAAAGAAACATCCGGCCAACGAGCCGTAGGCTATAACGCCTTGAAAGAAACATCCAGCCAACGAGCCGCAGGCTATCATGCCTTGAAAGAAAAAGAAAGCACCGGCCAACGAGCCGCAGGCTATCATGCCTTGAAAGAAAAAGAAAGCACCGGCCAACGAGCCGCAGGCTGTCACGCCTTGAAAGAAGCACCGGCCAACGAGCCGCAGGCTATCATGCCTTTAAAGAAAAAGAAAGCACCGGCCAACGAGCCGCAGACTATCATGCCTTGAAAGAAACATCCGGCCAACGAGCCCCAGGCTATCATGCCTTGAAGAAAAAAGAAAGCACCGGCCAATGAGCCGCAGGCTATCATGCCTTGAAAGAAACATCCAGCCAACGAGCCGCAGGCTATCATGCCTTGAAAGAAAAAGAAAGGCGTCGGCCAACAGGCTGCAGATTCCTATACTGCATATCCTAAAAATCCGGCTAAAAACCATAGATGACCATACATTAAAAGGAAAAAGGGTCCGGCCGGAACGAAAGTCCAAAACCACAAGTCCCTTGTGTTGTAAAGAATGGATACTACACTGGCATAACTTGCATAAGATAACCATACGTGCACCATTAAAAAAAACGAGGGAAATATCACGGCAATAGAAAACTCGGCTCAAAAGAGTCACTCCGGCAAACAAATAACTAAAGATGGTAAAAAAATATAGCTTATATTTCTCCCAAGGTGTGGGGTAAAATCAGTTACAACATATGATCATTCGGTAAACACAAAAAATACATGCCGAAACAAAAACTCCTCTAAAGATAAAAAAAACTTCTATTCTACTTTCTCTACAGCTTCTTTTTCGGCAGTAACAATCTATCGCCACTACCAGCCACACTCTCAGAAGACTTGGACCTCCTAGAAAGACGCTGCATCCCTCCGGCAGACGGCAGGATGTTGCTTCCAGCTAGAAGAAATGAGGCTTTGCCGGCGCCAAAACATGTCTCTCCAGGACTGCGGCAAACCTCTCGAGCTCCAAGAAGAGTTGGACTTGGGCAGCCATTTTCCAGCTTGTTATACAAATCATCATCCAGTAACTCCTTTTTCTCGAGAGAGTGATCCGAGACAATTTGCTGGCAAATATCAACTATCCGGCGACACTGAGAAGCAAAGGACTCCTTTAGATGGGCGTTAATGGTGCCTTGCTTCTGTATCTCCTCCTGAGATTGCCGGGAAAATGACTTGAGCCTGGCCACTTGAGATTCAAGGGTCAGGACTTGGGCTCGATACTTGTCACATTCAGAATTGGCAGATGACAGCTCCTCCTTAGCACGGGCTACCCGACCACTCAACTGAGTGACGTGCTTCAGTAAGTTGGCAGAACTCAAGCCTAGCCGGAACAAAAAAGAATAAGAAGAAGAAAAGGGCAAAAGGAGAAACAAAAGTTGAAGGCCTGAAAGTTTACCATGGCCCGATGGCTCAGTATTCTCGGCTTGAGAGCGAGACTTGGCTTCTTCCAGCTCTTTTACTCTCTCCTCCAGCCTAGTCCTCTCTTCTATCAGGGCAGCTTTATCCGCAACAAGGGTTTTCTTCTCCTCTTCCAAAAGAGTGCAGTCTCGGAGCAGAGACTGCTTCTCTTGATCAAAGGAGGACCTCGACTGCTCTTCCAGTGCGGCCTTTTCTTCCGACAGGCGATCAAGCTCCTGCATAAGCTTTCCTTTTTCCTTCACAAGGGCTTCATTCTCCCGTTGAAGAGTTTGCTTCTCCAGCTCGAGCGTTTCAGCCTCCTGCTTGAAAGAGTTCCTCTCCTGATAGAAAAAGGCCTTGTCAGCCTGAAGAGTGTTCACTTCGTTCCGGTGCATAGAGCGTACCTGATCCAGCATAATATCTAGGTCAAAGAAGGACCGAATCAGCTTATCTTTATCAAGGGAAAAAGAGATGGTTTCATACCTCTGTCAAAGTATTGTCATCTTCCTTGATCCGACCTCTTAGAGAAAAGTTTTCTTCCCGGAGTTTCTTCAGCTGCAGCTCATACTCATCACGCTAATGCTCGCATTCTCGCCGGGACAACTGCAGGTCTTTGTTTATTGCCTCAGTTCTCTCCTTTGTCTTACGGTCGATCTCATACTCAACCTGGTCAATGTAAGCATCATGAGAAGAGCGGGACAGCTTCAGTTCCTCCTCAACATTATTGGCTCGGCTTTCCTCATAGCGAAGCCTGGATTGGAGGTTGCCAAAGTGAACCTCAGCACTTTGGGCCATGGACATCACCTAAAAGCAACACAATTCATAAAATCAAGGAAAAAGCCAAACCAAAACAGAAGAGAAACACAAAAGAGATACGCATGCCAACCTGAAAGATTCCCCCCCACATCATGTCAAACACTTCATTTATTTGGAGGGAATGCCGCATGATAGCATCTGCCCCCCCATCTCCGATCCGCAGCCTTTTTTTGGTAGCAGTAAAGGTTGCCGGAGGAGCAAAGATCCCGTCCGGATGACCAGATCTCTTTATTGCCTCCTTCCAGACAGAGGAGTACTTGGCAGAGTCGCAGGTTATCAAAGGAAGAGGGTGCCCGCAATGGTAGAACCACCCTTCCTTTTGGGAGGGTCTGGTATAGGACTCCTGAGCAGGAGGAGGAGGGGAAGAAGAAGAGGAAGCTATGTAGCCCTCTCCCTGCTTACCCCGGAGCTCAGGATCCTCCGGCAAAGAAGAGGCTATGTAGTCCTCTCTCTGCTTACTCCGGAGCTCAGGATCCTCCGGCACCTGACGATACTCCATTGCTCTATCCCTTGCCGCATCCATGGCCGCAGCAACATCAATGGAGAATGATCCTGAAGCTTCGGGATCACCAGAGGTTTGTCCTTCTCCTGATGCCCCTGGCTCTGTGGCCTTCGGCTTTGATGTAGTTTTCTTTTTTAGTCTTTTCTTGGCAGGAGCAGGGACTGCCGCAATAATAAAAACAGTTAGGACCAGAAGGTTGAAACTGGAAATGGAAGGTTACTAAAAAAAAGAGGAAAAGTAAAGAACAGGAGAAAGCGGCGAAACAACCAAAACCTTCTTCAGCCGAAGGACCAGCACGGAAGTCTGTGGCCTCCAGGGTGTTTTCTTGAGCGGGATCTGAGGAAAAGTAACCCGTCAAATCAGGAAATTGCTCGCAAATAGGAGTCGGATGACCGGACTCCCGCCCCGGGCGAGAACCAAGGTCTAAACCCGAACCAGGGGTGAGGGGAAGAAGGACACGACGCCCAGACATGGGGCTCACGTGCCATGTACCTGACAGCCCGGCGTCAGCACGTTCAGGAGACTCTAGCTTCTTCTTTTTTTTTGAATGACCGACTTGGTCATCCCCGGCTTCTTGCCTGGAGCGCTTTACCGGAAGGGGAGCACTCTCCAAAAGCTGCTCGGCATCAGTAGCCAGCATCCGTGTCGTAGTAATTGATTTTTTCGTCCCCATTCTTGAAGGTGACGAAGTTTCAGCTATGAAAGGGGCCGATCTTGTCCCCCTTCTGGAAGAAATCTACATACAACATGTCAAAACGATAAGAAGACCGATAGGAATGACAAAACTTGTATTAAGAGTTAAAGGCGCTTACTGTGGTATGTCTTCAGGGAAGACAAACGCGCCTTTGTAAAAAACGCTTCGACAGTCGGCGGTTTCTTGCTTACTGCCCTCAGAACCTTCAAAATGGGCAGCTCAGCCGCAGGGGTTTGGGGGCTAATCAGCTGACCTTTGCCAACCTCAGCGCAGTATGGGACGCCCAAGACTCGGCCGGATGGAGGAACAATAACGAACCACCGCGACCCCCACTCGTGAGCCTTCTTGTAGTCAAAGAGGGAGTATCCAGCCTTCGCGATGAGAGTTAAGCTATCTGGGTCAACCCTAACTTTGAAGAATCGAACGAAATCAGTACCTTCCGGCCGAATTTTGCTTCCCTCGCAAAGAGAAACAAAGGCGTGGAGGTGCGAAATGGCCTTTGGGTGAAGATGAGCAAGAGTGAAGCAGCGGCGAAGGAGGTAGCCCAGCACAAAAGGGTGTGGGGGAATGGTCAGGCCGGAGCGGAAAAAATCAGTGAAAACTACGTACCCACGGCCAAAGTCGACGTTAGGGTGAGAGTCGGAGGATGGCAGGTAAATCTGCGTGCCAAGCGGAGCTTCGACATCCCTGAGACAATCGCAAAGGGAGGAGTAATTAAGAGAGGAGGGAGAGGGTTGACGCCCAGATAGGAAGGGTCTTGTGAACTTCAGATACGAGGGGCGAAAGCCGTTAGAGGAGCGAGAGCCCTGAATAGCCTCAATGGCGGGCAGAAATTTGGCAGTGAGTTTACTCTGTTTTGCGGAGGAGGAAGACATTGTCAAGCTTAAAAAAGGATCAAAGGGCGACGGCAATGAAAGACGAGGTAGCACAGAACGACAGGGGGGCGAGAGAAGAAGAGCAGTCGAAGTAAAGGGGCAGTAGAAGAAAGAAGAGGAAGCTCAAAAATCAGGCTTTAAGGAAAGTTTTTTCCCGCTCAAATAAATAATATATATACATGTGCGAACAGAAAGTATCCTTTCTTTGAAGGGGAAGAGAAAGAGCCGCACGCTTCCTAAAGACGCTTCCGATGTTTAGTCGAAAAAAGACCCTGCGTATTCTACACCGAGAACAGGTGGAAAAATTCAAAAAGGCGGTACGAAGCAGGTTCGAACCACGAGCTACGCACGTGGCCAATAAGAAGTTCCTTTTCTCCAGGTACGAAGAAAAAGAACTTGTGGGACTGGGATAAGGAAAAGACGAAGCTCAGACAGACCAAAGAGCCTCAGAATTGGCCGCAGTCGCAAAATACTATAAAATACAGGCTGACATCATACAGGCTGACATCATAAAAACCAGGCCCAAAATACTATAAATAGGGGTGTACCCCCGTGAAATAAGATACGCAACATTTGGCAGTCGAACTTACATTCGATTCCAATAGAAGCTCCCTTTCTCTCTCTCTCTACTCTTGTGAGACTCTATTATTGAGACCAGGTAATGTAGGATAGAGGATCAGATTGGATCATGCTAGGATAAATGTACTGTTTCATTAAGATCAGATCGAAGGTTACTAGGATTGATGCACTGTTTCACCTACAATTCTAACTTCTCCACATACGTTTCATCATATTCATTCCTAATCTAGCCACACCCATACAAGGGTCCTACCAGCACACAAAGCTATATAAATCCATCTCAATATATCAATACTCCATCAAACATCAATACCAATACTCATACACAATATACTTGGCTATAAGGCCTACAATTCACTTACTAGTTCCCAAATACTCAAAACTTCATAAACTTCAATACTAATACATTAGATTAGGTTCTTTTATTTGTTTACCCATTCCCATTACTCTAATGAATTTAAAATAGGGCATTAAGAAGGTGCTCTTACCTTGAGCTTATTTTTCCTTCATTTCTTTTCCAATTCTCCTCTTCCTCTCTTTCGTGCACAAATCGGTTATGTGGGGAATGGAGTTGCCAAACTCCATTCCCATCACCCAAAGCACAAAAAAATAAGTATAATTAATATACTAACCCTTAGATTTATACTAACTCATTGAGATGTTTAAAGCAAGATTTCTAGGGTTTACCTTTGGAGTGTTTTAGGAGGGGTTTTATCCCTTGGTTCAAGAAGGTGAATCCACCACCATTGCAAGGTTGAATTGATGCTCAAAAGAGAGATAAAAACAGGCCATTACAAAGGGTATAAATCGGTTACAAAGGAAGGTGGAGAAAACATGGAGTTTTCATGGAGATTTTTACCTTAATGGAGAGAGGAGACTCCAAGCTACCCATTGATGCTATTTTCTCTTTGAATGGGGAAAACCCATGGAGATGAACTTCCTCATTTTTGGATTTTGAAAAGAGAGAAGTGTAGAGGATGATGAGGGGAGTTCAAATATGTAATTTGTTTTTGATTTGGAGCTCACATGAGGGTGGAGCATGCAAGGGAAGTGAGGTAGCCATTGAAGCTTTATTTGGAGCTTCAAAAATCGCCCAACCAGCAGAAAGAGGAGGGAGAGATCGGCTGGGAATAAGAAATGGGGGAGAGAGAGTAGTGAAATGAGTGAGTGAGGAGAGAGAGTCCCCTTTTCTACTTTTTGTACTTTTCCTTTTATTTTTTGACTTACTTATTTGTTAGTTGTGTGTGTGAGAGAGAGAGGGGTAAATTAACCCATTAAAACCATCCCCCACATGTATTACTAGTTGTAGCATTTTTCGTCTTTTACAGAAAACGCTCGTTTATTTATCCGGTTTAGCACTATTCACTAACCGGGCCCGTTTTCCGGAATTTTCTCGTTTCTTTGATTTTATTGGCTATTAACCTTCCATTAATGCTTAATTATTGTTATTTTATGGTTGATAATTTTTTACGGGTTCGTTTGACCACTTTAAGTCACGTATTCGGGTTTTCTCGAAAAACGTACGCTAAAGCTCTATTTGCGTTTAAGTGCATTATTTGGATCCGTTTTCTTCTAGAGTTGTTCCCATATATTATTTTTCGTCT
Organism: Limonium bicolor; assembly: GCA_023374045.1. Taxonomy (NCBI): domain Eukaryota; kingdom Viridiplantae; phylum Streptophyta; class Magnoliopsida; order Caryophyllales; family Plumbaginaceae; genus Limonium; species Limonium bicolor. Next base: position 285,986,338 of record CM041782.1, read on the forward strand.
TATTAAGCCTTTAGAATCCTTATAATACACTAACCAAGGTCTTATACCTCCTATGGTTATTTAACGCTTATTTAGCGTTTTTCGCTTTGTAAGCATTTCTTTATTTCTTTTGGATTTATTTTTCCTTACCAATATTACTTAGACGCCATTAGGCCCTTAAATACGCATTAGGATTATTTTAATCGCTATATTTAAGTTCGGGGTATTTCAATCTACCCCCCTTAAGACCTTTGTCCTCAAAGTTGTTCGAGGTTATGAGGTTACTATACTTACTCATTCACACTTGTCTAATTCCAAAGCCTTACATTCTTCCTCCATACAATTCCCAAATTCGTTACTCAAGGTTTCTACATTCCATATCATACAAATGTACCCTCATTACCCCAATCCACATACACTCAACTATCCGGTTTTCCATTACAAGAGTTATACACACATACAGTGCAAAGCTATCCCCAAAGCGATGCCATACACAACACAATCCCGCAGGCACTCGGTCATCTAGACATAGGACTCCTCTATGTCCCGCTGTCCTTGGAATAATACAATATGATACACGACTACTTTCTCTGGTATACGCTTCTAACAAATCCTTATTCTCTAGTCTAAGAAAAATTTCTTTCACAACTCCTACTTAGAAATTTATAAAACACACAACTCCAACTTCCGATTTATATTCATTACTTCTATCCTATGTGTGATTCTTGTGACCACTTGAGGGGAGCTTCAAGAATCATTCGACCTTGATGTGATCAGCATCAGTGTTGAACTATCTTTCTACCCCAATTTGTGTTCGGTTTCCCTTGATCTGATCAGGATCAAGTTCGACTTCCCTGATCAGTTTCATTTTCTATCTTTTTACTCTTCCTAGTCATAATTATAAATTCATACAACTGCAAAGGATGGAATTCAGTCCATCAATCATCCTCACTCTACTTCCAAATTCTTTTCTCTGAGATTCAATACCTAAGTGCTCCTTTCATCGCTTTCGTTACTTTCATCCATTACTCTCCTTCATTTCAAATGTTTTAGCTAAGAATTACCATACTTGTAGAATTTAGTCGTCCTTAATTTACTTCCAATAACTTACCTAGGTATACACTACTCCTAGACTTCATTCATCTACTACTCTCATTCATTTCGTACTACTTCTTCAAAGGCTACAATACTTGTGGAGCTCCGCCCACTACTCATTACTCTTCCTTACCAATACTCTTACACTAGGTTACAAGATGGGTATGTTCGCCCTACGGTATTTGCATCTCTAGTGCCTAATTACCACAATTACAATATGAATGGATGCGTATGTTTATTTAACATAGGTACCAAAACATCAAATCAATTCTCATTTGTGCTATGCACATTGTAGTTTATGTGTTTTATTTATGAAACTTACATTAAGCGGTTTTTGCTCTACCCCCCTTAAAAGGGATTACGCCCACGTAATCTACCATATGTTATTATTGAACAATGGTTATTTAATTTGGGCACTCTGAAGCATTTTAGCTTCATTACGGTTTATTATATAATGTACTCTGGTCAAAGGATATTAACCATACCAATGGTTCAGTCCTTGCACCAAGAATTCCTATATGAGTTTATTTAACTCATAATTAATTCGGTTTCAGCCTAATAGGCTTCAAGGCATTAATAGCCATTCTATTATACTTACTAGGTACATCATCTCCTAGCTAGGGTCCACTAGCTTCTGCTGTGCGACCCTGATAACTTGGGTTACTCACCCTTCATGTTATCCTTAATGTGCTATATATTGCCTTTTTATCCCCCTACTGTGGGAATAAGGTTTACTAAGCAAGTGTGGTATTCTTTTACCGTGTTCAAACTCAATGAGTTTTAGATTGTAACCAGCTCTCTGGCAATCTACTGTACATACTATTCGTGCTTCCACGGTTATTCGCTAAGTTTCTCCGACTTATTGTCGGGCGAGGTTAAGTCACTACTAAGTTGTAATGCTTCCTCTATTGTCCATAGCTTCTGAATTCTACCAGTTCTTCTGGTTCAATACAAGTGTTCTTTGCTTGTATGACCTTGCATTTCTATGTGTCGGTCCTAGTGACTTTCTTACATCTTCTTTCACCTTTTATTCCTATGGAATTCACATCTTGTGATTGTTAGTGTACTTTACACTCTTCGTGCTTCTTTGGCCTTAGGCCGCACGGTTTGTTGCTAAGCTTGCTTAACTAGTTTATGCCATGTTCGTTAGTGAAAAGAAGGGTTTAATACGATTTACATTTTACATATTCTTCGCTATCCCACTAGATCATTAGCTGCACAAGTGCAATACCAAAAAACTCAGTCATACAGAGTGTAGAGGCGTAAACGCTCGCCTGTAAGTCACTTATGTGATAGGAAGGAATATTTCTGCCTGTCTTCTCGTACTTATACTCTGTATCGTTGTCTACTACTCCTTCATAGTGGTCACTTGTTGCGCACCATATTCTTACTCATTGTTCAACATTGTTTTTACTGATTCCGTTACTGTGGTAGTTTCTCTTTACTCATTGACATTGTCGTTGGCACCATTTCCTTATGGTGTGAATACACCGAGGATTTCCTATATTCATGTGTATGACGGTTGTCGTAACATACCGCAATCTTACTATCTTCCCATTGTGGAGATGTTTTATTCCCATTTAGGATTCATGTGTAGGCTAGCTTACCTCACATTGCTTCATCATTTATGATATAATTTTCCAAGTGTCTTGGTTGACAAAGGATGAGACAATTCATCGGGTTACAAGCTCTCTTCAGTGTTGGTCATTCGTGGTGTCCAATGTATATTCCCATTGATTGTTTTTGACAATTACTGTTTCCCAGTGCTGAACATTGGTTATAGGCTCTAGCTGTGTAGTTTACTTCTGTATGTACATCACCGGGTCATCACAAGAAACTTAAAGGGTTTTCTAGTCCCGTCCCCTAATTAAAGAGTATTCCATTACCGATAGGTGAAAGTTCTTGCTGAGAGGTTAGTTTCCATTCATAAGTCTCATGACAAGGTTTACTATGTTAGTATTCATACAATGGTTCACCGTATGCTTGGTGCATACGGAGTATACTTACTCCTTTAAGTTGTAATGGTTTGGAAATCTCATTTCCTTATTCCATCGCCCCTTGGCAATATCTACATGTGCGAGTTCGTTGTTATAGATGATGGAAGCCTTTCCTAAGGGTGCACATCTTCACCACAGTGGTGGTCTGTGGTTAACGAGAGGTATCTTCCTCAAGTTTCCCGTTGTGTCCAAGTGTGGACTAGGACAATGTTGGCATTATTGTGATTCCTATGCCTCTGTGTTACAATTTCTACGAAAGGCATGAAGGGAAATTAAAAGCTTGTCAACTGTATAATAGACTAATGCTCTAGTGACAGTGACAATGAGGTAGCCATTACTCCAAGCCACTCATTATGTTGAGCTCAAATTGGGTGGTTCAATTGTCGATCTACTTGTCGTATGAAATGATATCTCTTGCGAGTCTTGTTATTAAACGGTGTGGGTTCTGCAACCGTTTAAGTTTACATAATGTAGTTGGTTCATGGCTTTTAAGCCTTATTGCTGTAAGCTATGCTCTTTGCAAGCTGCTTATACATGTTTTCCACCTCCTTGTATACCCTTATAGGGTGGGAGGTATTTACTGGGCTCCATGGTAAGTCGTGGCATCACGCTTCCGTTCATAGGTGGCCTTTTAGGCGATCTGATTTTGATCAGTGCCTTCTGGTAATTTAAGGTGTTTCTTGCTAGGTGAAATCCCTTTGGTGTCCTATCCGAGTGTTTGTTCTAGCTTTCGTGCTCTTATCATGGCGCTTGTTCGACTGTTCTTAACTCAGATGCCCTTCAAGGACTGCTCCTGGGTGTTGTCAGTTGTGCCGTTACATCCGGCTAACGTTCATGATATGTTGTGCCTACTATACCTCCTTGTGGTATCGTGGTTTGAGTTATCCCTTTTTGGGTTATAGCGTCTCCCGTCCTTGGGTAGACTGTCTATAATTTCTCTAAGTGTTTGGACTAGGTTTATATCCCCTTCAATGATGAATTATACTTCGTGGTAATCTTGTGGTTGCTCTTGGGAACTCTGTCCTGTTTGTTGAGCATCGAGGTGTTTACATTAGGCATTTGCCTTACTGTGTTTAGGCTAGGTATACTTTCCAGCTGTGATGTATTTGCTTGATGTATTTGAGTCATATCCATTGTCTATACTTACTAGTCTGTGCTCTTGGCACTTCTTAGTTCTCATTCCTTATCTTCAGATGGATTCTCTGAGTTCTTGTACTTAGTTGAGTTCCTTCTCCTTGATCGTCTGGGGTGTCCAACTGTTCTGCTTTGAACTTACTCATGGTCCGTAGAACGGAGTTGACTACTTCCCGTGTTTCATGCACTACATGTATACATACGTGGGGTACCATGTTGGTACGTTACCACTTACCTAACTATATGTCGGGCCCACAAGCTCCTTCGGAGTGCGGTCATCCCACAACCCGTAATTGGGTACACTCATAGTGCTCGTCACACGCCAAGGTGAAGTATTCTATTGTCAACTCCTCTTGTATCATTCTTATGATACTCACCGTAGTTCTGTTGGTTTGGTTTTATAATTCAAGGTTTAAAAGAAGGTTTGTGGTCTTGAAAGAAAAGTTTGGGTTTTAAAATCATGGTTCGGTGTTTAAAAGAAGTTCTTCATGGCATATCCATGTTTGAGGCCTTGACCAAGTCCAGCTTCTTGCTGACTGGTATGTCGTTGTACAATGGTCGGGCCGTCGGGCCTTCCCAAGGTTTCATTCTTCCAGTTTTTTGGATGTGTGATCCCGTAGTTGCTTCATTCCTGTCACAGTACATTACTATGTACCTGTGGTGTGTTAAATTCCTCTACATATTCCTGTTCTTACTGCATTTGTCGTGGCAAGTGTGTGGTACTGGTGGTTTTTGGGTAATCCTATACCGATCACGGTATGGTTTCCACTTGTATTTGATAGTCTTTTTTACTCTTCTCTTGATCTTATTGATCTATGTTTGGGATACTCGATCCTTTAAGTAGCTTTTCAGTGATCTTGACATGGTTGCCGTTGATCGGGATACTTCTCCAATTCTTGGAGACTCCCATTTATTCATCTAATGTTTTTCCTTGTGGCTCGTTCCCACTGGTTTACCGTGGTTATTGAGCCTTAGTTGTTTAGGCACAACCCTTGTAGTCCTGTCGGATTATATCTTGTGAGTATTCTCGTAGCTGTGTAAGCTATGTCGGCCAGGTATTGTAACCTTCTTGGCGTTGTAATTTTGGAGTTAACTCCTCCCGACTATATCTTTAGTCAGGTAGTATACCATTGGTGTTACCATTTAGCTATTACTGTCCCGTAGACTTGTGTCTCATGGTTTTATTACAGTTCCTTTCTCCATTTCGTTGCACGGTTTCTGCTTCTTTCCTGCTGCTGGTTGACTGGCTAGGTTTCGCGACTGCTAAGGACGTCACCCCATGCTGTTGTAAGTTGTAGCCTCCTCATGGTTGGAGTTCTCATTTAACCGCCATTAAGTGCGGGTATTGTTGTTCGACCGGGAACCATATCCGGGACTTCCAATTCTTGGAATCTACTGTATGTCAGGTTCTTGTCTACCGTATGATGATTTCACAACTGCCATATCGGGTTTTCCCGAGTATGAGAGGACTTTCCTTCTCTCTGGCGTTCTTTCCCAAGTTATACAATGGGTTTGTGGAGGGCGGGTTTGATATTGTAGGTATCTGGTACCCACCGGGAGTTCCTAACTAGCATCTCACTAATGCTATCACTCAGCCCTTAGCCCAAAGCTTCTAATTCATGACTCGGTATTTCCTAAACTCGGTATTTCCAGTCATCGGAGCGAAATATCGCTCTGATACCACTTTTTGTAACACCCCTACCGCTAATACCGTCATTACCGTCCAATCTCCTTACACATCCAGATTCACGCAGCGGATACTTACATACACACGGTGGGTGATACAATGCCGTTAGTCACCCACATGACTAACAAGGCTAGTCCTACTACATACAACATCGGTCTGATGGACCGGAATATCCGAGTGCTACAAAAAAACAATTCTTACTACAATTATAACCAAGTACTACAACATCCCATACAATACAATACTCCATAAGTTCAATACAATTTATTACACCGAGTTTACTAAATCCTTATACAAATACAATAGCTCTTTCAAGTTCAATCATACTCATTAAGAGTCTAACATCTACCCATTCCTCACAAACTACTTACTTTCTAAGTACAATGGGTGTACCACTTGGTACACCTCCACATTCGACCGTAGCCTCCGTTCTCTTACCTTGACCATGTCCGCTTCTGGTACCTGCACACTAAAAACGTTGCCCTAGGGGATCAGCTTACGCTGAATATGACTTCCGCATACCCCGCGTACTAGCGAGGGTACGCCGACCACTTGGTCAAATACATGCAATTCATTTTATTCAAACATACATGCATACATGCTCTTATACACAATACTACAATACTTTACGCAAGGAATACACACATACACTTCATTACATACAAGGAGATTATACAAGTCCAACAATACTTACTTACTTTCTTCCGAAATACACATTCACAAACATACACAATACATACTCATTACATACTCAATCCATACACAATACCCGGTACTTGTTAGCTTCATTTGTCCACCCGGGTTAATCGGGTGGAGATTAATCTTTTACTCGGGGTCAATGACTTACACCAGTCAAGACCATTACTCATATAATACTTACATTACTTACTACTTACTCAAGTCAAGTCGTCGGGACCTCCGGCCCGGGGACTACTCTGTCCCACCACCGGGATTTACTGGGTTCACCAATCCAGGATGCTACCCATTTAAGGGGTTTGGACCGTGGACCAGTTAAAGAACCAGGAATCGGATCCAACCTCTTGTGTCTCCTCATCCTCACGCGTGGCCGAAACTATATCGGACTTCTACTCATTCCAATTTACTCAATACTTACGTTAGGAGTTAGGTAGTTAGGAATTAGTACAAGTCATTCACATACAGACCACATACACAATTCATTACTCATATACACATCCATACAAATGCAATACAATACACAAGTACACTACAAGATACAAATTCACTTCATCATCATTCATATATTTCATGAATTATACAAACTAGTGTCCAAGACAATATGCATCAAGAACAACCTAAGCAAGCACAAGTAAGTGCAATATAATCCGATTCATGCCTTTATCTTATTTAGGTGATCAAATAAGCACACAAATCGGGGTAACCAGGTTAGGATACAGAGCATGAAGAAATCATACCTTTTTCCGGAATTTACTCTACTGGTGTTCCCTTGTTCCTTTGGTTCACTCTCGTTCCTTGATCCTTACTCTCTAACCAATGACTACATGCCAAATGGTTCAATTATTACTAAGCATTACAATACATACATAGTTACTACTCCCGTACTTACCCCATTGTCCCGTTGTTTCGGTTTAACTAAATGTCCTTAAACTTACAACTTGTTTAATCACTCCTCATACTTGTTTACACTTCTTAGGGCCTTTAAAGGTCACCAAACAAGGCCGTAACAACTCATAAAACCATTACCATCCACTTCCCCATCATCAGACACCTTAAAAACACATTCTGTTACAAATTTACCATGGTCCGGGTTTGTGTCCGGGTCTACAAACCCGACCAGACACTGAAATCAAATTCTGGCCATTTTCACCTATGGTCCGGGTATGTGTCCTGGTATACAGACCTGGACCACCCCCTGGGAAGTCTTTCTGGCGTGTTTTTGCTATGGTACGGGTTTATGTACCTATTTGCAAACCCGGACCAACCCTGGAACTGTCAAAATTTACAGTTTTTGACCAGTTTTGAACCCCTAATTCACCTCTAATCATTTCCTAACCTTTCCACATGTTTCCTACATGCTTAAGCACCCTAAAACATGCCTTAATCCTGTTCCAAACCACCTCAACACATTGGTCAAAACCTTACTCAATACTTGTTCCATTTCTACAGATTTTTTCTTCCTCTCTGTTACAGTTAGCACACTTGTGCATTCCCTACACTCCTCTTTGCATTTTGCATCTTGTCCCAACTTCATCTTACCATTCCAATTCCTTCCTAATCAACTACTCTACCTATACAAAAGTCCAACTCTCTTCTACCAAATCTTGCACACTAATTCTTCCTAGTTTCTACAATGCATTTTGATACCTCTTTGCTACAGATTTTGCACTCTTTTATTCACATACTACTACTACCATTCCATAGCTACTAAACATCTCTACTAACTCCAATACACACCTTGGTTGTCCCATTCACCAAGTCATCCATAAATGTACATATTCCTACCAAAACTTTGCCATAGTTTACCTACAATTCTAACTTCTCCACATACACACTTTTTCATCAAATTCATTCCTAATCTAGGCACACCCATACAAGGGTCCTACCAGCACACAAAGCTATATAAATCCATCTCAATGCATCAATACTCCATCAAACATCAATACCAATACTCATACACAATATGCTTGGCTCTAAGGCATACAATTCACTTACTAGTTCCCTAATACTCAAAACTTCATAAACTTCAATACTAATACATTAGTTTAGGTTCTTTTATTTGTTTACCATTCCATTACTCTAATGAATTTAAAATAAGGCATTAAGAAGGAGCTCTTACCATGAGCTTATTTTTCCTTCATTTCTTTTCCAATTCTCCTATTCCTCTCTTTCTTGCACAAATCGGTTAGTTGGGGAATGGAGTTGCCAAACTCCATTCCCATCACCCAAAGCACACAAAAACAAGTATAATTAATATACTAACCCTTAGATTTATACTAACTCATTGATATGTTTAAAGCAAGATTTCTAGGGTTTACCTTTGGAGTGTTTTCGGAGGGGTTTTAGCCCTTGGTTCAAGAATGTGAATCCACCACCATTGCAAGGTTGAATTGATGCTCAAAAGAGAGAGAAAAACAGGCCATTACAAAGGGTAGAAATCGTTACAAAGGAGGTGGAGACAAACATGGAGTTTTTCATGGAGATTTTACCTTAATGGAGAGAGACTCCAAGCTACCCATTGATGCTATTTTCTCTTTGAATGGGGAAAACCCATGGAGATGAACTTCCTCATTTTTGGATTTTGAAAAGAGAGAAGTGTAGAGGATGATGAGGGGAGTTCAAATATGTAATTTGTTTTTGATTTGGAGCTCATATGAGGATGGGGCATGCAAGGGAAGTGAGGTAGCCATTGAAGCTTTTTTTGGAGCTTCAAAAATCACCCAACCAGCAGAGAGAGGAGGGAGAGATCGGCTGGGAAGTAGAAATGGGGGAGAGAGAGTAGAGAAATGAGTGAGTGAGGAGAGAGAGTCCCCTTTTCTACTTTTTGTACTTTTACTTTTCGCTTTTTGATTTACTTATTTGTTAGTTGTGTGTGTGAGAGAGAGGGGTTAATTAACCTATTAAAACCGGCCCCCACATATATTACTAGTTGGAGCATTTTTCATCTTTTACAGAAAACGCTCGTTTATTTACCCGGTTTAGCACTATTCACTATCCGGGCCCGTTTTCCGGAATTTTCTCGTTTCTTTGATTTTATTGGTTATTAAGCTTCCATTAATTCTTAATTATAGTTATTTAATGGTTTATAATTTTTTACGGGTTCGTTTGACCACTTTAAGTCACGTATTCGGGTTTTCTCGAAAAACGTACACTAAAGCTCTATTTGCGTTTAAGTGCATTATTTGGATCCGTTTTCTTTGGGAGTTGTTCCCATATATTATTTTGGTCTTATTAAGCCTTTAGAATCCTTAGAATACGCTAACCGAGGTCTCATACCTCCTATTGTTATTTAACGCTTATTTAGCGTTTTTCGCTTTTTAAGCGTTTCTTTATTTCTTTTGGATTTATTTTTCCTTACCAATATTACAGAGGCGTCATTAGGCCCTTAAATACGCATTAGGATTATTTTAATCACTATATTTAAGTTCGGGGTATTTCAATCTACCCCCCTTAAGAACTTTGTCCTCAAAGTTGTTCGAGGTTATGGGCTTACTATACTTACTCATTCACACTTGTTTAGTACCAAAGCCTTACATTCTTCCACCTTACAATTCCCAAATTCATTACTCAAGGTTTCTACATTCCATACCATACAAATGCACCCTTATTACCCCAATCCGCATACACGCAACTATCCGGTTTTCCATTATAAGAGTTATACACAGATAGTGCAAAGCTATCCCCAAAGCGATGCCATACACAACACAATCCCGCAGGCACTCGGTCATCTAGACACAGGACTCCTGTATGTCCCGCTGCCCTTGGAATAATATAATATGACACACTACTACTTTCTCCGGTATACGCTTCTAACAAATCCTTATTCTCTAGTCTAAGAAAAATTTCTTTCACAACTCGTACTTAGAAATTTATAAAACACACAACTCCAAATTCCGATTTATATTCATTACTTCTATCCTATGTGTGATTCTTGTGACCACTTGAGGGGAGCTTCAAGAATCATTCGACCCTGATGTGATCAGCATCAGTGTTGAACTATCTTTCCACCCCAATTTGTGTTCAGTTTCCCTTGATCTAATCAGGATCAAGTTAGACTTCCCACATCAGTTTCAAACAACCAAATAATTTATTATTCCATTTTCTATCTTTTTACTCTTCCTAGTCATAATTATAAATTCATACAACTCCAAAGGATGGAATTCAGTCCATCAATCATCCTCACTCTACTTCCAAATTCTTTTCTCTGAGATTCAATACCTAAGTGCTCGTTTCATTGCTTTCGTTACTTTCATCCATTACTCTCCATCATTTCAAATGTTTTAGCTAAGAATTACCATACTTGTAGAATTTAGTCATCCTCAATTTACTTCCAATAACTTACCTAGGTATACACTACTCCTAGACTTCATTTGAAATGCCCCAAACCCTTATATGTTATTTAAACATTAAAATAAGGTATAACAAGACTAAAAAGTGTCTTAGAAACATTAGTAAACAATTTAATCCATAGAAAACACAATTAAATACCTTAAAGTCAATATGGGCGAAAATGTGCTCTAAGCTTGGGATAGTCTTGGCTAAGACCTAATGAGCTTACCAAGACCTTATTTATATATTAATGAACATATTAAACCAATTACCAAAGAAAACCAAGCTTTAAAACAAGTTAAAACACAAAATGTGCTTTAAGGAGTCTTAAAGCACATTTTTGAAAAATTGTCTTGAAAATGGGTTTTGAGTGGCTAAATGTCCATCATTACTCTTTAATTAACATGTGTACTATTTAGTATTACATTTGGAAGTCTAAATCAATGAGAAATCAAAAATTTCACAAATATGTGCCTTGTTTTGTGAATAGTAACTAAAATAAGCTAGTTTATAACATAAGTCAAATAAGTAATTTAATTGGTCAACTAAGACCAAAATACCCCTAAACACATTAAGGTGGCCGGTTTTTATGGTGGTGAGTCACCACTTATGCTAGCTTATTAAGTAAAGAGATGATGACTAATAATTACTATTTGCTTTAACATATAAATATCTTCCAAAAGCAAACTTCAAACTCATTCTCTCATTTCTCTTCATTTCCCACGTCTTCTACCTTCCTTCTTGCTCTCATTCATGGTTATGCTACAGCACCACCACCATTCTTCATCTTCAACCTCTTGAAATTCCTAGCTCCCTTTGCCAAATCAAAAACCAAGACCACCATTCTCTTTGTCTTGCCAAGCTCTTCAACTTCATCCTTTCAAAACTCCAAGAGCTCCATTTAGGTGCCAAGAGGAATCTCCATGGGAGGAGCTTGAGCTCATCTTTTCACATATTATTGTTCTCCTTTGCTTCTAGGTAAGGAAACTCAAAGAAAAATAACATTTCCTCCATGTTTTTATGTTCACCGAAAATCACCTCTTCATGGTGTTTTCTTTTGCCATGTTCTAGCTTCATTTGAATCTTCCAAGGGCTTGGTGGAGTCCTCTCTTGCTACATATCCAAACTCTCTTTCATTTCCAAGGCAAAACAATCATCTTAATGTTCTAAGACAATATATGTAACTAGGGTTTATAATGAGATGAAGCATAAAGCTTGAATACTCATTACATTGTTGGTATATTGACTAGAAGTTGACAAGCAACTAAAAGCCTTGCCGATTTAGTCAAGTAAACAAGAAAGATGTTTGTGAGGAAAAGAGGTAAATGTGTTAACCTAATGTAATTTAAAGCCTTAGGAGAAATGAGCTTATGTTGCTTATTAAAACTACTTAAGGAGCCAATGGTGAATGACCTAGTAAATGTTGTCAAGGAGACTATTAAAGGGAATATGAGTTGTTGTATGTATTTTCAGGTCAAAGGCAAATATATTGTGGGAAATTTAGTGTTTATGGTTTATGCATTTTAAGGGCCTAAGAGCCATGTTATTTAAGGGCCTAAGTGCCAAGCAATTTAAATAATGCACTATATTGTGATGTAGTGTAAGTTTGGTGAATTCTTGTGTATAAGAATGCTCATGATGGATTTAAGTGTTCTTGAATGTTTAATGGTGAAAACCTTGTGTTTTGGTGTAACAAGATGCTAGGAGAACCCATGCCGAAATTTAGATAATGTATAAGAAGTTTTAGGTGTTAAAAATGAGTTTGGTGAGTTAGGAAGTGTTTAGAGTGATTAAGTGTTCTACTAGTGAAAGAAACATACATTAAGGTATTCTAAGATGTAAAAAGGACTTAGGCAATATTTTAGAGGATTTAGAATGCAAGTGAGTGTTTTGGGATACTTCAAGGTCATGGTAAGATTGTGTTAAGGACTTGTACAATGTTGGTGAACAAGGAAGAAGTGATGTGTTGCATGAAGGAGCTATAAACTTGTGGAGATATTCAAGGAGTTGGTTAGGAAGAAAGGATGCTTGGGAGATGATGTTGTAATGGTGAGAAAACATTTGGGAATAGTGATAGTTTTAGGTATAAAACACCACATAAAAACTTAGTGGAAAATATTACATGTGCTAACCATTGTATAAGAATTTGTGTAATGTTGAGGAGGTTTTTGGTGAATGATTTAAGGAGATTAAAGGATGTCTTAAGGGGTGTTTGAAGTGCCAAATGTGGTTAGAACATACTAGGGCACTATGAGGTGAAGTTTGGAGTTAAATGGGCAATTAAAAACAAGGGTCTGGAGCAGACTGACTTTGGGGACCGGACCTGCAAGGTCGGTCGAGCCCAGTTTACCCTGCGAGAAATGGTCTCTGGAATGGACCGACCTTGGGGACCGGACTTGCAAGGTCGGTCGGGCATGGATTTTTGGTACGGATTAAGTCTCTGGAATAGATCGACCTTGGGGCCGAACTTACAAGGTCGGTCATGCCTAAATCTTTGTACGTAAGAGAGTCTAAGGGAATCGACCGATCTTGGGACCGAACTTGTATCGGTCGGGCCTGAATTTTCAAAGGGGAAAAACTCTCGGGAATAGACCGACCTTGTGGACCGAACTTGCAGGGTCGATCGGAGTAGAATCTTCGGACGGTAATATGTTCTGGAATGGACCGACCTTGTGTAAGGTCAGTCGGTAGGGTCAGTCGGACCAAAACTTGTAAAGAAAAAAAAATAAACAAAAGTGGCTTAAGTAGTTAACCCTAGGGGGTATAATGAAGGTAATCAAGGGTGAGTTTAAGCATAGGAACATGTCATACAATCATGTAAAATGCTTAGTAACCGGAAGTTAAATAAGTTAATTAACCGACATTATTAATTATGTTTAGGGACTACGCTTGGCGGGTCACGTTCGCAGCAAGGACCAAGGTATGGTTTTCTTGCAGTCTGTTGCCTACCGGTTTACACCGGCTTGTGTGTTGTTTATTTTTCTGTGTGTTTATGACCTTGTAAGACTTAAGTCATGTAACGAGTTTACAGTTGTTTATATTATGGTGTTGTTAAGATGTGACTCATTTCCCTTGTGTGTGTCTAACAAGACTTAACCACTTGTTGTGATTTGTTTATTGAGTTCATTGTTGAACATCTAACAAGTGCTAACCGGGGGGTGAGGAGTCCGGTAGTTCCGGCCACGCGTGTGAGTATGGGAGTCGATGTCATAACCGGTTCGATTCTCTTTGTATGTTATGGTTGTTTTCCATTTTGGTTTTCAACCTTCCCTTTAGCTTATCCAAGGCTATTTTATTGACTCACGTCGAGCCACAAGGGCATACTATGTTTTGTTCGGTGCTTGGATCACTATATCCGACGCACCTTTGTGTTAAGTTATTCGTTCAATTTAACAGGATGGTAATGAGTTATGTAACGAGCTTAGCATGAGTTTGGCAACATTCTCTAGGCTCTCCATGGATCTAATTGTGTTGGTTCGCTTCCTAAAAGGATTCGTTCTTGTATGTTATGTGTGATGTTGTTATGCAATACTCTTGCTATGATATATATGTTGTATGTTAAAAATGAATGTCATGTCATCATGACAAATAGTTGCGTGTATCCCGGTAGCCGATGGGCTGCGCGTTAACCATACCAGCCAAGGGTTGCTGACCGCCTTGGGGGCTCCATATTTATATTTGCAGGATGAGGATCGAAGAGGCGGAATGGATTTAGATCTTAGGTTATGAGTACTTTGGTTATTTTTGGATGTTGCCCGGATGCGCCTGTGCTCCCGTGGCGATGTATTTTGGTACCGTTTGTATTACAGTGACGGTCGTTGACAGTTAACAGTGGAGTTTATGTGTACAGTTACAGTGATGGATGTTGCTAAATACTCGGTATGTTGGTTATGTATATATGGATGTTAGTGCCTAATGCTCGGGAGTCTGATCATCAGACCGATACACTGGTATTTATTCTGCCTTGTTAACCACGTGGGTGGTTAACGGTGTTGTAGCACCGAACCGTTTAGTTATTGTTTAGTTGTTATTACCGCTGCGATTTCAATTATTGTCAAGTGCGTAGTAGGGGTGTTACATCATTCATCTACTACTCTCATTCATTCGTACTACTTCTTCAAAGGCTACAATACTTGTGGAGCTCCGCCCACTACTCATTACTCTTCCTTACCAATACTCTTACATTGGTTACAAGAAGGGTATGTTTGCCTTACCGTATTTGCATCTCTAGTGCCTAATTACCAAAATTACAATATAAATGGATACGTACATTTATTTAACATAGGTACCAAACATCAAGTAAATTCTCATTTGTGCTATGC
Source organism: Limonium bicolor (assembly GCA_023374045.1). Taxonomy (NCBI): domain Eukaryota; kingdom Viridiplantae; phylum Streptophyta; class Magnoliopsida; order Caryophyllales; family Plumbaginaceae; genus Limonium; species Limonium bicolor. The sequence goes on from CM041782.1 coordinate 286,001,577, forward strand.
ACATTGTAGTTTATGTGTTTTATTTATGAAACTTACATTAAGCAGTTTTCGCTCTACCCCCCTTAAAAGGGATTACGCCCACGTAATCTACCATATGTTATTATTGAACATTGGTTATTTAACTCGGGCACTCTGAAGCATTTTAGCTTCATTACGGTTTATTATATAATGTACTCTGGTCAAAGGATCTTAAACATACCAATGGTTCAGTCCTTGCACCAAGAATTCCTATATGAGTTTATTTAACTCATAATTAATTCGGTTCTAGCCTAATAGGCTTCAAGGCATTAATAGCCATTCTATTATACTTACTAGGTACATCATCTCCTAGCTAGGGCCCACTAGCTTCTGCTGCGCGACCTTGATAACTTGGGTTACTCACCCTTCATGTTATCCTTAATGTGCTATATATCGCCTTTTTATCCCTCTACTGTGGGAATAAGGTTTACTAAGCAAGTGTGGTATTCTTTTACCGTGTTCGAACTCAATGAGTTTTAGATTGTAACCAGCTCTCTAGCAATCTACTGTACGTACTATTCGTGCTTCCACGGTTATTCGCTAAGTTTCTCCGACTTATTCTCGGGCGAGGTTAAGTCACTACTAAGTTGTAATGCTTCCTCTGTTGTCCATAGCTTCTGAATTCTACCAGTTCTTATAGTTCATTACAAGTGTTCTGTGCTTGTATGACCTTGCATTTCTATGCGTCGGTCCTAGTGACTTTCTTACATCTTCTTTCACCTCTTATTCCTATGGAATTCATATCTTGTGATTGTTAGTGTACTTTACATTCTCGTGCTTCTTTGGCCTTAGGCCGCATGGTTTGTTGCTAAGCTTGCTTAACTGGCTTATGCCATGTTCGTTGGTGAAAAGAAGGGTCTACTACGATTTACATTTTCCATATTCTTCGCTATCCCATTACATCATTAGCTGCACAAGTGCAATACCAAAACACTCAGTCATACAGAGTGCAGAGGCGTAAACGCTCGGCAGTAAGTCACTTATGTGATAGGAAGGAATATTTTTGCCTGTCTTCTCGTACTTATACTCTATGTCGTTGTCTGCTACTCCTTCATAGTGGTCGCTTGTTGCGCACCGTATTCTTACTCATTGTTCAACATTGTTTTTACTGATTCCGTTACTGTGGTAGTTTCTCTTTACTCATTGCCATTGTTATTGGCACCATTTCCTTATGGTGTGAATACACCAAGGATTTCCTATATTCGTGTGTATGACGGTTGTCGTAACATACCGCAATCTTACTATCTTCACATTGTGGAGATGTTTTATTCCAATTTAGGATTCATGTGTAGGTTAGCTTACCTCACATCAAGTGTCTTGGTTGACAAAGGATGAGACAATTCATTGGGTTACAAGCTCTCTTGAGCGTTGGTCATTCGTGGTGTCCAATGTATATTCCCATTGATTGTTTTTGACAATTACTGTTTCCCAGTGCTGAGCATTGGTTATAGGCTCTAGTTGTGTAGTTTACTTCTGTATGTACATCACCGGGTCATCCCAAGAAACTTTAAGGGTTTTCTGGTCCCGTCCTCTAATTAAAGAGTATTCCATTACCGATAGGTGAAAGTTCTTGCTGAGAGGTTAGTTTCCATTCATAAGTCTCATGACAAGGTTTACTATGTTAGTATTCATACAATGGTTCACCGTATGCTTGGTGCATAAGGAGTATACTTACTCCTTGAACTTGTAATGGTTTAGAAATCACATTTCCTTATTCCATCACCCCTTGGCAATATCTACATGTGCGAGTTCGTTGTTATAGTTGATGGAAGCCTTTCCTAAGGGTTCACATCTTCACCACAGTGGTGGTCTGTGGTTAACAAGAGGTATCTTCCTCAAGTTTCCCGTTGTGTCCAAGTGTGGACTAGGCCAATGTTGGCAATATTGTGATTCCTATGCCTCTGTGTTTCCATTTCTACGGAAGGCATGAAGGGAAATTAACAGCTTGTCAACTGTATACTAGACTAATGCTCAAGTGACAGTGACAATGAGGTAGCCATTACTCCAAGCCACTCATTATGTTGAGCTCAAATTGGGTGGTTCAGTTGTCGATCTACTTGTCGTATGAAATGATATCTCTTGCGAGTGTCGCTATTAATCGGTGTGGGTTCTGCAACCGTTTAAGTTTACATAATGTAGTTGGTTCATGGCTTTTAAGCCTCATTCCTGCAAGGTATGCTCTTTGCAAGCTGCTTATACATGTTTTCCACCTCCTAGTATACCCTTATAGGGTTGGAGGTATTTACCGGGCTCCATGGTAAGTCGTCGCATCACGCTTCCGTTCATAGGTGGCCTTTTAGGCGATCTAATGTTGATCAGTGCCTTCTGGTAATTTAGGGTATTTCCTGCTAGGTGAAATCCCTTCGGTGTCCTAACCGAGTGTTCGTTCTAGCTTCCGTGCTCTTATCATGGCGCTTGTTCGACTGTTGTTAACTCAGATGCCCTTCAAAGACTGCTCCTGGGTGTTGTCAGTTGTGCCGTTACATCCGGTTAACGTTCATGATATGTTGTGCCTACTATACCTCCTTGTGGTATCGTGGTTTGTTTTTAGGTTATAGCGTCTCCCGTCCTTGGGTAGACTGTCTATACTTTCTCCTAGTGTTTGGACTAGGTTTATATCCCCTTCAATGATGAATTATACTTCGTGGTAATCTTGTGGTTGCTCTTGGGAACTCCGTTGTAACACCCCATCCAGAACGTCGCACTTTATAACCATCTGCAGCGGAAACATAAACCATCACATTACTTAATCCGTTGGTGTTACACGCCGTTAACCACCCACGTGGCTAACAAGGCTAATACATACATATTATATCGGTCTGATGGACTAGATCCCCGAGCAACTACACCATACAATCCTGATTCCATTTCCAACAATTATTTACATATACATCCCCCACTGTACCGAGTATTCATTAACCAATGCCGATAACAGATTCGGTCTTACTACACCTATAATACATACACCATTAAAGGGCTACCAATGTACAAACATCTACCCCGTCCTACTCTCGAACGGCTTCCAGCTCCTTGTACCTGAAATAGAAAAAGGAGAAAAGGGTGGCCCCCAAGGGGGTCAGCACCTTTGCTGGTATGGTAATCCCGCAGCCCGCATGCTACCGGGCCACGCACAACTAATTGTCGTCTTAGCATGCTGTTGATTATATTTAAATCCTGCATGTAAACCATAAACACACACATTGCATACGCCCAGCTATAGGGCTCAACAACACCCAACACATCCATACATCCACACATAACAAATCAACATTGTTTCCTTTAACCCTAGAGTGACTCTCCTCTTAATGGAGTTACTTCCTTAACAGACGACATCTACCCATTAATCGGGTTATCCTTAAACGTTTCTTATTATAAACCTGAACTCATAACCATAATCCACATATCCACAATTTACCACATATAACTTCACACCGAATAGGAATTGCAATACATCCATAACACATAATACAACGGGTACGGTTCTCTTAAGGAACCAACCCAACCATAATTAGTTCACTTTAGAGCCTAGAGAATGTTGCCAAACTCACGATAAGCTCGTTCCATAACTTGCTACCGTTTCTTTAGATGAACAGATAACTTAACACTAAGGTGCGTTGGGTACAGTAAACCAAGCACACCAAACAACCATTGTATGCCCCAGAAAACCGACGTGGGTCAGTAACATAGCTTTGGCTAAGCTAAAGGGAAGATTGGAAACCCAATGAGTAAACAACCTAACATACACCAAGAGAGTCGAACCGGGTATGACATCGACTCCCGTCCATCACACGCGTGGCCGGAACATGACCGACTCCTCACCCCCCATTAGTACACATACTACAGTTAGTAATTAAGGCTCCATTATGAACCTATCACATCCACACACCATTCGGTATTACAACCGTGTTAAGCAAGTAAGGGAGGTTCACACACCTGCAAACAATAACCATACACCACTAACGCACGCATAGCCGTGGTTAGAACGTCCCCAAGGTTTGGGTCGTTAACTCCGTACACCGATCTCTCACGTGTTCCTAGTTTTAATTAGCCAAGGTTCAACACTTATTTGAGGTTAAACGGTATCGAAGACCAGATTCGCCACATAAATGAATTACTATAAACTCATTACATGTTTTATCTTACAAGGTGGCAAACACACAGAAAAACACATTGGCATACAAGCCGGTGTAATCCGGTAGGACACAGGTTGCAAGAAAACCATACCTGTCACCGGAGTCCACTCTACCATGTCCATTTAGGTTCCTCGAACAATTCTCGAACAACTGGTACATTAAAGTTACCTTCATTAACATTGGGGTAACATGTTTGTGTAACGTCGAATGACTATAGTTAACTCCGTTAGCTAGTTAAATATCTTTACATTTTTAACTTGTTTTACTCACACATTTTACTCCAACTTCTCACCCACCAAACTGTCATTATAACTCACCAAACATGTCCTTAACAACCTTACAACATCATTATCCATCACTCCCCATCTTTAGACATCATTTTCCAACCTTTAACAACATTTTTAGAGTGGTCCGGGACTTGGTCCTTACCCTAAGTCCCGGACCAACACTTGTAAAAACTATCGGCGTATTTCAGCAGGGTGGTCCGGGTCCTTGTACCCATCCCAAGTCCCGGACCACAATCCTTATTCCACTCTCGGCCATTTTAAACAATTGGTCCGGGTCCTTAACCTTAAACCAGGTCCCGGACCTACAACCAAATACAACTCACGGCTTATTTTGCACAAATGGTCCGGGACATTACCCATGGCCTAGGTCCCGGACCCAACCTACAGAATTTGACGTACTGCATTTTCCAAGTTCTGCTGCGTAAGTTCTCTACATCCATCAATTGTATAAACTTCCCAGTACACTCTTATACTCAAAACTTCACCAAATATACACCACATAACAACATAGTGCACAATTTAAATTTGCATAGCTCTTAGGCTCTTAAAATGCAATAATCTTAAACACTGAATTTCCACAATATATTTGCCTTTCACCTGCAAATACAAACAGCAGTACGTATGTTTTTTACTAGTCTTTTGAGAACATTTTTCTATGTCATAACCATTGGCTCTTTAGGTAGTTTGAATACACAACGTACGTTCATTTTCCAAGGGAATTTAAGCTACCTTTGGTTAACATAAAACGTAGAGGAAACACCATTTTCTTTGAGTTTCCATACCTTGAAGCAGAGGAGAAGGATAATACGTGAAAGGATGAACTCAAGCTCCTTCCATGGAGATTCCTCTTGGCACCAAAGTGGAGCTCTTGAAGATTTGAAAGGACTAAGTTGAAGAGCTTGCTCCAACTAGAAGAACGGTGGTCTCGAAATCGAATTTGGACCATGGAGCTAGGAGTTACATGTGGTCAAAGCTTGAAGATGCTGCTGGAGCTGTAGCATAACCGATGGAAAAAGAAGAAGAAGATAGAAGAGAGGATGCAGCCGTGTGAAATGAATGAGGGAAGGAGAAATGAAGATAGAATTTGCTTTTGGGGATATTTAATACATAAAGCAAATAGTGCTTTTCACTACTCACTTATTTGCTCACTGATTTGTTCGATCAGCTAGCAAGGTGACGTTTCACCATATGCAAAACCGGCCCCCATTTAAATATAAGGGGTTATGTAGTCTTTATTGCTCAATTAAATTACACATGTTAATATGTTACAAACTAGCTTATTTTAGTTACTATTCACTATAACAAAACACATAAGTGAAATATTATTTCTTATTAATTTAAACTTCCAAATGTGATACTAAATAGTACACATATTAATTAAAGAGTAATAATGGACATTTAGCCATTTAAAACTCATTTACACGACAGTTACTCAAAAACGTGCTTTTAAGGCTCCTCAAAGCACATTTTGTATTTTAACTTGTTTTCAAGCTCGGTTTTCTTTGGTAACTGATTTAATAAATTCATTAATATACATATAAGGTCTTGGTAAGTTTATTAAGTCTTAACCAAGGTTATTCCAAGCTTAGAGCATATTTCGCCCTTTATTGCCTTTTAGACAATTTATTGTATTTACTATTTATTAAATTGTTTATTAATGTTTCTAAGACTCTTTTTAGTCTTAATAATTTATTATTTAATGTTTAAACAACATACCAAGGTTTGGGGTATTTCAGTCTACCCCCCTTAAAAGAACTTCGTCCCCGAAGTTCACACTTCCCACATATCATTGGTTTAGAATACGGGAATTACTTATATAATAAAATACTTCCATAACCAACACACCTTACACCACAACCTCGGACTTGAAGGTCCGGGTTCACATACACATCCATCCATAACATATCATTCTTCACATGATTACCTCGGACCCAATGGTCCGGGTACTTTAATAGTATTGTACTCACATAACAACCCTCAGACTCTCAGGTCTGGGTAACATGACCACCTTTGGACTCATAGGCCCAAGTAACATAATCAATCCAAAACTGAACCACATCAAGACTCATGGTCAAAGTAATATTTATTACCACACCACACAACATGCCTTAGACGTATAACAAATAGAAATACCTTTTCCATCTCTTCATGGGCTCGAGTCCCACGTTGAGTACATATACACTGTGATCCCCGCAGAACCCGGTCGCACTGGACACCTGCTGGTCCCCGTTCCTTTGGGAGATCAAAACATTCACTTAATTTTTAACATATGTACTTCTCATGTCACCGGTCCGAAGACAAAGGCTCATACGTCCTCAGCTCGTGAGCAAGTACTACAAAATATTCTTTACCAGGTTAAGTAAACAGGAGAATCCTTTATTCAAAATATCAATCCACTGTTTTGGAAATACCTATTGAAAACCCTTTTGAAAATTCAATACAACTCCAAGTCCAATTTATGCTCTTTGCATCCTTTCTTAATGGTGTTATTTGTGACCACTTATAGGGAGCTTCAAAGTCATCCAACCCTGATGTGATCAGCATCAGTGTTGAACTATCCTTCCACCCCAATTTGTGTTCGGCTTCCCTTGATCGCATGCAAATCAAGTTCCACTCCCACTTCATTTTCAACCAACAATTAATTCAAATATTCCACTTTCTATCTTTTGATCCTTCTAGTCATAATCATTACATCTCCAGGGATAGAACTTAGTCTATCAATTACCTCCATTCTCTTTTAATCAAGTTACCTAGGGAATCTAATTCTTACTAGGTTCCATGTCATTTCATACCCTTCATAAATCACCACACTATATATATATATATATTTTTAATCAAAATACAATATCGTGTTACATTTGTATTATCTGCACACACACCATTGGGGTTTTAGTTCCCCCAGGGGTTTATTTACTCCTTAACTTGTACTAACCCACAACCATTAACAAGGTAGTCTCACCTACCACAACGGTATTTCGCATCTTCTGTGCGCAAATACCACCATTTAACCAAACCAACCATCATAACCAATTATTAACCATGCCAACCATCATAACAAATTATTTTTGTGCTATGCACAACATAGTTCACGTACACTTGTACGGTAAAACACACTAAGCGGCTTTGCGCTCTACCCCCCTTAAAAGGGATTACGCCCACGTAATCAACCACTGAACATTGGCTTAAAATGTTCTGCCGTCGTGAAGTGTTTTAACTACCACGCGGTCTGTTAAAGGATCTTGACCATATTAGCGGTTTAGTTCCTTTACCAAGAATTCTCATTGGAGTTTTCTTAACTCCTAACCAGTTTCAATTCTGGCCTGTCCATTCGTTATTCATACTGTATTGTACATCTCCAATTATTATCTTTATCCTGGTAACCATGGTTTCTCCACCGAAGCGTGGTATCTCTTACCGTAAGCGAATTCGGTGAGTTACAAACCTTTTCATCTACCTCCATGACAATTTACAGTGTATACTGCTATGTATTTCTCAATTATTGCCTCAATTCCTTTCGACTTACTGCCGGTTGAGGTTGAGCTACTACCTAATGTGTAGTGCTCTCTCAGTTGTTTCCTACACCTGAGGTATATTTCATACCGATATTTGATACTTAGTGCTACTGTAGTCACTTATTGCCAGTCCCGCTTCCATATTTAGTTCTGTACCAGTATCATTTCATTGATATGACCTTGCATTTCATATGCCTCGGTCTTATAGTGTTATAATTCTCTTTGTTCGCCTTCCACAATTATCATCTTCCAAATCCTAGCTATCCCACTCGATTGTTACTGCGCAAACGCAATACCAAAACACTTAGTCGTACAGAGTACAGAGGCGTAACTCTTGGCAGTAAATCTCTCATGCGATTGCAATAGGAATTCACACTGTGTTTTACTGAGATTCTTATCTCATAATACCGGCTACTGGTTACTGTCCAGCTTATTCATTATAACTTACTGTTGTATCTCCACTGGGTTTAACTCACAACTCTGCTTAATTGTCATACCATCCCTTAATAATATTTATACAACGGTCGCTTAGTACACACCGTATCCTCTTTCATTATACAACATCACTTACACTGCATCCGTTATTATATTAGCTTCCGCCATTACGCTTGGTTTGGCCACTTATTTGGCTGCTTTTTGAATGTGCTCATTCTCGAGCCTTTGTGTTCCCTAAGCGTTGTTCGCTACCCATTTAGCATCACGCACCAACGGTGGTTGCTATCAGACTTATTACTCTTCCTGTGTACACAACTGGTACAAACACTTCCTTTCGTATTATTTTTTTTTTTAACTCATCCTGGGGTAATAACAACGTGGTCCATCCTCCACACCTCCCTGAACTTGGTCCACCCAACTACCGCTCTCGCGGTTCACAATATCGAGAGGTATCCCCACTCTTAAAACAGTGGTTCGTTCTCCGCTCTATTTACTTGTATGACATATACTTCTGCAATCAGTCACATTTACATAACACATTTTTTTTTTGTGGCTTATAAGCCTACTGCCTCAAGCTCTGCTCACTGCAGGCTGTTCACATACCTTTACTTCTTTATACAATATTGCATAGTTTAGAGGTAGCATTGACTCACAGACAAGGTCGTTGCGTCACGATTCCTTCCAAGTTGTCTCTTTGGCAACTTAGGGTCCTACTGTTAAGTGGGTTCCCTTCTTATGTTTCTGTTACGTTGCCCCATCCAACAATGTTTGATCCCAAACACCCTTCAAGGACTACTCCTGGGTGTTACTAAGGTATGCCATTACATTTAACTTTCACTTATGAGTACATTGAGTAGACTATGCCTTCTTACTTCCTTAGCTGGGTATTCGTTCCAGCTACCATGTCTCATTCCTTCAACTTCCTAAGACATACGTGATGTCTTTGCATAACCATCCGTGCTCTTCGCACTTCTTGACTCTACACATTCTCTTGGACGAATTTACCAATTCCTTTAGTCTTCTCAACTGGGTTCCTTTACTTCAACCATTCGTGGTAATCCTTAGCTCTTACTTGACTTTTACTGCTGACCGTAGTATGGAGTCGACTACTTCCCATGTTTCGGACTCTTCTCGTATACATATATGGGGTATCATACTGATACATTACTACTTACCCGACTAACCCATAAGTAGGTCTGTCAGGCCCACATGCTCCTATCGGAGTGCGGTCGTCCCACAACACAGTTGGTACACTCGTAGTGTCCGTTACACGCCTAGGTGAAGTATCCTGTTGTCAACTCCCTTGTATTGTCCTCTGACAATATACATTCCGTGCTTCCCGAACTCATTCCAGGGAAGGTTTATCCATCGCTATATTATTCTGAACTCCATCCATACCGTCGGGTTACTACCCTCGGGTTCACCGGTTTCCGTCCGGTTATTCAAAGGTAATCTGGTTTGAAAGAAGGGTAAAAGGAGTACTGGTTTAAAAGAGGATTTGGTTTTGAAGAAAAAAGAGTTTGAAAGAAAATTTTCTCCTGGTTTCACAACACCTTCTTGTCTTAACCAAGTCTAGCTTCTTGCTGACTGGTATATTCCCATTTACAAAGGTTAGGCTGTTAAGCCCTTCCACGGTTACGATGATCACATTTAATTTCTGGGTACTTTACTAAGTAGTTTGTAGTTGTCTTTTTTTTTTTCGAAAGCCCTGTTATAGCTGCACTTGCCACGGCAAGTGCGCCCTGTTAACTGGCTGTCGGTTCAACATGTACCGGCTGCGGTACTGTTTTGTCGCACCGTATTCAGTGGCCTCATGGGTCCTTACTTGGATACTCTAATTGATAACTAATCTCCTGCCCAACTTCTCATTGTCCTCCTCTAACAAACATTTACTAGGGTGTTTCCCCTTCTGGGAGACCCCTTTTTACTTATTATTGCATCCTCTTCGTAGCCCATTCCACGCATTTGTCGTGATTACTGAGACTTGTCTCTTGTTTGGGTACTACGTTGTAGCTCCTTTGTCGGTTGGTATACCGCTGGTGCCATTTCCTAACATTTGCCATCCCGTAGACTCTCGTCTCGGGTTTCATTATTTCACTTCTTGCCTGTTGCGCACTTGGCGCTTTGCAAGCTGGTTGTTCTCGACTGCTCGGCATGTCGACCCAGGTTGCTGGAAATTCTATTTTCCTTACACCAGATTCTCCATTCTTTGCTATCAAGTGCGGTTACAGTTGTTCACCTGGGAGCCGTCTCCGGGATTTCTACTTTTCAGAATCTACCGTATGACAGGTTCCCCATACTTACAAGATAGTTAATAACAGCCAGACCGGGTCTTCCCGGGTAAGAGAGGGCTTTCATCTCTCTGGCGTTCTTCCCAAGTCATAAATAGGGTTGTGGAGGGCGGGATGGATATAGTAGGTTTCCAGTATTTACTGGTTGTTCCTAACTAGCGTATCTCTCACGCTATCACTCAACCCCTAACCCAAAGTACTAAAATCTTAACTCGGTACTTCCTAAGCTCGGTAATTCAGTCATCAGAGCGATACTTCGCTCTGATACCACTTTTTGTAACACCCCATCCACAACGTCGCACTTTATAACCATCTGCAGCGGAAACATAAACCATCACATTACTTAATCCGTTGGTGTTACACGCCGTTAACCACCCACGTGGCTAACAAGGCTAATACATACATATTATATCGGTCTGATGGACTAGATCCCCGAGCAACTACACCATACAATCCTGATTCCATTTCCAACAATTATTTACATATACATCCCCCACTGTACCGAGTATTCATTAACCAATGCCGATAACAGATTCGGTCTTACTACACCTATAATACATACACCATTAAAGGGCTACCAATGTACAAACATCTACCCCGTCCTACTCTCGAACGGCTTCCAGCTCCTTGTACCTGAAATAGAAAAAAGGAGAAAAGGGTGGCCCCCAAGGGGGTCAGCACCTTTGCTGGTATGGTAATCCCGCAGCCCGCATGCTACCGGGCCACGCACAACTAATTGTCGTCTTAGCATGCTGTTGATTATATTTAAATCCTGCATGTAAACCATAAACACACAACACATTGCATACGCCCAGCTATAGGGCTCAACAAACACCCAACACATCCATACATCCACACATAACAAATCAACATTGTTTCCTTTAACCCTAGAGTGACTCTCCTCTTAATGGAGTTACTTCCTTAACAGACGACATTTACCCATTAATCGGGTTATCCTTAAACGCTTCTTATTATAAACCTGAACTCATAACCATAATCCACATATCCACAATTTACCGCATATAACTTCACACCGAATAGGAATTGCAATACATCCATAACACATAATACAACGGGTACGGTTCTCTTAAGGAACCAACCCAACCATAATTAGTTCACTTTAGAGCCTAGAGAATGTTGCCAAACTCATGATAAGCTCGTTCCATAACTTGCTACCGTTTCTTTAAATGAACAGATAACTTAACACTAAGGTGCGTTGGGTACAGTAAACCAAGCACACCGAACAACCATTGTATGCCCCAGAAAACCGACGTGAGTCAGTAACATAGCTTTGGCTAAGCTAAAGGGAAGATTGGAAACCCAATGAGTAAACAACCTAACATACACCAAGAGAGTCGAACCGGGTATGACATCGACTCCCGTCCATCACACGCGTGGCCGGAACATGACCGGACTCCTCACCCCCCATTAGTACACATATACTTATAGTTAAGTATTAAGGCTCCATTATGGAACCTATCACATCCACACACCATTCGGTATCACAACCGTGTTAAGCATGTAAGGGAGGTTCACACACCTGCAAACAATAACCATACACCACTAACGCACGCATAGCCGTGGTTAGAACGTTCCCAAGGTTTGGGTCGTTAACTCCGAATACCGATATCACGTGTGTACCTAGTTTGGTTAGCTAAGGTTTACACTATTTGAGGTTAAACGGTATGGTGACCAGATTCGCCACATAAATGAATTACTATAAACTCATTTCATGTTTTATCTTACAAGGTGGCAAACACACAAAAAACACATTGGCATACAAGCCGGTGTAATCCGGTAGGACACAGGTTGCAAGAAAACCATACCTGTCACCGGAGTCCACTCTACCATGTCCATTTAGGTTCCTCGAACAATTCTCGAACAACTGGTACATTAAAGTTACCTTCATTAACATTGGGGTAACATGTTTGTGTAACGTCGAATGACTATAGTTAACTCCGTTAGCTAGTTAAATATCTTTACATTTTTAACTTGTTTTACTCACACATTTTACTCCAACTTCTCACCCACCAAACTGTCATTATAACTCACCAAACATGTCCTTAACAACCTTACAACTCATTATCCATCACTCCCCATCTTTAGACATCATTTTCCAACCTTTAACAACATTTTTAGAGTGGTCCGGGACTTGGTCCTTACCCTAAGTCCCGGACCAACACTTGTAAAAACTATCGGCGTATTTCAGCAGGGTGGTCCGGGTCCTTGTACCCATCCCAAGTCCCGGACCACAACCTTATTCCACTCTCGGCCATTTTAAACAATTGGTCCGGGTCCTTAACCTTAAACCAGGTCCCGGACCTACAACCAAATACAACTCACGGCTTATTTTGCACAAATGGTCCGGGACATTACCCATGGCCTAGGTCCCGGACCCAACCTACAGAATTGACGTACTGCATTTTCCAAGTTCTGCTGCGTAAGTTCTTTACACCCATCAATTGTATAAACTTCCCAGTACACTCTTATACTCAAAACTTCACCAAATATACACCACATAACAACATAGTGCACAATTTAAATTTGCATAGCTCTTAGGCTCTTAAAATGCAATAATCTTAAACACTGAATTTCCACAATATATTTGCCTTTCACCTGCAAATACAAACAGCAGTTCGTATGTTTTTTTACTAGTCTTTTGAGAACATTTTTCTATGTCATAACCATTGGCTCTTTAGGTAGTTTGAATACACAACGTACGTTCATTTTCCAAAGGAATTTTAAGCTACCTTTGGTTAACATAAAACATAGAGGAAACATCATTTTCTTTGAGTTCCATACTTGAAGCAAGGAGAAGGATAATACGTGAAAGGATGAACTAAGCTCTTCCATGAGATTCCTCTTGGCACAAAGTGGAGCTCTTGAAGATTTGAAAGGACTAAGTTGAAGAGCTTGCTCCAACTAGAAGAACGGTGGTCTCGAAATCGAATTTGGACCATGGAGCTAGGAGTTACATGTGGTCAAAGCTTGAAGATGGTGCTGGAGCTGTAGCATAACGATGGAAAAAGAGAAGAAGAGATAGAGAGGATTGCAGCCGTGTGAAATGAAGAGGAAGGAGAAATGAAGATAGAATTTGCTTTTGGGGATATTTAATTAAAGCAAATAGTGCTTTTCACTACTCACTTATTTGCTCACTGATTTGTTCATCAGCTAGCAAGGTGACGTTTCACCATGCAAAACCGGCCCCCATTAATATAAGGGGTTATGTAGTCTTTATTGCTCAATTAAATTACATGTTAATATATGTTACAAACTAGCTTATTTTAGTTACTATTCACTATAACAAAACACATAGAAGTGAAATATTATTTCTTATTAATTTAAACTTCCAAATGTGATACTAAAGTACACATATTAATTAAAGAGTAATAATGGACATTTAGCCATTAAAACTCATTTACACGACAGTTACTCAAAAACGTGCTTTTAAGGCTCCTCAAAGCACATTTTGTATTTTAACTTGTTTTCAAGCTCGGTTTTCTTGGTAACTGATTTATAAATTCATTAATATACATATAGGTCTTGGTAAGTTTATTAAGTCTTAACCAAGGTTATTCCAAGCTTAGAGCATATTTCGCCCTTTATTGCCTTTTAGACAATTTATTGTATTTACTATTTATTAAATTGTTTATTAATGTTTCTAAGACTCTTTTTAGTCTTAATAATTTATTATTTAATGTTTAAACAACATACCAAGGTTTGGGGTATTTCATCCGTCCCGTTTGTTGAGCATCGAGGTGTTTACATTAGGCATTTGCCTTACTGTGTTTAGGCTGGGTACACTTTCCAGCTGTGATGTATTTGCTTGATGTCTTTGAGTCATATCCATTGTCTATACTTACTAGTCTGTGCTCTTGGCACTTCCTAGTTCTCATTCCTTATCTTCAGATGGATTCTCTGAGTTCTTGTACTTAGCTGAGTTCCTTCTCCTTGATCGTCTAGGGTGTCCAGCTATTCTACTTTGAACTTACTCATGGTCCGTAGAACGGAGTTGACTACTTCCCGTGTTTCGTGCACTACATGTATACATACGTGGGGTACCATGTTAATACGTTACCACTTACCTAACTATATGTCGGGCCCACAAGCTCCTTCGGAGTGCGGTCGTCCCACATCCCGTAATTGGGTACACTCGTAGTGCTCGTCACACGCCTAGGTGAAGTATTCTATTGTCAACTCCTCTTGTATCATTCTTATGATACTCACCGTAATTCTGTTGGTTTGGTTTTAAAATTCAAGGTATTAAAGAAGGTTTGTGGTTTTGAAAGAAAAGTTAGGGTTTTAAAATCATGGTTCGGTGTTTAAAAGAAGTTCTTCATGGCATAGCCATGTTTGAGGTCTTGACCAAGTCCAGCTTCTCGCTGACTGGTATGTCCTTGTGCAATGGTCGGGCCGTCGGGCCTTCCCAAGGTTTCATTCTTCCAGTTTTTTGGATGTGTGATCCCGTAGTCTCTTCATTGTTGTCACGGTACATTACTATGTACCTGTGGTGTGTTAAAGTTCCTCTACTTATTCCTGTTCTTACTGCACTTGCCGTGGCAAGTGCGTGGTACTTGTGGTTTTTGGGTAATCCTATACCGATCACGGTATGGTTTCCACTTGTATTTGATAGTCTTGTCGACTCTTCCCTTGATCTTATTGATCTATGTTTGGGATACTCGATCCTTTAAGTAGCGTTTCAGTGATCTTGACATGGTTGCCGTTGATCGGGATACTTCTCCAATCCTTGCAGACTCCCATTTATTCATCTTATGTTTTTCCTTGTGGCTCGTTCCCACTGGTTTACCGTGGTTATTAAGCCTTAGTTGTTTAGGCACTACCCTTGTAATCCTGTCGGATTATATCTCGTTAGTAAACTCGTAGCTGTGTGAGCTATGTCGGCCAGGTATTGTAACCTTCTTGGCGTTGTAGTTTTGGAGTTAACTCCTCCCGACTATATCCTTAGTCAGGTAGTATACCATTGGTGTTGCCATTTAGCTATTACTGTCCCGTAGACTTGTGTCTCGGGATTTATTACAGTTCCTTTTTCCATTTTGTTGCACGGTTAGTGCTTCTTTCCTGCTGCTGGTTGACTGGCTAGGTTTCGTGACTTCTAAGGACGTCGCCCCATGCTGTTGTAAGTTGTAGCCTCCTCATGGTTGGAGTTCTCATTCAACCGCCATTAAGTGCGGGTATTGTTGTTCGACCGGGAACCATCTCCGGGACTTCCAATTCTTGGAATCTACTGTATGTCAGGTTCTTGTCTATCGTATGATGATTTCACGACTGCCAGATTGGGTTTTCCCGAGTATGAGAGGACTTTCCTTCTCTCTGGCGTTCTTTCCCAAGTTATACAATGGTTTGTGGAGGGCGGGTTTGATATTGTAGGTATCCGGTACTCACCGGGAGTTCCAAACTAGCATCTCACTAATGCTATCACTCAGCCCTTAGCCCTAAGCTTCTAATTCCTAACTCGGTATTTCCTAAACTCGGTATTTCCAGTCATCAGAGCGATACTTCACTCTGATACCACTTTTTGTAACACCCCTACCGCTAATACCGTCATTACCGTCCACTCTCCTTACACATCCAGATTCACGCAGCGGATACTTACATACACACGGTGGGTGAAACAATGTCGTTAGTCACCCACGTGACTAACAAGGCTACTCCTACTACATACAGCATCGGTCTGATGGACCAGAAAATCCGAGTTCTACACAAAAACAATTCTTACTACAATTATAACCAAGTACTACAACATCCCATTCAATACAATACTCCATAAGTTCAATACAATTTATTACACCGAGTTTACTAAATCCATATACAGATACAATACCTCTTTCAAGTTCACACATACTCATTAAGAGTCTAACATCTACCCATTCCTCACAAACTACTTACTTTCTAAGTACAAGGGGTGTACCACTTGGTACACTTCTACATTCCGTTTCTAACTATCTAAGCGTAGCCTCCGGTCTCTTACCTTGACCATGTCCGCTTCCGGTACCTGCACACTAAAAACGTTGCCCCTAGGGGCTTAGCTTACGCTGAATATGACTTTCGCATACCCCGCGTACTAGCGAGGGTACGCCGACCACTTGGTCAAATACATGCAATTCATTTTTTCAAACACATGCATACATGCTCTTATACACAATACTACAATACTTTACGCAAGGAATACACACTACACTTCAATACATACAAGGAGATTATACAGTCCAACAATACTACTTACTTCTTCTTCGAATACACATTCATGATACATAAACAATACATACTCATTACATACTCAATCCATACACAATACATACACAATACCCGGTACTTGTTAGCTTCATTTGTCCACCCGGGTTAATCGGGTGGGGATTAATCTTTTACTCGGGGTCAATGACTTACACCAGTCAAGACCATTACTCAAATAATACTTACATTTAACCCCCACGTGTTTATCATAATTACTGGTAACCACCTCAAGGTTAAGGTATCTTCAACTACGAGCCCCCAAACTATAACTTTGTGATAAAAAAGTTAACTATGTGTTGACCTATCAACTTAATCATATTAATAATGCTAGGCTGGACAACAAAACTACTTAATCTACATCATCTAACTCTCTCTCATCCCACTTTAGATGCATTTTCAAGGAAGGGTTGAAATTTTTAGGAAAATAACAATGCAAATTAAGTAGTGCTTTCGTCCAACATGACCTTATTAATATGATTAAGTTGATAGGTCAACACATAGTTAACTTTTTGATCACAAAGTTATTGTTTGGGAGCTCGTAGTCGAAGATACCTTAACCTTGAGGTGGTTACCAATAATTATGATAAACATGAGGGGGTTAACTGTAATATCCCAAATCCTCAAGGGGTTCTGAGTAATTTACTCTTATTTTTAAGCTAAACTAGTCCAAATGTACCTAAAATGGCGCCCAACATAGAGGTCAAATGGGACTGATTTTTAATTTGATTCCTGTCACACTATATTTTTTATTAAGACCATATATATGGCAGTAATAGGTTCAGCATTTATTTGGTACATTTATATCATGGTAAAAGATGAAAGTTCTAAGGTAAAAATGTTATTTTAGGTACCTTTTTGTCCCAAAAATCGCCCCCATTTGTACAATGAATTTAGTAATGGCATTAATTGATTTAGATGGTCAATTTATACCCTTTTAAGATTATCAACTAGAGGCTCCTCAAAAACGTCAAGGCAATTGCGTAGAACGCATTTTTGTGACACCCGAAGGTGCGTTTTTGTGCTTTAAGGATTTTCTGGAAATTAAGTAGTTGCTATGATTCCAAGTGTTTATAAATATTTTTTAATTGTCAATAATAACATATTAAGGTGTTACATTGAGTTATATGAGGTTATATCACTCCATAACTCCAATTTTCGGGCTACCGGGACACTTCCGATTAAAAAGGAGCGTTAAGAAATTCCCTTGAGCACTTTGTTTATTTTTGAAAAAGTATCTCAAGAATTATCTTTAGAATGGTGAATATTGGTGATAGGAACTCTAAGAATTTTATATTGGAGTTTGTGCCACTTCGGTAACCTCTCCGGGGCATTCCCGGGGTTTATGGGGCCCTCATCGGGAACCCTCCGAGCACTTTGTCTTTAACCTGAGAGTTTAGCTTGAGAACTTCATCTTAATGTTCATTAGAGTGTTTATTGTGCATTTAGAGACGAAGTGTAATGCTTACTTTTATTTAATAAAGTATTTTCCGGGACTTTCTGGCCTTAAGGGGCCCTTAAGGGAACTCCCGGGCGTATTGTTATTTTCTCAGTTCTAACTGAGGACTTGTTTTTAAAAGGTCTAAAATGATCCTTGATTAACTTCATATGAGTTTTAATGTTATTAGCTTATATAACTTGGTTAGCTAAGGTCAGGCTTTAACTCTCGTTTTTGTACCTTAAGAAGTTTAGGTGCGTTTTTAACGCCCAGTGTTTACCCATACTTTTTCTTAGGGTTTAATAATCCCCCTAAATAATACTTATTGATCATTATTTTATTAATTAAAGGTTAGGGGTATTTCAGCGGATGTTGTATACTTGTGGGGTACGGGGGCGTCACCCTTTTTAAGGGGGGTAGAGCCTCTTGGTTGTGCACTCATGTGCACTAGTTTTTGTGTTTTTGTATGCGGGGCATACGTTGTTTTGTCGTTGTTTGTATGCATTGCACACCTGTGAATGTTTGTGTACATGTATGTAAGTATCCTATGAGATACTCATTGTGTTTGTATGTATGACCCTGTTGGATGATATATATATGTGTATACTCTCTTATGAATTCAGTTTATGTTGTACTGTTTACATACCAAACATAGTATCGTTTAGATACTGATTGAATCATAGAGATGTAACGTGGAATGTTGAATGTTATGGACACCTCAGGGAGGTTGTCAAGATGGTTAGAATTGATAGGGAACGATGGTGCTGATGGATCACCTATATCGATATATTTGAATTAACGTCACACTTGAAGGCTACGTGCAATATGAGCACAACACAATATGCATGAATGTTACATCACATAGATGTACATTATGGGAATCATGGGTTGATATACATTATATACCTATTTAAGAAAGACGACTTAGGGATGAAGTCTTTTTTAAGGGGGTAGACTGAAATACCCCTAAATAATTAAACATTGATTAAACATTTAATCAATTAAATTAAGGCTTAAACATGCCTTAAAACCAACTTAAAAACAACAATGGTAAACATAAAGCAAATATTGCACCCTTTGACCATTTAGGGCAAATATATGCCCAAATGTACTCCTTAGGAGCTAAAATTAATTCTTAAGCATATAAACACATAAATGAATGTAATAAAATTATTTGACAACACTTTAACATCATGAACAAGCGCTAACATGCTTAAAAGTCACATAGGGCAAAATGTGCAATAAACAAGCTTTAAGGGTCTTGTGACCTCTGTTTGATTCTAAATTGGATTCCTAAGCTTATTAATCATATAATGGACGTAATTAATCAATTACCAAAGAAAACCAAGCTCAAAAACAAGCTTTAACACAAAATGTGCACTAAGCTTCCTTAATGCACATTTTTGTGAGATTACCTTCAAAATGAGTTTTGTTAGAATTAAGGGCCTTGAATAACCTTAAATATACTAATGTGACATAATGTACCACATTAGAATGTCTAATTCAAAGTTTCAAAAAAATCAGAAATATGTGTCTTGATTGTGAATAGTACCTTAATAACATGTAATTCCTTAATCTAATCAATGGTCAACTTCTGTCTTTGACCTTAACCATATAATGTCGTCCAATTAAAAGATTTCTCCTTATCAAGTAGCTGGCCATACTTATACATATACATGACTCCAAAAGTAACTTTATTAAAGGAAGATAAGTACTACTTAACAACAATAAACTAATCAAACTTACCTTTCTACCATGGCTACTTACTTCCACCTGGTTGGTGTGTCATCCATAAACATTTGCAGGCTTAAAATACCTACTAAAGAGTCATCAATTACTACACATAAAATATGAGTTTTATATATGTCTACACTTAACATATATTAATGCCAAAACAAACATTTCCCATGTTAGTCCTGCATTGTCGCCAGTGCATGGAGCTTTCATCAGCTGAAGGAAACCCTCCTAAATATCTAAGTGTGAGCAATGCTTGACTATTTCTCCTTCATTACCCTTGCCCTCAGCCGTAACCCTCTTCCATACCCTCCCTTTTGTTTTTCCAAACCGAGAGCAACACCCAAACTTCAAAGACCATCTCCTTGAGCTGTAGGTAAGCACCTAGATCATACATATGATCAAATTCTTCATCTCATTCTCCTCTTTCTAATGGTGTGGTTCATCTTCATTTCCATCCAGCTATTGTGACCAAGTTGGGGGCTAGAAGAAAAGGGGTTTACGGTTGCAAAATCAGAAGAGAAGGGGGAGTTCTAAACTAGCAAAGTTAAGGTAAAAAAAACCATGCTTTACCTAGCTTCTTCCTTTCCTTCTCCATTCCGGTTGTGTTAGGCAGCTTCCTTAGCTCATTTCCCTTGCTCTTGTCATGGAAAAATTAGCTGAAACATCATACCATGAAGACCTAGCTGGATCTAAACCAAAGGACTCAACCTTGGTTATTTTTGGTAACAAAATTCATTCTTGTTCTACCATGTATATACCGGTTATATACCTTTCTTATAATGGTTTTTCAACACCTTGTTTTGTCTCCTAAGAGTAGGCATGAGTAGCCTCTAAGAGCAGCCCCATATCAAGGTAAAACCTATGCCAAAATAAGTTGGTTTTGCCCTTGAATAATCGGTCATATAACCAGCCTAATACTCTTGTGTTTCCTTGCACGAAATGCTGGTGAAAACACCTTGAAATCTTGGAAAAAATCTGCACATTAATGAAGAACCAAGTCCAAGAATAAAGCTTAGCAAAGTGAGCATTTTTACCCCTTAATGATGTGTATATACTAAGCTTAAGTGACTAATACTTCAAACCTAACTTAATCTTGTGTTTAAAATAGGCCGAGAGGAATAGGAGTTGTTTGGTGGCTTGTGATTCAAAAGCTAGGTGAGGAAATCATACCTTATGTTATAATATAGTTTTTATGAAATTTTGTTACGTATAAACATAAGTCATGGATCAATTGGGTTTTAAAAGACCTAACTATGTATTAAAATATTTAATAACATTTTTGGCTAGTTAGTTTAGTGTTTAAATGACCTATAAGGACAAGGAAATAATTTAAGGGGTTAAAACATAATTTATAAAAATATATGGGCAAGTATAAGAAAAGCCGCAACTTAATTATGTCATTAGGGACATTTATGTGTAATTCCATTCTATGTTAAATGTTGTAATAAGGCCATGCATTTTAGGCCATTTAATTCTATGTTATATTAGGTTTTAAATGAATTTAAAACATAAAATAAATATTACCAAAATATTTGGGGTAAATTAATAATTAAAATAAATTTTGGGGGCTAACTATAGCTTAGAGCCGAAAACTAGGTATAAAAAGCTTATAGTATAAATTTTAATAAGTTTAATGAAGTTTTGTGGTTAAAACGTAATTTTTGAGAAAATATGGGTCAAACCGTAAATAAACAAAATTCCTGGTCAAACTGAAAGTCAATGGGTCAATATAGACCATGTTAGGTGGTTTGACCAAATTTAATGTCATAAATAATTAATTTATGAACTTATAGTAACATTATAGGCTAAATGTTGAATTATAAAACTATTGGGCTATAAAAACTAAATACCGAAAGTTAGGGTTTAGATTGGTTAATATAATAGTTTATATCATAAGTGTAAAGTTTAGGAATTTTTGGAATTATATAAATGGCTATATTAATAAAAGTGTATAATATATAGTTTTGTGACATATAGAAAGTATATGATATAAAGTGGGGTCAATATGTAAGTAAGGAAAAATGTTTGGGGCGGAAAAAGAATTTGAAAACCGGCTGTGTCTGTTCAGAAATAAAATAACACAAAACTATATGTTATATAAATAATACATGTTAAAACCATATAATATAACCTATATGTAACTTATGATAATATATGTGGTCATTATGTAAATAAAGAAACTAATGTTGCTGGAAAAAAAAAACCAAACAGACCATGGGTCTGTTCGGTAATATTAAGGGAATAACATATAAAACCATATGTTATAATTATTATAATGTTTGGATGATTTAATATATGTTATGTAAAAATGTTATAAGATTTATGGTAAAAGTATAAATATGTAAAGTTGAAAATAAAATAAGTGGTGCAATTGTAATAATTTGAAAGTATGGGAGTTGAAAAGAAAATGAAATATAACCTATGTGCCTTCTCGGCAATAATAAAGGAGCTTTATAAAAACTATAGGTTATATCTTGTTACAAAGTTTTAATGTTATAAAATAAGATATTTATAACATGGCATAAGTTATGTGATTATATTGTAATTAGTGAAAACTATGGAAATGAAGAAATAACAAGTGTATTATATATATATGTTATTTCGGCTATTAAATGTAATTTTCAAATGTAACACCTCAACTGTAAACTTATCAATAAACAGAAACTGCAGCGGAAATTCATAACTTAAACACTAACTAAAACGGGTCGGTGTTACACGCCGTTAGGCACCCACGTGGCTAGCAAGGCTGAATACGTACAATTGTATCGGTCTGATGCACAGACTCCCGAGCATAGTTACTAACATCCAAAATTACAACCAACTATACCGAGTGTAAATATATATACAAACCATCACAGTCATTCTGATGCTATCAAAATATACCACCAAGAGAGCACAGGTGCATCCCGGGTCCAACATCCAAAAGCTAACAAAAGTATCTCATTACACTAAGGAACTAAAGCCACTCCGCTTCTTCGATCATCACCCTACAAAATAAAACATGGTGCCCCAAAGGGGCTCAACAACCCTTGGCTGGTACGACTAGCGTGCAGCCTGTCGGCTACCGGGATACACGCAACTAATTGTCATGATAAATGACATTCATTTTAACATACAACATACATTAACATAACAACAACATACACACACATTGGGAACATTTCACTTGAGGAAACGAACCAAACAACAGTTAGCCAACTTGATAAGCCTAGAGAACGATTTCACTATGCTTGTTACATAACTTGTTACCGTTCTGTTTGTCGAACGTTTAACTTAATCCAAAGATGCGCTGGATATAGTGATCCAACACACCGTACACATAATCCCCCTAGCCCGAACAAAAGTCAGGCAGGAAAGCCTTTTATTAGGCTTGTGGGTGATTGTAATCCAAGAAGGAAAAACAACCATAACATAAAAGGGTCGAATCTGATTCAGATATCGACTCCCGTACATACACACGCGACCGGAACTTCCAGATTCCTCACCCCCAGTTATTCACTTGTTAGTAGTTCCGTTGTTGGAACTTAACACATCAATACACACCATAGGTGTTTAAGTCCAGTTAGGCACACAAGGGAGATGGGATGCACTTTAACAACACAAACCATAACTAATTCATACCTAGTCGTAGTTAGGACGTTCCTTAAGTTGAAACGTTAAAACCGAGCACCGCTCTCTTACGTAGCATAGTTTGGTTAACTAACGGGTTAGCACGTATTCGAAGTTAACGGTACCGGCACACACACACGCCACAATAATAACAATAATTGTAAACCCATTTCATGATTTAAGTCTTACAAAGTCTGAAACATTCAGAAAACAAACAAACACACAAGCTGGTGTAAACCGGTAGTAAACGAACTGCAAGAGAGACATACCTTGGTCCTTGCTGCGTTCGAGTTCCACTGAATGCAGCTCCTATACATAATTAGTAATGTCAGTTAATTACCTTATCTAACTTCCAATTTACTAAGTGTTTTACATGATTACATGACATGTTTTGACACTTAAACTTACACTTGATTATCCTTATTATACCCACTAGGGTTTACTACTTAAGCCACATTTTCTTTTCTGTTTTTTTATATAAGTATGGGCCGACCGACCCACCGACTGACCCTACCTTTGGGTCGATCAGATGCAGAAGACATCCGGGTTAGAAACTTTCTCTTCGACCGACCTTGTCAACGTCGGTCCGTTCCAGAAACATTTTTATTCAGTATTTTTAGCCCGACCGACTGAAATACCCCACACCCTTATATGTTGTTTAAACATTAAACTATGGTATAATAAGGCTAAAAAGTACCTTAGAAACATTAGTGAACAATTTAAACCATAGTAAACACAATTAAATACCTTAAAGTCAATATGGGCAAAAATGTGCTCTAAGCTTGGGATAAGTTTGGTTAAGACCTAATGAGCTTACCAAGACCTTATTTACATGTTAATGAACATATTAAATCAATTACCAAAGAAAACCAAGCTTGAAAACAAGTTAAAACACAAAATGTGCTTTAAGAAGTCTTAAAGCTCATTTTTGAAAAATTGTCTTGTAAATGGGTTTTGAGTGGCTAAATGTCCATCATTACTCTTTAATTAACATGTGTACTACTTAGTATCACATTAGGAAGTCTAATCAATGGGAAATCAAAAATTTCACAATTATGTGCCTTGTTTTGTGAATAGTAACTAAATTAAGCTAGTTTATAACATAAGTCAATATAAGTGAGTTAATTGGTCAACAAAGACCAAAACACCCCTAAGTAATAAAAGGGGGCCGGTTTTTATAAGGTGAGTCACCACCTTGCTAGTTAACAAGTAAGTAAAGTAAGATAAAGTAAGTTACTATTTGTTTTTTCTACTTAAATATCTAAACTAGCTACTTATCTTCATTCTCTTTGCCTTCCCACCGTCTCCAACCTCTCTTCTTCCTCCATTCACGTTTTGCTACAGCCATATACCATTCTCCATCTTTGATTGTCTATAATTCCAAGCTCCATTAACCAAATCAAAATCTAAGACCACCATTCTCTTTGTCTTGCCAAGCTCTTCAACTTCATCTTTTCAAAGTGCCAAAACCTCTATTTCGGTGCCAAGGAGAAACACCATGGGATGAGCTTGAGCTCATCTTTTTGCCTTTTGTTGATCACCTTTGCATCAAGGTAAGGAAAAACTAAAGAAAACTCCATTTCCTTCTTGTTTTGATGTTGGCCGAAAAACACCATTAATGGTGTCTTTACCTTGCTTTGTTCTAGCTTCATTTCAATCTTTCAAGGACTTAGTGGAGTCCTCTCTTGCTACTAATCTAAATTCCCTTCCATTTCCAAGGTAAAACAACTATCTTAATGTTTTAAAAGGTTATATAACCTAGGGTTTATAATGAGATTAAGCATGAAGCTTGAATACCCATTACATTGCTTGTATATTGATTAGAAGTTGACAATCAACTAAATCCTTGCCGATTTTAATCAAGGAAACAAGAAAGAAGTTTGAGAGGAAAAGAGGTAACTGTGCTAACCTAATGTAGTTTGATGCATTAGGAAAAAGTGAGCTTAAATTGTTTATTATAACTACTTAAGGAGCTAATGGTAAATGAATTAGAAAAATACTCCCAAGGGTTTATTAAAAGACATATGTGTTGTTGTATGTATTTGCAGGTCAAAGGCATATATTATGTGGGAAATTCAGTGTTTAAGGTGTATGCAATTTAAGGGCCTAAGAGCCATGCAATTTAAGGGCCTAAGTGCCAAGCAATTTAAATTATGCACTATATTGTTATGTAGTGTAGTTTAAGGCTTAGTTGTGTGTAAAGAACATTTTTGTGTGAATAAGTGTTCTTGAGTGTTCAAAGGTGAGAAACCTTGTGTTGGGTGTGTAAGGAAATACTAAGGGAGCTATGTCAAAATTTGAGTAGAAAATAAGAACTTTAGGTGTTATTAATGAGGTTTGGTGACCTAGGTTTCACTGGGAATTGCTAAGGGATGATTTGGTGAAACAAAGGGAAATTAGGTGTTCATAAGTATAAGAATGACTTGGGCATTGTTCATGGAAGTTTAGAGAATCAAATGGGGGATTGTAAGCATGCCAAAGTAGTGGTAAGGGTGTGTCTTAGTCTTGTGCAAAGTTTGGTGAGCAATGGAAGAGAAATGCCTTGTGAGGGCAAAAACAAAAGCTTGTGAGAAAGACCTTGGAGGTTAGTGTAAATGATGTTTAAAAGGATGGTTATAAGGTAGTGAGGGAACACTTTGGTTTTAGGCAAGTATACAAGTTACAAGTGTAAGAAAAAAATGTTCTAAGTGTTAAGGACTTAGTAAAAGTTTAAGGAATTTTTGGGATGTTTGGAGAGGGTTTAAGTGTGGCCAAAAGATGTTAAAACATTTAGGAGAACATGTGTAAAGCATAGGAAAAAATTGGGATGAATTTGGAGTTCAAAAAGAGGAGAAAAGCACATTAGAAAATTGGTTATGCAGTGGAACTCCCCTACGGACCGCCCCTGTGGGGAGGTCCTATTGTCTGCTGCATGCGTGAGACATTCTGTTGTGGACCGCCCCTGGGACCTCCCCAGTGGGGCGGTCCGGACCGGACCATAAAAAAAATTCATTAAATTTAAGAATGAAGAATGAGAGTTATGTAGTGGACCCTAGTATGAATAATAAAGATAAATGAGTGTAAGATTAAGGATGAAACATGTCATGAAACATGTAAACACTTAGTAAATTATAAGTTGAGTAAATTAATTAACCGACATTATTAATTATGTATAGGAGTCGACTACGGTGGAAACCAATCGAAGCAACGACCAAGGTATGGTTTTCTTGCAGTCTGTTGCCTACCGGTTTACACCGGCTTATGTGTTGTTTGTTTTTCTGTGAGTTTATGGCCTTGTAAGACTTAAGTCATGTAATGAGTTTAAAGTTGTTAATGTTATTATGTTGTTAAGATGTGACTCATTTCCCTTATGTGTCTCTAACTAGACCTAAACACTTGCTTGTGAATTCATTTATTAAGTTCATTGTGGAACTTCTAACAAGTGCTAACTGGGGAGTGAGGAATCCGGTAGTTCCGGCCACGCGTGTGAGTATGGGAGTCGATGTCATATCCGGTTCGATTCTCTTTGTATGTTATGGTTGTTTTCCATTTTGGTTTTCAACCTTCCCTTTAGCTTATTCAAGGCTATTTTACTGACTCACGTCGGGCCACAGGGGCATACTATGTTTGTTCGCTGTGCTTGGATTACTATATCCGACGCACCTTGGGGTTAAGTTATCCGTTCAATCTAACAGGACGGTAACGAGTTATGTAATGAGCTTAGCATGAGGCTGGCAACATTCTCTAGGCTCTCCATGTGTTCTGACTATATTGGTTTGGTTCCTAAAGTGAACTGTTCTTGTTATGTTATGTGTGTTGTTGTGCTATGCAATATCCCTTGCTATGCTAAATTTATGTTGTTTGTTTAAAATCAATGCCATGTTATCATGACAAAAGGTTGCGTGTATCCCGGTAGCCGATGGGCTACACGTTAACCATACCAGCCAAGGGTTGTTGACCCCCTCGGGGGCTCTATATTTATATTGCAGGATGAGGATCGAAGAAGCAGAGTGGCTGTAGATCTAGGTCGTGTTATACTTTTGGTTATTTTGGATGTTGAGCCTGGGATGCGCCTGTGCTCCCGTGGCATTATATTATTCGCCGTTATTTTTGACAGTGGCGGTTGTTGACAGTTTACAGTGGCAGTTTATGGTTTACAGTTTACAGTGACGTTGTGATGTAAATACTCGGTATTGTTGGTTATGTATATATATGGATGTTAGTACCTAACGCTCGGGAGTCTGATCATCAGACCGGTACACTTGTACTTATTCTGCCTTGGTAACCACGTGGGTAGTTAACGGCGTTGTAGCACCGCACCATTTAGTTATTATTAGTTGTTTATTTCCGCTGCGATTTCGGTTAGTTGTTAAGTATGTAGTAGGGGTGTTACAAAAAGTGGTATCAGAGCGAAGTATCGCTCTGATGACTAGAATACCCAGCTTAGGAATATACTGAGTTAGGAAACCTAACCATAGTTACCTAAGTGAGCAGTTATGAAAAGGTTAACCACTAACTAAGTGTGGAGATACCTTGTTGTCGGGAAGACGTTACAACCGTTGGAACCGATAAGTGTGCAAGCATAATGCTAATGAATGTTCGTGTGAATTCAGATGTCAGGTAGACCACGAGGTCGAGGCCGCAGACGCGGTGTTGGAGATACGGGGAACCAGGAGAGAATTCTACGACACAAGTCATGGTCGACGCTGTAGCGGCCGCCGTAGCCTAGATGGTCCCGCAATTGGTAGCTGCGATACAGTAGGGGCAACAGCCCAAAGTTCAGCCACCACCGCCACTGCCACGAGAGACCAACTGGGTCAAAGCGTTGGCAGATTTGAGACCTCCGTCGTTCTGTGGGGAGACCGATCCTTGTAAGCTGGAGGCGTACATCTCCGAGATGGAGACCGCTTTCGAAACCTTGGATGTGCCTGCTGGTGCCAAGGTTCGACTTGCCACTTACTACTTTAAGGGTTCGGCCTAGAGTTGGTGGAAGCTGGTACGGGAGGGCAGAGTTGTTGACCCTACCTTTCAGTGGAGGGAGTATACGGCTCTGCTGCGAGCCAAGTACTACCCGATACATGTGCAAGAGGCCAAGCGCCTAGAGTTGGACAACCTGAGGCAAGGGGATAAGATGACGGTAGATGAGTACTACTCCGCTTTCATCGGACTTATCCACCTGCTACCAGATCTGGGTTACTCAGACCGGATACTGGTAAACCGTTTCTACAACGAACTGAGCTACCGCCTACGCTATGGTATGGGGCCAACTGGATATACTACTTTGTAGGTAATGAGACTACAATGTGATGTGAATAAGTATGTGCAATGTGTGAATGTAATTGTGAGTTTGATTTGTGGGGCATAATTAACACATTAAATATAGGAGTGCTATCATGCCGCTGCTATTGTAGAGATCACCGTCCGCCTGAGGGACGAGGAGAATGCGCTCAAGCGCAAGGCCACGAGCGAGGGCCAAAGCACGCAAGGGTACGGGGGAGGAAAGAAGAAAAAGCCATACCCCCAGTCCCAGAAAGGACAGCAACAGGGTGGCAAAGGCCAAGCCTAGACCACCACTACTGAGGAGCCGCTGCAGCTCACCTATCCATACGTGGCTAAGCCCTTACGCTCTTACCCGCCCAAGGGTAACTAATTAAATTCGAATACCGAATTCTAGTGTCTGCTGTTATTTTGTGATGTGTGTACTGAATATGTATTGTGTTAGCAGCTAGCGCGTGATCTAGATCCGAACGCCACTACTACTGCAAGTGGTGTAACGGAGACCACCCCGACAAGGACTGCAAGGGCAACGATGTGCAGAGCCGATTCTGCAAGAAGATGGGGCACCGTGACTACGAGTGCATCCAGAACCCGAATGGCAGAAACTACAAGCCTAAGGGGCAGTGGAAGGGTAATGCCACCGCGAGCACCGATGGCCCGAAGACGGCTAATCAGCCACCCCTAGATCAGAGGTTCACTGATTCCCAGAAGGGGAAGGGGTCGGGATCCGGCAAGGCCGCCCTGAATGTGGTGGACTGGTCTGAGGCACCAGGGCCCTCTTCTAGACCAGGTACCACCTAAACCGTTGAATGAAATAAGTGATTGCATACCGCATTTCATGCATGTGTGTTAGTGAGTCTAAGTGTACAGCCATGTAAGTAAAGACTTAAAGTATAATGTGAAAGTCACCTAAATTAGGTAATTTGAAAACTTAGGAACCTTCAATATCTATTATCCAATCCCGCCCACACCGAACCCTGAAGAGACAACCATCAGCATCACCGAATTCCCGATGGAGCAATGTCAGGTTATCCAGCCAGGTATGATACTCCTAAATGGATACCTGACACCGGAAGCACAAATCCACATTATCCGACGATGCGATGAACTGGGAGCAGCACCTGGAGGTTTCTACGTACCTGAATACCCGAGCAGATAAAAAATGAAGCTGAAGATGATGTGCATGGGTAAGGACTGGAATCCTTACACCAAGTCATATCAAGACGTGCGAGCTGAAGATGGAGCAACTGTACCAGGTATACCTAAGGAGTTCCTTGCGGTCGTTAACCACACCGTGGGAATTGCTCAGCAAGTTGAATCGGATTCAATACCAAGTGTTAAAGCAGATCTATGTATTGTGAACTTCTACCAGAAAGGTGGACGGTTGGGGTTACACCTAGATAAGGACGAGTCACCCGAGTCTCTAAGTAAGGGAGTACCCGTGGTGTCTTGGTCCATTGGTGATACCGCAGTGTTTATATATGGCGAGTAGAAGCGTGCTTATCTCGTAAAGAAGTTAGTATTGAAATCAGGAGATGTGTTAATCATGGGTGGGCAGTCAAGGATGCTATATCATGGTATCAAGAAGATCAAGCTGAATACCGCACCATCGGCAGTGATCAATGCCACACACATGAAACCCGGACGTTTGAATTTGACCTTCAGGCAGTTTTAGAGCCTTGTGAAATCATGTAATGTGTTAAGCCAGTGTATGTTAAGGATGTTGTATGTGTTAGTTATGTCAACAATGTAAACCAACTTGTGGTGTAAAGAGAATGTTAATGAATAAAGTGGAGTTGTTTGAAGTATATCAACCGTGTTATTACCAAATACTTACAAGTTTGCCAATGAATTAGGCTGTGCACTCGGAACGGGAGGTATACTGAGTGTCTGCAATAAGGTAGAAGCCGGCAAGAGCGGCACAATCCTCACCGGTACCTTTCCAGTCAATGGTGTGGATGCATCGATCTTGTTGGACTCCGGAGCCTCACATACATTTATCTCGCTATCCTTTACGAAGAGGCTGGGGTTAGACGGTGAAGAGATGCCTGACTTTCTAATCACTCTCCCGTCGAAAGAGCGGATCAAGTGTACCTACTACCACCGAGATGCTATTGTACGAATCAGAGGTGAAGAGTTTCTGATCGACTTGATAGAGTTCGACGGACTTGGGTTTGATGTTATTGTGGGGATGAACTGGTTGGAGCGGTACAAGGGTCGAATCCTATGTGCCGAGCATCGACTGCTTCTTCGGAGTCCGACTGGGGTTACTATCTCATACCGCTAGAGGCCCAGGGAACCTTTGACTCAGCTTGTCTCCGCTATGTGTATGTACCGTGAGTTACGAAAGGGGAGTGATGTATACCTCTGCTATCTCCAGGACATAGAGAGAGACCCAGAGTTTAGCCCAGATGTGCCGGTAGTGTCGGAGTTTCCTGATGTATTTCCTAAGGAACTGCCGGGCATGCCGCCAGCATGGGAAGTTGAGTTTGAGATTGATTTGGTTCCAGGCACCGGACCAATTGCGAATGCGCCCTATCGTATGGCTCCAGCAGAGATGACAGAGCTCATGGAGCCGCTGAGAGACCTACTCGACAAGGCATTTATCCGCCCTACTGTTTCACCATGGGGAGCGCCGTTCCTCTTTGTGAAGAAGAAGGACGGTAGTCTCCGCCTCTGTATCGATTATCGAGAGCTGAATGCAGTTACGGTGAAGAACCGTTATCCTTTACCATGCATCGACGACTTGTTTGATTAGTTGAAAGGAGTGTCATTATTCTCCAAGATAGATCTACGATCCGGATACCATCAGATTGCCATCCATGAGAGTGACATTGAGAAGACCGCGTTCAGAACAAGATATGGACATTATGAGTTTACGGTTATGCCGTTTGGTTTATCCAATGCACCAGCCAAGTTTATGGACTTAATGAACCGCTTGTTCCAAGATCAGTTGGACAAGTCAGTGGTAGTCTTCATCGACGATATTCTAGTGTATTCGAAATCGAAGGGTGAGCATGAAAGCCACCTGAGAAATATGTTACAAACATTGAGAAAGAATCAGTTGTACGCTAAATTTTCTAAGAGTGAGTTTTGGTTGAACCAAGTTTCCTTTCATGGTCATGTGATTTCTGAGGCCGGGATCGCTGTTGATCCGGCAAAGATTGATGCAGTGCGCACCTGGCCAAGGCCGAAGATAGTTACCGACATCCGGAGCTTCCTCGGTCTGGCAGGATATTACATGAGACTTGTGAAGGACTTCTCCAGTGTCTCGAAGCCGATGACTTCCTTAATGAAGAAGGATGCACCATTCGAGTGGACAGATGACTGCGAGAGTTCTTTTCAGAGTCTCAAGGATGCTCTGACATCTGCACCAGTCCTGACGATACCAGAGGGTCCAGATGGGTTTGAGGTCTACTGTGACGCATCAGGCAGAGGTATGGGTTGTGTGTTGATGCAACACGGGAGGGTCGTAGCATACGCCTCCCGACAGCTGAAGAAGCATGAAGAGAACTACCCTACCCATGACTTAGAATTGGGTGCCATTGTCTTCGCACTGAAGATATGGCGACATCATTTGTATGGGGTAAGCGTGACAATTTATTCAGATCATAAAAGTTTGAAGTACTTGTTCACTCAGAAGGAGTTGAACATGAGAAAAAGAAGGTGGGTCGAGTTCTTAAATGACTACGACATCAATTTAGAGTACAAAGAAGGTAAGGCGAATGTGGTAGCTGATGCACTGAGTCGCCGAGCACACTCTCTCTATTCGCTAGTCTCTCATACTAGCTTGGTTGAAGAGGTGCGGAGTGCTCAGATGACGGATCAATATATGTTGGAGATCAGGCAGAAGCTTATTGATGGCACATTCGAGGGTCAGAAGTACGACTTCCGACTCCACGATGATGACCTGATTAGGCTTAATGGCCGACTGTGTATTCCGAGGAGTAGCGCTGAGCTGAAGGAGCGCATACTGAGTGAATCCCACTGTTCTACGACTTTGATTCACCCCGGAGCTTCAAAGATGTACAAGGGTATGAAACGTTATTTTTGGTGGACAGGCATGAAAAAGGATGTGAATGACTATGTGTTGAGGTGTCTCACTTGTCAGAAGGTCAAGTTTGAGCACCGACGGCCTGGTGGTATGGTACAGCCAATGCCAGTGCCTGAGTGGAATTTCATGACATTTCTATGGACATCGTAGTAGGGCTTCCGCCTACAAGGGGAGTTCTGTATATGATTTGGGTTGTTGTTGACCGACTGATCAAGGTGGCTCGATTCATACCGATGAAGGACACCTGGAAAGTGGCAAAGCTTGTAGAACTCTTTGACAGAGAGATTGTAAGACATCATGGGGTACCAAAGACGATTGTGTCTGACAGGGGTTCCAGATTCCTATCGAGGTATTGGAAATCCACACAAGAAACGCTGGGTACCGAGCTGAAGCTGAGTACAGCGTTCCACCCACAGACTGATGGTCAGAGTGAGGGCACCATCCAGACGCTTGAGGATATGTTACGTGCATGTGCACTTGACTTTCAGACCAGCTGGATTGACAAGTTACATCTGATCGAGTTTAGTTACAACAACATTTATCATGCTTCGATCAAGATGTCTCCCTTCTAGGCTTTGTACGGTAGACCATGCCGCACGCCATTATGCTGGGATGAGTCGAGTGAGATGGTCATTATAGGACCAGAGTATCTGGAACAAGTTCAAGCAGAAGTACGCCAAATCCGGGCTAACATGAAGGCAGCTCAGGATAGGCAGAAGTCGTACGCCGATGTGCGCAGACGTGACCTGGAGTTCGCCGTGGGCGATCAGGTATTTCTTAGAGTATCCCCCATGAAGGGAGTATTTCGTTTTGGCAAGAAAGGCAAGTTGAGCCCGAAATATGTGGGGCCTTATGCTGTGACGGAGTGGATAGGCCCGGTAGCCTATAGACTTGATTTACCTGCTTAGCTAGGCAAGGTACATGATGTATTTCATGTGTCCCAGTTAAAGTAGTATATGTCTCATCTGTCTGATGTACTTCAGCCTAAAAGGCTAACCTTTGAGCCGACCATGCGATCAGTGGAGACTCCCGTACAGATTCTGGACACTAAGACCTGAGACACTCGCCATAAGTCTGTAAGACTGGTGAAGGTCCTCTGGTCTAACCAGGACGTCGAGGAGGCCACTTGGGAGCTGAAAGATAAGATGAAGGCGAAGTACCCGTCGTTGTTTACTTCTTAGTGTTTGTATGTATAGGGTACGGGGCATACCCCTACTTTAAGGGGGGTAGAGCGGTTTCGGTTATGTGTGTGAACGACATGTATTTAAATACATTGTCTATGTTATGTTGTTATCTTACTGTGTTACAGACCGTTGTGTCTGAATGATGTTATGTTGTTTGGACCTTGTATCCGATGTTATGTAAATATGTTGTTAATGTTGTTACGGGAGTATTGTTTAATAAGTATTCCCCGTGTTCTAATATTAAGATATGTGGGATGTGTGAACTTTGGGGACAAAGTTCTTTTATGGGGTGTATATTGAAATACCCCAAACCCTTATATGTTGTTTAAACATTAAACTATGGTATAATAAGGCTAAAAAGTACCTTAGATACATTAGTGAACAATTTAAACCATAGTAAACACAATTAAATACCTTAAAGTCAATATGGGCAAAAATGTGCTCTAAGCTTGGGATAAGTTTGGTTAAGACCTAATGAGCTTACCAAGACCTTATTTACATGTTAATGAACATATTAAATCAATTACCAAAGAAAACCAAGCTTGAAAACAAGTTAAAACACAAAATGTGCTTTAAGAAGTCTTAAAGCTCATTTTTTAAAAATTGTCTTGTAAATGGGTTTTGAGTGGCTAAATGTCCATCATTACTCTTTAATTAACATGTGTACTACTTAGTATCACATTAGGAAGTCTAAATCAATGGGAAATCAAAATTTTCACAATTATGTGCCTTGTTTTGTGAATAGTAACTAAATTAAGCTAGTTTATAACATAAGTAAATATAAGTGAGTTAATTGGTCAACAAAGACCAAAACACCCCTAAGTAATAAAAGGGGGCCGGTTTTTTTAAGGTGAGTCACCACCTTGCTAGTTAACAAGTAAATAAACTAAGATAAAGTAAGTTACTATTTGTTTTTTCTACTTAAATATCTAAACTAGCTACTTATCTTCATTCTCTTCATTCTCTTTGCCTTCCCACCGTCTCCAACCTCTCTTCTTCCTCCATT
The DNA here is from genome assembly GCA_023374045.1 of Limonium bicolor. NCBI lineage: Eukaryota > Viridiplantae > Streptophyta > Magnoliopsida > Caryophyllales > Plumbaginaceae > Limonium > Limonium bicolor. Next base: position 286,036,786 of record CM041782.1, read on the forward strand.
AACGTTTTGCTACAGCCATATACCATTCTCCATCTTTGATTGTCTATAATTCCTAGCTCCATTAACCAAATCAAAATCTAAGACCCCCATTCTCTTTGTCTTGCCAAGCTCTTCAACTTCATCTTTTCAAAGTGCCGAAACCTCCATTTCGGTGCCAAGGAGAAACACCATGGGAGGAGCTTGAGCTCATCTTTTTGCCTTTTGTTGATCACCTTTGCTTCAAGGTAAGGAAAAACTAAAGAAAACTTCATTTCCTTCTTGTTTTGATGTTGGCCGAAAAACACCATTAATGGTGTCTTTACCTTGCTTTGTTCTAGCTTCATTTCAATCTTTCAAGGACTTGGTGGAGTCCTCTCTTGCTACTAATTCAAATTCCCTTCCATTTCCTAGGTAAAACAACTATCTTAATGTTTTAAGAGGTTATATAACCTAGGGTTTATAATGAGATTAAGCATGAAGCTTGAATACTCATTACATTGCTTGTATATTGATTAGAAGTTGACAAGCAACTAAAGCCTTGCCGATTTTAATCAAGGAAACAAGAAAGAAGTTTGAGAGGAAAAGAGGTAAATGTGCTAACCTAATGTAGTTTGATGCATGAGGAAAAAGTGAGCTTAAATTGTTTATTAAAACTACTTAAGGAGCTAACAGTAAATGACTTAGAAAAATACTCTCAAGGGTTTATTAAAAGACATATGTGTTGTTGTATGTATTTGCAGGTCAAAGGCATATATTATGTGGGAAATTCAGTGTTTAAGGTTTATGCAATTTAAGGGTCTAAGAGCCATGCAATTTAAGGGCCTAAGTGCCAACCAATTTAAATTATGCACTATATTGTTATGTAGTGTAGTTTAAGGCTTAGTTGTGTGTAAAGAACATTTTTTGTGTGAATAAGTGTTCTTGAGTGTTCAAAGGTGAGAAACCTTGTGTTAGGTGTGTAAGGAAATACTAAGGGAGCTATGTCAAAATTTGAGTAGAAAATAAGAAGTTTAGGTGTTTTTAATGATGTTTGGTGACCTAGGTTTCACTAGGAATTGCTAAGGATTGATTTGGTGAAAGAAAGGGAAATTAGGTGTTCATAAGTATAAGAATGACTTGGGCAATGTTCATGGAAGTTTAGAGAATCAAATGGGGGATTGTAAGCATGCCAAAGTAGTGGTAAGGGTGTGTCTTAGTCTTGTGCAAAGTTTGGTGAGCAATGGAAGAGAAATGCCTTGTGAGGGTTAAAACAAAAGCTTGTGAGAAGGACCTAGGAGGTTAGTGTAAAGGGGGTGGTTGTAGTGCAAATCATGTTTAAAAGTATGGTTATAAGGTAGTGAGGGAACACTTTGGTTTTAGGCAAGAATACAAGTTACAAGTGCAAGAAAAAATGTTCTAGAGTGCACCCAAAACTCCCGTCGCGACATAAATTTGAATAGGAGACGACCTGAGACAGGTACAGCTCCTGTAGCATGCATGGCCAGATACAACTGGGCTCCTCGCTTCTCGTAGTATAGGATTTGTTAGATGTCACACAAGGACGTTAAACAAGAACACAATGTGTATTGTCAGTTATCACGTTTAGGATAACGACGTTTGCTATAAAGTGAAGTTAGTGAGAAACTTGAGTACAAGTTCTCGGTATAGTAAAACACAGGTATTTGATCCACTGGTAATGTAGTGTTGTATGCGTGGAACATACACGTTACAGTTAGTAGCATCACACACATAAAGTAACACAACAGTGCACAAGAGTAATGCAACATTTTACAACAATTATCTTGGTTGTTATTTCAAACAACAGATAGCACACAAGCCGGTATAATCCGGTAGCAAGCAGGCTGCAAGAATCCCATACCGTTCACCGAACATTAAATCCCTTCTATTTCCTTTTAATTTACTTGAAAGTCTTAAAGGTATATATTTTATACACATGCATCATTTATGATACATGATTATAATTGTCTAAATGACATAGCAACTATATAAATTCTCAAATTGTATTTACAAGTCACGCATGGGATTATTTTTTAGTTATCTTTTATTAATTACAAACTAACCCCGAATAATATTATTTCTTTTCAAATAAATTACTACTGTTCGTATAACATATAGTTTTAATTCCATAAATCCTTAAACCATAATTCCTTTTCCAAATTTTCTAAATTTCCATATAGGACCCACAAATATTTTAAATCTCATAAATACATCATACTTTTCGGTTATTATATTATAACCACAATTATTTCAAAGTTAACATTATACTCCAAAATACATTTAATCCCTTAATTAATTAAATCACCCTTATCAATTCGATATTTATATATAGAACACAATAACTTTTATGAATTACCAAATCATCCCATAACCTTTCGGTTTTGACATATAACTTCTTATAATTACATTTTAACCCCAAAAATATTATAATAGTTATACTCTAGCTTATAAACTATAGTTTTAATATTTAATTTCCTTAAATTTCGAGTGGCACATAAATTTCCATTAATTAAGTTTCCGCCCCAATTTAAATTCTAGATTTACATATAAACTTTTATAAATAACAATTTCACCCCAAAACTTTTATAAACTTAATATTTTATGTCATAAGTCATTTTAACCCAAAGTTTCTGGTCAACACTTTGACCAAAACCTAATTTCATACTTAAAACATTAATATACCTAGAATATATATATATATATATATATATATATATATATATATATATATCTCGGTTTTACACCAATCTTTCCAAAAATTACAAAATAGCCCCAAAACTTCATAAATTGTTATTTTAACTTCTAGTCACTTATTTAATTCACCCGAAATTCATAATATTAATTTATATACATATATAGCTCATTAAAACCTATTCTTCACCATATGTTTTAGGCAATAATAATATATTACCATATAGTTTCTAAATCTTGATTTATAACCCATAATAATTATACATAAATACATATGAGCCATATATCTCATGTAAAAATTATTGTAATTCTTTACAGATATTTTTAGCTCAAAATGGAGCAAATATTTCCTAGATAATTCGGACATATAATAAACTCTTCATAAATATATTTTTTTGACATAAAATTATATCTTCAGGTAATAAATTTAGCTTAATAGTTATAATTATTTTCTTTTGGTAATTAACTCACCATTTTCGGCCTTAATTATTTGGAGATGTGTACAAAATTTTTGTACAAAATTTATAAGCTTAAACAAAGCTTAGAACATTAATAATTAGCTTAATAAACTTACTCTTAATCAAAGATGATTAAGTACTTGATTCCTCCTTGAATTCCCAAGCTTCCTTCAATGGAAATGGTAGCTCCAAATTTCGGTATTAACACATAAGAAGGAAGGGGTTTAGGAGTTAGATCTTAACAACGATCTTAAGTAGATTTATAAGATGTTTTCAAGAGATTTACCTTAGGTATTTTTACCTTGAATTTTTGGCCTTGATAGAATGGATGAAGATCCAACTTCTCTTCATGAAAATTGAAAAAAACATATTTAAATGTGTAAGAATTTTTGGACATGTATAATAAAATTTCTTAAGGATTTTCATGTATGAAAAATACCTTAAGTTAACCTTGAATGCTCCTTGGTTTAATTGTTGATTCAAGACACTTCTTGGAGCATATATTGGTACCTAATTGATGTAGTGTTGCTAGGAACATTTTTCCTTCAAGTCTTGATGAAAAAATCTAGGTAAATTACACAAAAATGAAGATTGAAATTACAACTCCATTAATGGAGCTTGGAGCTTGGAAAGAAAAGAAAGAAAGAAAGAAAGGAAGGAGGACACTTACCAATCGGCTGCAGCAAAGGAACGAAATGAGAAGGCTGCCATGAGTTAGTAAATGCAAGAAAGGAATGGAATTGTTTTTGTTATTTGTCAATATGATTGAGCATATTAGGTAAGGTATTTCTTAATGTTTTGCTTTAGAAACTAGGCTCCACAAGCCTCCCCTACTGCCCACTTGATCGGCAATGATGGAAGAAAAACATGGCTGCAATGAGTCATGGAAGAGAAGGCAATTACCAAGTTGGGTAGAGTTGGTATTCATTGATTATTCTACGCTAATCCATTGTTGGTTTGGTGCAGATTTTCGACAAAGAAGGGCCAACTTGGCCTAGTTTTATTCTTGTTAATATCTGTGGAGGGTGATTTTTCGGTATGAGGGGGGGTCTATCCAAATATGATCTGGCTGAGAAGTCTAGATCCTAAAATAATGCCAATCTGTGGAGGGTGAGAACCCGTTATTCTGGCATCCCTCAAATACCTACTAAATCGTCCGTCTTTCCCAGAAAGCATAAGGGGAGTGCAAGTGTGCACTACACCCGCTCTCAATGGGCTCCACGCGGACTTATGCCCTTATAAGGCGGAATTGACTAGAGTCACCACCTAGTTTGACCTAAGAAACTAGGAAGAGAAGAGGAGGGTTCTAAGAACCGTTAGTTCACTCTGAGGTTGTTCCCTATGGATAAGACTTATCTGGTCATTTGCAGAGATTCTATGTTGGGTTCACACTGGGTTACACCCCTCAGAGGTGGCAACGACCACGACTTCGGATTGGTGCCCGAGGAAACCTCGGTCTCCAATTGTCGGGATTACCTTCTTTCTAAACCTTTTTTAGAGAGATTCAATTTAAAGCCAGAGGATAGGATTGAGTGTGGACTTAAGAACAGATGATTTCCAAGAGTTTGAAGAAATAGGCTGGTCTTGAAATATTGGTCGGACAAATTGGTTTGAAAGTTGAGAGGTTTGAGGTTGTTTCGACTTTCACGAGGTTAAAAAGATGCTGGATGTTTTGAGGAGCAAAAGGGTACTTTGGTTATTTTATTTTTGGAGTCGAGGGGTGTTTGGATCATTTGCTGGAGTTAAAGAGTTTTTGATCATTTGTAGAGCTTAGGGGCATTTTGGTTATTTTGTAGAGCTGAAGGGTATTTTGGTATTTTGTAGAGCTGAGGGGTATTTTGGTCATTTTGTGAATTTGAGAGGTATTCGGATTCTTTGGTGGAATTGAGGAGTTTTTCGTGTTTATAAAGTTTGGATTTTAGGATGGTCAAATTTTTGAGGTGATTTAGGAAGTCGAAAGTATTGATGGAGTATAAAAGAGGACATTTGGTTTACAGGTGTTCGGGTTTTGAAGATGTTTCAGGTTTCTGATCACTAAGGTTGTTCGGGAGCATTTAAGAATAAAGGGTCCTAGGTTAGTAAGACGGGTGACTTCGAGTTTTCTTAAGAAAGGATTGAGGGGTGTTTATGGGTTAAAGCTCTAATGAAAGGATTGGATTGATTTGTTCAGAATTGTCTCTCTTAAAATTTTAAAACCAAAAATCATTTTTGTTGTGAAGGGCGGATAATCCCAAGGGATTACCCTATGTACCCCCTCGAACACGACACTTAACTAATAATAAGTGCCGAGGCTTGAAAGATGGGGCAATGAATTTATGTCAAAAAAATAGGATTCAGAGAGAAACACCATGAATGAGATGTTCTCGGTCGAACCCTAACAACGTCTCTAACTCCCGAATTTTAAAACATTAAAAACCGAAAACATTTGAAATCGAGCGGAAGGGGGTTAGACGATTCTAAAATCCTGGTTGCAACTAGGAAGGTCGTTACTTCCCTAGCACCGCGCCTTGTAAAAATCTAGGCTGCAATTAGGGGAGGTTTGTCACCCTAATGCCCTGCTAAAGAGATCCAGACTGCGACAAGGGAGGTTATGACCCCAGTGCCCTGCCTCGGATTTTTATTTTGGGAAGGGAGACAAGCGATGTTCTAACCATGGAGGAAATGTTTTGAAGGGGTTAGACATTTCTTGCTCTCTAAAAACGGTTTATTTTTAAGTTTGAAAACTGAATTGGAAAAAAACTTTTGAAGTTGTTCGGAATTCTCGATGAAGAAACACTAATTTTGAGAAATGTTTTTGGAGAAAACTTTATGTATATGTGAGAAGAACTTTCTGCATTTGAGAAGAGTTTTCTGTGATGTGAGAAGAGTTTTTCCTTTAAAATTCCACAAAATGGTTTCTTTTGAAAACTTGAGGAAGTTTGCATAAGATGATTGTTTGAAAATTTGAGAAAAGAGATTTTCTGGAGTTTTGAATTAAAGCTGAATAATGAGGAATGTTTTTTTGGATTTTTGGAGTTTGGATGGAATCTACAATTTCAGTTTGAATTGGATTGAAGTTTGATTTGGATTGAAGTTTGGGTTTGGTCAAGGTCAGGAGGGGTCAAAGTTAGCTCGGTCAAGCTTGGGTCAAAGTCAACACTCGATCAAGGTCAAAGTTTGGTCAAAGGTCAACATTTAGGTCAACGTTTGGTCAAAGGTCAACATTCAGGTCAAGGTTTGATTCTTGTGGACTTGGTTTGATTTTTGTGGGTTTGGTTTGATTTTTGTGGGCTTGGTTTGTTGTTTTTTTTGTAGGCTTGGGTTGTTTTTTTTTTTTTTTAGGCTTGGGGTCAAGGTTTGATTCTTGTGGACTTGGTTTGATTTTGTGGGTTTGGTTTGATTTTTGTGGGCTTGGTTTGTTGTTTTTTTTTGTAGGCTTGGGTTGTTTTTTTTTTTAGGCTTGGGCTGATTTGGGCATGGATTGTTATGGCTTGGGCTGATTGTGGGCTTGGGCAGGACTGGACTTTGGGTCGGTTTGGGCTTGGTAATGGGCCGGGCTTGGGTCTAATTTGGCCTTGGGTAGGATTGGACTTTGGGTCGGTTTGGGCTTGGTAATGGGCCAGGCTTGGGCTTGGTAATGGGCCGGGCTTGGGTCTAATTTGGGCTTGGGTCGGTTTGGGTTTGGACTTGGGCCTAATTTGTGCTTGGACTTGGGCCTAATTTGGGCTTGGGCTGATTGGGTAGTTTGTGTAACACCCCTCATAACAAATACGTAATAATCACTCACGTGAACAGGAATTAAAGGCGTCTCACAGCGGAAGGAAATACAGTAATATAACTCACATGGGTGTTACTTGCCACCACTCGCCCATACGAGTGGTGTAGCATTACAACATCTTAACAAAATTAAACATAAAAATACAATCCGCAGTGACAACGAGATACGATCTACATTTCTATCTAAGTATCAAGAGCACAACTACTATGAGCATCTAAACATAATCCAAATCAACACGTTCTAATTACCCAATCCCGCACTTCGGCTTCAACGTTTTCAGCAACCTGCATAATGAGTGTAGCATCAGCGATAGACGCTGAGTATGCCGGATCTGGACCCTATTGGTCACTTGTCATTTTTAACCGTCTTGATATTAGATTGATTTCATGCTTTGTCATTTTACAGATATAATAATACGGTAACAACATGCATGATTGTATATTCACTCATCCGAATCAAACAGTCATATAGGATATACACATTACTGTCTACATCATACAATACAATGGTAATGAGAACTCATTCATCGTATGTTCACATCATCACATAGTACATCGCCCTCTCCGGGCCTTCACATATCATTAGTTTTAGTTAGCACTGTACAACGTTCGGCCCCCCGGGCCCTCACATATTATTAGTTTTAGTTAGCACTGTCGGGCGTCAGTTAGGACAACCCGAATATATTCACTTGGACAGTAGTCCCACGTACACACAAGGTGCTCACTGCCCTGATCATCCGAAGACTCTGGGCTCTTCACTTTGCCTTTGTAGAGGCGTCCATTTAGGTGGCCAAGGGCCTGGTGCCAACGGTAGCACACACTCCGCCTGTCGATCTATCTAGGCTCGAACAGGATTCACTAGGGTAAAACCCGATACGGGATAACCCAAGAGATCTCTACGCGCGACCAGCAGCCAGTGACTGTCTGGATTAAGGTACATCATCACATTCATTCACACTCCACTGTTAGCTTTGTTAGTTAGATAGTCAGTTATAGTTTTAGTTATGGAGTACATCACTTAATTTGTTGGCTGCCCTCTGGGTCTTACGCATGCCTAGGAATATTCTAGGTAACATTCACGTTCGAGTCAAAGCTCTAGAGACCGACAATGTCGTGTCCCGTTCCTAAGTATTTTACTTAGGTTATAACTACATACTTGTAATACTTAGTGTATTAGGTCAGACAACAGTGGTCACAACACACATTTCGCATATGTAGTTTTATATAGTCGATCTATAGTCGACGTAGTATTAGTCCCGTGGGACGTTCGTGCATAAATAATAATGCATTGAACATAACTACACATCACACACATACATCACATACATACATCACATACATACATTCATACAAGTTATTTATCAAACAAATCCGAGCCCGAGGAATTCCTCAGGACAACTCGGATCAAATCCCTTTACATACCGTACACCGTAGACCAGTGATGCGCAATACGAATCTCTAAGCTTCTCGAGCGCGCACGTCCAACAGGCGGTCTAACAATACGAAGAATACTAAATGTCAATCCACATGACAATATGATTCGGTATTTCCGAATAACGTTTGAAATCCCAATACTATGTCCCCAGACTTAGCGTTTGTTACTAGTTAAGGTATCGTTACTTAATAATCCCCTTACTCGTTGTGTGAGTTAAGTCTCGGTTTACATTAGAGTATGAACCTTACGTTACACACTAGTGGTACCTCACTCGGGATTTATTTATCATACCAAGGTCATATACTAGCCTTAGTATTTCATGTCGATATAAACTATAGTGTATATCTGTACTTCTTGATATGTGTTTATTCATGTATGTATGCGTCTAGCATAACAGTTGAACAACTATATTCTTAGCCACATAATATTATTTGAGGTATGTTTGTTACCTAATGTTATGTGGTACGATATTTTATGTGTCACTAGATTTATGATACCCGGTTTTGGCCACTTATGAACGTGTCTAAAATAATATACACATGTGCCATATTTAAACTCCTTTATTATATATATTTTCACTTACTCACAAAACTACCACAAAACTTATAATATATTGTAGGCATTTAATTTTATAATATCAAAACCTTGTGGTAAGATATAACCCAAGGTCTTTTCACACTTGTTTGGTTATCGGTTACATATATATATGTATACCTAATTCCCTTTCTCAACTCAACTCACCCTCTACCATTTCCACTACAGATTAATAGATTCATGACTGCATAACCACTTAAACACCCCTGTGAACTTGCTTATACAGAAGTTACTCATTTCAGAAAACAGCTAGAACTGATGTGCTAAGTTTGTTAAACTTTTCCCTTTCTGTTTTGTTCCTCTTTTATCGATTCAGTTTCGGTTTCCTTCCTCCCCTACTCTACTTAGTTCTTTAGTTCATGATGTTATTTATAGTTTCATTCAACCTGTTACAGACACACAGAAACAACTCTACAGAGTTCGAGACAGTAAAAACAGAAACTGAAGCAGCATCTGTTTACTCCCTCCTCAAGTCTTTATTTAGGTTTGCTGATTGGTTTCCAAACTTCTCAAGCTACCACACCACTTGCTGCTTGTATTGGAAGGAGGTTGGACTCAAAAACAACTCAGAAGCATGCTGTTATCATTGCAGAAACCTCACTTAACAGAAACCAATCAGGCTGTCAACTGTAAACCGAAATCAGAACCTGATATTCTAGCTTGTATCTTGTAATTTGCTCACAGTTCCTGGTTTGAATTTCCCCTAGTTTGCTTATCTGTTTAAATAAGTACCTTAGTACAGTTTCGACCCCAAAACCAATCCACCACCACAATGTTTAGACTCCTGAAAGACTGTTATACAGAAAAGAACAGAAACTGAATTCTAAACTGATAAGTGCTCTTATCCGATTCCCTTCTGTTTATCCCCAGTTGGTTTACAATTTGTTTCTCTCTCTTACCGATGTGCTTACATACTTAGTTAAGTGGTTTAACAAGGTTTTAAGTTCTTGAACCACCCAAAGTCCTTCCCTTATGCTCTCTGTACGTTTTACACAGAAGCAGAAAGTTTCTGAAACTGTAATTAGAAATCAGAAACTGGTATTTGTCCTTGTCACCTTCTCTGTCTGCTTTCTACACTGAGCTACACTCCTCCTAATCCTTTACCCACTGAGTAATGTTTTACTAAAACTTTATACTTAAGAAAATCCCAAACCAAATGCACTGATGCTGCTGAAGTTGTGTTTACTGAACCAAAACTTCAGAATCTGAAAACTGCAACAGATGAAACTTTTCCTTCCTTTTCTTTTCTCTCTGTTGGTTTACGTTCCTGATCATTAATTCTTCCCAAGTGATTTGCCCAGCTACTCAAGTACTCAATCAAGCTTTTAAACTCAAACAAAATCCAGAACAGTCCTGTTACAGACATAGGAATAACCAGACACTTATCTGGTGAGAAAAACTGGAACTAAATTAGAACTGAAATCAAAACAGGAACTGATTTGAGATCCTGGTTTTCTTTCCTGTCGGGGGTTTTTTCTTTCAACAGGTTAGATCTCTCTTAACTAATTACTCAGTTACTTAAATATTCCATTAAGCTTCTCATCCCACCTAAAACCTAAACACTTGTTACAGACACAGAAATCTCAACTACCGAAACCTGGAGCTAATCTCCAACACTGATAAAACTGAGATATGTTACAGTTTGTCCTGTGTCCCTTTCCAGATCCTTATCTTAGTTTCTATTTCCTCCCTGTTGTGCTCTTGGTTAGGAGCCTTAGTTTAGTTCTAATTTACTTAAACAATCCAAGACATTCAGTTAAGGTTACAGGGATCATCTTCTCAATAAAAAACCTAAAGGTCTGTACTGATAACAAACAGTCAGACAGTATTTTGTAATTGGTTTTCTTTTCTGTTGCATGTATCTGTTTTCTGGTTCTTAGTTGTTTAGCTATCTAGTTAACTGTCTAGGTGTCGGTTTAATCTTCATAGCAGCCCAAAGGAGACATGGGTCTCAACAGACAGGAAACTGGAAAATAAACTGTCACAACTTCTTAAGTTTGCTTTCTGTTACAGACTTAACATCAGTTTAATTCCCCAACTCGATTTGGTTGTCTAGGTATTGGTTTTAATGTAGTTTCAAACCACAAATACTCCAAGGCCACAAGGGCCACGTCCCTGAAAACTTCTTACACAGAACTTGAAACTGAAACAGGTAGATACACTCAAACTGCTGTGATGTTCTCTTTCTTTTTCCTCCCCCTGTTTATGTATCTGGTTGGGTTTTTAACTCTCCCAGGTGTCCTAACCATACCTGGGTGTGTTAGCATATGTTTAAATTCATTTACACATACCACACAACTCCCTCTATAATCCCTTGCACAAAGACTTAAAATCTCAGAAACCGAAAATTAATAAACCAACAGACACTGGTTCGTGATTCATTTCTGTTACATGGTTGTGCATCAGGTTAGGCTTTTTAAAGTCCTCAAGATGTGATTATCCTCACTTAGGTGTGTTAGAATGTCTTAGATCCATTAACTCACCACACAAGCCAGTTGCACAAAATTACAGAGACTCAAAACTAACAGAAACATCAAACTGAGAACTTACTTCTATTTTCTGAGAGTCTTCTGTTTTGGTTTTCCTTTCAGTTCCCTTCACCACTAACCTAGATAGTTATGTGTTCGATTGAGTTTTAAGTTTTTAACCTAGTCTTCCTATTCTCACATTTCTTCTGCAAAACAGATACCCATCTCGGGTCTCATTAGTTGAAACTATACCAGCAACAAAAGAACCCAGAAACCATTTCTTCTGTTCTCTGTTTGTTTTCTTTTCTTGTGTTGTGATATGTTTTTCATTGTTTTTCTTTTTTTTTTCTTTTCCTTCAACCCACTCACATTTATAGACTCAGTTAGGTGTATTCATCAGATTATAATGCATTAGCAACTCAAAGACATTTAATATACTGAGGCTTCATGTTACAGATTGGCATGATTATCGGTTTTGATAGGTTTAGTTTTTTTTTTGATCCTGGATCAGTTTAGGGATTACTCACCAGTCTAGTGACTTGACAACTCCTCCTTAGCTACACCTTGGTAGAACATGGAACTCTAGCTCCTGGTCACTCGACACAGCTGAGGAAGGTTCCTCGAAGGTTAGACTTGGTAACCAGAAAAGAGAATGCACAAACTGTGGAAGCTGGTAGACAGTTACCTTCCACTTCAGTTCAAACCCAAAGGTGCTGTTGTGTTGCAGAGGGATTCTCTCGCCCGATTATCTTTGGGAGAAGAATGTCATGTTATCACAGATCAGAAAAACAGAGAGGCTTCAGTCATGGTTGTAAACGTTGTAACCGAAACCCAGGAATATAGAAGGCTGGACAAGTCTGTTTTTTTTTTCTGTTGTTATGACTCACGGCTTACCTACTAGGAGCTCTTTGGAAAAATTGTCTCGGGCTCCTGATTGCTACCCTTGGTTAGCATACGAACGTCCTTGCATGACTATACAGATCCCTGAAGCACTGGTTGTGCAATTTCGATCAGACTGGGCCAAGGAAAAGGAAACAGAACCGAGAAGAGTTAGCTTGGAGTATTACCTTGTGTTGGCCTCGAGAAGAAATGAATACTTCACGGTTTCAACTTCCAGACCAAAATATGCAAGGGCTGAGGAAGAAGTAAGTTGGGAAATAAGGGAAGATCCTAGGTACAAAACAGAAGTGAAGGACGAGGGATGAGTAGCTGATAAACTCCTCACCTGTTCTCCGAACTGAATCGTGTGGCTCCAGGCGAGCTCCTGCATGGAGTGGCTCAGTTTTGGATTCGTTATACTGAGACACTCACTCAAGGGACAAGAGCTGGTGGCTTTATTGTTTCACGGTTCCTGCTGGTGGCTCTCGTCTGCATGCGTGGGAATCTCCAGAAGAAAGTCTGATGCACTCGGTCTTTTTCTGCTGGAGTCAAGGTTGCAGTTCGTGATTACAAGTTTCCAGGGGGAGTTATGGGCGACTGGAAAGAATAATCCGCTCTGTCTCATGGAAGTTTGGAGTAGTATTGATTTGAGATATCTAGTGCAGAGGAGAATGTCGGGTGTTGATACGTGTATTTCTCCATCCCTTTCTTTTCTGTAATTCTAGTAGCGAGAATACTAGGTATACTTAGTTGGTATCTATTACCGAATTTGAGCACAGCTCAAGCGGTTAAGGTTTCGGGATTGGTACGGGAGGTCTCGGGTTCGAATCCCGGCTAGAGCATGTTGCTCTTTTATTTTTGTTTCAGCCTATCAAGTCAAATTAATGTATATAAGTGACTGTTATTAATATGTAGCGTTATTAGTTGTAGGTATACATGAACATATGCGACTATTTTTATTCGTCGCGTTTTGGTTATATGTACAACGTTATAATCTTGTAACGTTATGTACATTCACATATTTTTCCGTATGTACATAAGTACGGTAATAGTAAACTGTTCGCCGGTTAATACTTACTTGAGTGTTTATACCTTAATGTATTAAGGTGTTATGAACTTACTTCAATAAGGTAAGCGTAGTAACTTTGTTGTGTTCAACCTATTTTTACGGCATGCTTGGCGTTAATTTAATTAATTATATACTTAAGCAATATATAATTACTTAGGGGTATTTCAGTTTGGGCCAATTTGAGTTTGGACTTGGGCCGGTTGGGTAGTTTGGGCCGGTTGGGTAGTTTGGGCCGATTTGGGTTTGGACTTGGGCATTGTTTGGGCTTGGGCCGGTTGGGTAGTTTGGGCCGATTTGGGTTTGGACTTGGGCTTTGGGTCGTGGGTTTTGGGCTTGGACCGTGGGCTTTTAGGTCTGGGCCGTGGGTTGTACTTGAGGGGGTCTTGGGCTAAGCTGCTGAATTGGGCTGGTTTTGAGTGGGTTTGGGTTCGAAGTGGGTCTGGGCCCATGATGATTTGGGCTAGAATGTGATTTGGGTTGGAATGTGGATGAGAGGTTTTGAATTTCGGGAGTCGAATAACCTAAAGAAAAATTTGTTACGTACATATACATATATGCATATTTTGTTTAGATGATTGTTTTAAGGTTTAGGGTGTCACCACCAAGAGAATGGTCATTGACCAATCAAGTATGGGGGACCCCCTCTATCCTAATGGCTTGGACCTAAGGTCATAGTGATAAGCCGTAGACTTATCATATTTTATAAGCTAGATTTATGGTATTATTAGTTAAAATAAGGTTATAATAGGTAGTATTTACATTAATTTGCATAAAAAGTCATTTTATATGTTCAGACTAATGCTTTGAGTGTTTTCTATGCAAGGAGCAAGTTCTACATCGAAAACCAAGCAATGCCGGATGTAGAGCCGGGTTACTTCTGCCCGGCATCAGTACGCATCAGGAAGAAGATCAGGCCGGGCAAGTTGCCGGGTGTGATCCATCCGGCATAAGCAAACGTCGCACCGATTCGCCAAATGATAACGGTTATTTGCCGTTAGTAAATACTCAGAGCCGGACGAGATGCCGGATATTCTCCATCCGGCATATGTGACTTTTCGCGCCAGACGGTTTTCGACCGTTATTGGGAGCACGTGTTTTATTCACATGCCGGTTAACTTGTACCCGGCATGGGACCCGGCATATGAAGTTTTTCAAGTCTATAAAAGGGCCGAGAGTCTGAACTTGGAGTACACTTCATTCATATTACTTTACACCAAAAATCTCTGAAATTCGCGACGAACTGCTGCTAAGGAAGCGCTACGAATCCAACCTGAAGAAAGAAGACATTATCAGTTCAAGGGAATTCTCACCAAGTTGCACTCTTGATCCTCCTTATATCTTCTCTCAATGTTCTGGTTGGTTTGGTAGACTCTTTGGTTGCTTTGATTAGATTGATTGCATTGTAAAACACTCTTTGATCATTAATGGAATTTTCAAGTTTCTTAACCCGAGTTTTAATCTCCTTATCAATAGAACAAGGATTTTCTCTTGTTCTATCATCACAAAGTTCTATTTAAGGCTTTCAAAAGCAAGAGTAGAATAGGTTATGACTTTGGTAATCTTTAATATTGTTGCCTTGAGTAGACAACAAATGCTAAGATTTAGGATTGTTTCTCTTATTTCCCCATTGTCCTGTTCGTATTCGCGGCATTATTTATGCACGATGCGAATAAGGATAATGAGTTCCTTTTGTCATAAGTGAAACTGGAATTGCTATTTACGAAATGTACGATGCCGGACGGATTACCGGGTGGAATATGTCCGGCACATTCAAAGTTTTTGAATGCGCCGGGTATAATTTGTCCGGCACCCAACCCGGCATATACATTTTGCGAGAATGAGAATCCTTTTCGAGACTTGCCACTTTTGATCCGTGATCATATGAGTTCTTACATTGTTAATTGACCCTAATCAAGGTTAGTTCGTTGTGAATAGTTAGTTAATTAGTTTAGAAATACTTATACACTTTTCCCCCTCTTTTACTTAGTAATTACCAAGGCTAGGACTAATTTTGTATTCAAGTCCCTAGGGTTCGACTTGCTTGGTCTTAATTTGCTTCCCTGCTACTTTTGACCGGGTTTTTGTTTCCTACCCGTAGTAGATTGACTAGGTTTTCTTTCATTTTATTCATTGCCGTGCAGGTTGCCGGGTACGTGATACCCGGCACATTCTTGATATTTTCCCTATGTTTCTGTTTAATCTTTTGTACATAAATGTGTATATATAACCTACTAAAATCTATGTTAGCACATAGTAACTAAGGCTTAATAAATATTAAACATAAGATTAAATTGACAAGATGCAAAGTAAAGTAATAAATCAAAGAATAAGCAATTAGGATGAATAAACAGTCAAAAATTGGTAAGGAAATTGCCAACCAAAATCTCAGAAATCCTTTCTACTTTTTCTTTCATTTTTTTCTTCTTTTTTTGTCTTTTTTTTAGGTTAAACTCTAGAGCGAGCAGGAATATTAAAAAAATTCTATTCAAATCCAGACTCTACTTTTTTTTCAAAACCGTATAGTATCAGAGAGCAAGATATTAGCTAGTCTCATTCTGACATATCATCCACCAAAACCTCTCAACATGCCGATTTACCGAGGCTTAAGGATGCTCAGATTAGAAGTTAGTACCATCAGAAGAAACAATGCAATTTTCCTGTGAAAGCGTTGATTCCAAATAGCACGCTAAGCCAGCTCCGGATAGTACGTGTACCTCGGTTAAATGGGGTAGCAGACAGTAAGTGTTGGCCACACGAATCAACAATAATATAAGTTAAGATCATACATAATCGTACAAAATTAACACTAAACCCCAACAAACAAATGAAAGTCGATTTGGGTTGTGCCAAACAAAAGCACCGAGCCCCATTACCCGTCATGGTTTTAGCTTCGTTTCCAATATAACAGAAAACGAGCAACAAGGTGAACCAGAATTAGAGTGATTTGAACTGCATTATTGTCCTGAGCATGTTCGGAACTTGTACGCACAGTTTTGAGCCTAAATTTGGGCACAATCGGCCTAAGAATAGAATATAAAAGTGAAGACAAAATGAGATTGGTTTAATGCTAGGATTAGCGTGGAAAATCAATGTCTAGCATAAATAAACACAATAGAACAAAGAAGCTCAAAGATTTAAACGAACTGAATGGTTTTTTTGTGGGTCTGGCGGTCAACGATTCGCAGTGGTTCGTTCGCACCGGTTGTCAAACCCGAGAGCCACCCTTGTCGATAAGCAAGAAGAAGCATGACAACTTGCTCGTAGCTTTAGGGTTGGGTCGGGCACCATTATCACTTGTTGTATACTGTTGCAAGCATCGAATCTGTGGCCGATGACAGCCCCAAAAACGCTCATGAAAGTTGTATACAGAAAACAGAGATACCAACGAAGATTAAAAGTTGCTTAATGATAAAATCGATAGAGAAATAGTAGACAGATTTGGAATTAGAGCTAGAATGCGAATAATAAATAAATGCCATGAACTCTCTGAAACGAGAGGCTATGCGAGCCTGGTCTGTCCAGAAGCATAAATTCGAGAGGGAAAGAGACCTCATGACAAACCTGCGCTGTCGATTGACTTTCAGATATGAACATTCAATTTAAGCACCGAAATCGGGCCTGAACAATCGTCGTGCCTAGGCGAGTAACGAGGGGCCATATTTTGTTACAATCATGGTGAGTTTGGTTCTGCACTAGCCACCGGTAAAGGGAGCTGAGAAGAGGAAACATTAAAAGGAAATCAGGTTTCAGGGGAGGAAGGGGGAGATGGAAGTTGTTGTTTCAATTTCCTTCTTCGGTTCAAAATCGACTGAAGATAACTAGAGGCCAGTACTAGCTTCTTTTGCTTTCTTTTCGGTTTCAAGGAGGACGAAGGAGAGGGGCAAGTCATGCGACTAGGGTTTCCTTTTGTACTTCAGAGATGGAAACCGTGAGACGGGAAGGGTGGGGTTGAGATGATGGAAACAACTGGAATGAGATGGAGAATGCTTCCAGTTCAGACATGGAAGAAGATGATCGAAGAGATAGGTTTTGTTTACGTCGGAAGGGCCCGTGTTTTTTGGTTTCTAGGTTTGAATTTTTTGAGATCGAGAGACAAGTCCAAGGGTGGAAGAAGATGGGTCGAGAGAATATCGGGAGGAGGAAGTTGGACGACGAATCGAGAAGAAGACCGACAGAGGAGTATGGAGGTTTGTGTTGTTCTTGGGGTGGGGTTTTGAAATTGAGGAGGAAGACCCATAACATCGTTTTCTTTTTTGCAACAGGGAAAAAGAGAATACCAGTGTTTTTGTCGGCTCGCTCCTGTCCCTCTAGTTTTTTTTATTGCTGTTGTTTTATAGACAAAAAAAACTATGTGTTTTTGGAAGAAAAGGTTAATAGGCTTTATCAATGGACTTATTAAATCAGTTATGGGCTTATTTGGGGTATTAGGATAGAAAACTGGACCCAAATTTATAGGAAAGATTGTTGGTTTAAGACAGGCCCAAGGCCATGTTCGGTCACATACCACAAAAAACACAACCTTTGCTCCTATTGAGGTTCGAACTTCAGACCTCCAACACCTCCCTCACACACTTTAACCGGTTAAGCTAAGGACAGAACTTGTTATATGAATGTGAAAAAATAATAAAAGAGCTTTTCCTCGAGCTTAATCATCCCTTTAAAAACGCTAGTATTCTAAATGAAGATATACAGTAAAACGAAAGAGTTTAATCTAACCGAATGAATTGTTTTATAAGAATCATGAAATTATGGACTGTAAACAATAAAATAGAAAACGTAATAGAAACATAAAATAAACGGAATAACATAATGATAATAAGTACCCGAAATAATGAATAGTACTAATACCATGTGATAAAAATACAAGTGATTGCAACAAAAATGAGGATTAAATTATATATGTACGAGCGGTAAATGAGATAGGATGAACACATAACAAAATAAAACGAAAAAAAAGTTTAATCAAACTATCGACAAAACAAAATTTACTAATACAAATAATAATAGTGAGAAACATATAAAATGATTGAAATAACAATGAAAATGAGGATGAAAGAAAAAAGAAAAAAAATAAAAAAATAAAATGTAAATGCTAGAAGGTAATTAAAAGTAGCAATAAATATGATAAAATAAATAAATAACAAAAGGATAATAAAAGATAGCTAAATAAAAAAAGCAATAATAAGATAATAGAATAAAACAAAAGGGACGGGTTTAAAAACGTATTGTCGTTTGGAAATTCATTTTTGGAAAATCATGCATTTATGAAATGCTTTGAAAAGGATTTTAAAAAACGATGGTTTTGTTTCGGCACGCACGCTAATACATTTTGAAAAAGAAAGGCGACGACCCCTCTCATTATTTCACAATTTGCTTTATGGGGTGAGAATTTTGGGTGTCTACAGATGGCTCCCCTTGATTCAATGTTGCAAGCCATTGCAGAATTGGATCAAGGTTGACGGGGCGCCAAAAATTCTCACTGCGGGTTTGAGGTGCATTGGGATGCGACCGTGAGTGTATGAAGGCGATTGAAAGTACGAGGACTTATGACGAGCCTATAATACTAACAATACGGTTTGGTTTAGGGTGCACGAGGGCTTAGGAGTGCCTCAACTGGACCTCTTGATATCCAGTCCTAGGGTTTATGACGGGCCTAGAATGCGATTGAGAGTACGAGGACTTAGGAGTGCCTCAACTAGACCTCTTGTTATCTAGCTATAGGACTTATGACGAGCCTATAATACTAAGAACCTGATTCGATTTAAGGTGCACGAGGGCTTAGGAGTGCCTCAACTGGACCTCTTGATATCCAGTCCTAGGGCTTATGATGGTCCTAGAATGCGATTGAAAGTACGAGGACTTAGGAGTGCCTCAACTAGACCTCTTGATATCTAGCTATAGGACTTATGCCGAGCCTATAATACCAACAACCCGAATTGATTTTAGGTGCACGAGGGCTTAGGAGTGCCTCAACTGGACCTCTTGATATCCAGTCCTAGGGCTTATGATGGGCCTAGAATGCGATTGAAAGTACGAGGACTTAGGAGTGCCTCAACTAGACCTCTTGATATCTAGCTATAGGACTTATGCCGAGCCTATAATACCAACAACCCGATTTGATTTATGGTGCACGAGGGCTTACGAGTGCCTCCACTGGACCTCTTGATATCCAGTCCTGGGGCTTATGATGGGCCTAGAATGCGATTGAAAGTACGAGGACTTAGGAGTGCCTCAACTAGACCTTTTGATATCTAGCTATAGGACTTATGCCGAGCCTATAATTCCAACAACCCAATTTGATTTAAGGTGCGCGAGGGCTTAGGAGTGCCTCAACTGGACCTCTTGATATTCAGTCCTAAGGCTTATGATGGGCCTAGAATGCGATTGAAAGTACGAGGACTTAGGAGTGCCTCAACTAGACCTCTTGATATCTAGCTATAGGACTTATGCCGAGCCTATAATACCAACAACCTGGTTTAATTTAAGGTGCACGAGGGCTTAGGAGTGCGTCAAGGACCTCTTGATATCCAGTCCTAGGCTTATGATGGGCCTAGAATGTGATTGAAAGTATGAGGACTTAGGAGTGCCTCAACTAGAACTCTTGATATCCAGCTATAGGACTTATGATGAGCCTATAATACTTTGATGGAGTTGTACGAAACTCGCTGCTTTGGGTGGTTGATTTGAGGATGATTTTGATTGTGGGTTGATTCGGGATTTGATGCTTTTCGGTTGGTTCCGTGGGGATGTGATAGTTGAATATTTTCTATTGATGTGGCCCTTGACTTTGTCAGTGTGGGACTTGCGTTTCAGTTTTTTTTTGACAGGCTCGCCCGATGTGCACTATAGTTTTGGGATTTGGTAGGACTTTTGGCTCCAGAGTTTCAAGACAGCTCCGGTATGGCTCTTGAGTTTTTGTATTGGTTTCGGTGATTTTGTGATTGGTTTTTGAATGGATGGTTTTTTGTGATTGGGTGACTTTGGGAACTCCGTGGTTTTGTGTAACACCCCATCCAAAGCCAATCTTGGTTATCGCAAAACTGTACACTTAATCGAACTCGTCGCAGCGGAAATAATAAACACCTGGACCTCGCCACGGTCTGATCGTTAGAATATACCAGCCTTAACAATTACAACACTTATCCACAATACATAACCAACCCAAAACATCACCATCCATAATACCGACAACCAACCGAGTACAAGTAACTAAGTCATAACCACATCCTTACATTAGTTTAAATATAAACAGTCGGGTGCACAGGCGCAACCCGAACTCAAAATAAACATCCCATCCTAAGTCTAACCGCTCCTACTCTCGTAGTGCGTCCTCATGGGTCTCTTACCTGCAAGTGTAAAAACAGTCCCCAAAGCGGGTCAGCACGAATGCTGGTACACCCTCTCATGGCCCCCAAGCTAACGGGGCTACGACGACTAATTGTCGATAGCATGGAAATTGATTACATACACAAGCATAATATGAAGTGCAATAACAATAACCACAGATGAACATGTATAGTTCACAAACAATGAACGACTCAAGCGTTCCCTTATCAAGTGGGTTAGTAACCACCTCTTAGTCCTCATTTCCTTAAACTTAGTTCCTTACCTTATCTTAATCTTAATCTAAACTTATTCTCAGTTTACAAACCGTTCCTGGAAGGGATTGGTTGTAGCTTAATTCGAAACTGGGATTTAGGTGATCCCACCGCACCATCTTAATGCCACCTACTCTGGACGGGAGTCCAGCGTAGCTGAGCCGGCAACCGGCCCTAGGCTACAAGTCCGAAGACAAGTCCTTAAGCGGAGGGCGGATCTGATTCAGATACCGTCCCCCTTTTCCTTAGCATGCATGACCGGAGATCGGTCCCGGGTTTCCTCACTCAAGTTCCAGTTAGTAGAAATCTTAATCACCATGTGCTAGCTAAGCCTTAACGGGCATTAACCAACAACCACCAAACTTAACTCTTATTCTTAACTCAGTAAGTACTAAACTTGGTTAGTAACAATCTCAAGTCTCGCGGATTAGTGTAAAGATAACACAAACACAACGAGAACAAATATAACCGGTTGCATGCTTTATCTTGTTTTAGTCATAGCAATTATGTAACACCCTGGATTTTGCCTCAAAACATAGGTAATGAAATAACAAAGCTAACGGTGAAAACGGCTTTAAAAACGGACTCCAAACGAGCCCTACAGGTGCAAAACAAGTCTGGTCCGAACTTGTGTCCGGACATGGGAAGTTCGGACACAAGCCGAGACATTTAAACTGTAGAAATACATCTGTCCGAACTTGTGTCCGGACATTGATGTTCGGACACAAGTCGAGAGTTGAAAGGATTGAAAAACCAGAGGTGTCTGAACTTGTGTCGGACTTAGAAGTTCGGACACAAGTGAGTTGGAAAAGTCCGAGAAAAATTAACGTGGCGTGTCCGAACTTCAATGTTCGGACCGAAGTTCGGACACACCAAAACAGAAAGCCTTTAAAACTTTCGGAGCCTGTCCGAACATGGATGTCCGGACGGACGTTCGGACAGGTCCTGATACACCTAAAAATGCTAAAACAGGACCAATTCAACACCAAATTAATCACAATAACTTAGCAACAAAAGAAAGGCCATTGTAGTAACTCCAGTACTTCAAATAACGACATAGATGCCTCTGAAAGATCTCTTAAACAATAAGTAACTTTCTAACATATCCAAGACTTCTTAAAGAATTAATCGAGTAAAACACTTCAACTAGATAGCAGCGGAAATAGCAAAATCCCCAAGGGCGTTACCGCCACAACCAAAACCAAAACCAAAACGATTCCAAAACTGATAAAACATAACGATTCCAAAACATAACTCAACTTGTTCAATGTAGCATTTATTCAGTCATCCTAAACTATGTGACAGCGCGTCCCAAACCCCAATTCAGCCATGAGTACCTGCGATCATAAAACAACAATGGAAAACGTGAAGGGATCGCGCAAATCAGTGAACCTGAGTAAACATTGTCTCAACCTGTAAAATACATTTTGAAACCCATTTACATTTGCAAAACATTAACTCACACCATAATAATATCCAGCTTTACCAACACCAAACCACCATTAGCAAAACATTTTAGGGGAGAACTTTCCAGGAATCAAATCAATGGTTTACACGGACGACCCCAATCCGGGTCGCAATAATTAGAATCCCACCTCACTCTACGTCCTTAAGTGTGCACACCCCCCAGAAGGTAACTTATGACCCAAAGGAGTAGATCATTAGAGCTTAACTGCAAGTAATGTCTGCAGGCAAAAGTAATAAGAATATCCACGGGGTACATAGTACCAATAATCACACGGAGCGCCATAAGGCACCAATAATTTACACGGAGCACCAGAAGGTACCAATCAATCCAATAACCAATTCAAGGAAAGTCTCCCAAAACATTTAGTCAAACCCTTTCGCAAAACATCACACCAGAATACTCACGGGGAAATAATTCCCAAACTTCCACAATCTCAAAACCACAGTAAATCCAAATCTTCGATAATCACAAAACACAGAGGTAAGAATGTTGAGCACAACATTTACCTGGATACGCTCACAGCCACCGAATTACTCAGCAAGGTCAGCAGTAGCGTTCGTCAGGGAACTCGGTGTCTAGAATCGCAAACAGAAATACAATCAGGACCTACTCAAACCAAGGAATTAATAACCTAACCTTACCAACGGATTCCCCTTACCCTTCTACAAGAACCGGCACCAGAGAAGCGGCCTAACGACGTTGGAGAATAAGAGCGTGAATTCAAAAGGGGTTGGAAGCTTGAAGAAAGAGAAGAGTGTTGTGACGGCGTATTGAAGATGAAGGAGATCGTGGGATTAAATAGAAAATAATTATTATGATAAGATAGAAATAAGTTAATAAATACATTTGATTTTAAAAGGAGAGAGAGAACTGAAAAATAGTTTGTAAAATAATAACAACAATAATATCAATCTGAAAATCAAGTAATTAAATAACCTTTAAAAGTCATGGAAGGATCTAGATTCCGAATCAAGGGAATAATTAAATATTGTTTGGGTAAAAATAGAATAGAAGAAGGCTGGTTTACCGTTAATAAAGATTAGGAAGGATTATCTAAATGAATAGATAGAGGAATAAATACACAATAGCTGCATAAATAAGTTAGGAAGAGGAATTATTTTAGGAAGAAGTAAAATCGAATTTGTGTACTTGAACATAATAACGTTATTTGAAACAGATGTAAATATCGATATATATATATTGCTTCTCTGGGCCTTTATTAATCTTACTCATATCATTCCCGACTATATACTAATTTAATCCTAAGCCAAAATTCACGGGTATTTCATCTCATCCCCCTTAAAAGAAAGCTTCGCCCTCGAAGCTAAGTCTAGGTGATACTCCAACCACAAGACTGAAACCGAAAGTTGAATCCAACTGAACTTGACATAAGTCTTAAACGGTTACCTGCTCGAAGAGCTGTGGGTATTTCTTCCTCATCTCCTCTTCTACCTCCCACGTAGCCTCCTCGGTTCCATGATTAGACCATAAGACCTTGACCATACGGATGGACTTCGATCGCGTCTCCCTGGTCTTAGTGTCCATTAGTCTGATGGGGTACTCCTCATAAGATAGATTCTGCTCCAGCTCCAAGACCTCTGGCTGTAACACATGCAAAGGATCGGGAACATACCGCTTCAGCTGGGAAACATGGAAGACGTTGTGAACTTTTCCCAGTTCACAAGGAAGTGCTAAACGGTAAGCCACCTCTCCAACTCTCTCCAAGATCTCATATGGTCCAACGAATTTGGGGCTGAGCTTCCCTTTCTTCCCGAACCTGGTTACTCCTCTCATAGGAGATACTTTCAAGAAAACTTTATCTCCCACCTCGAATTCCTCTGGTCTGCGCTTGAGATCGGCATAGGACTTCTGCCTGTCCTGGGCTGCCTTCATTCGTCTCTGAATCATCCGGACTTGCTCCATAGTCTCTTCAATCAACTGGGGCCCCAAAACAATAGTCTCACTAATGTCGCTCCAGCATAACGGTGTCCTACACTTCCTCCCATACAGGGCCTCATAAGGAGCCATCCTGATGCTGGTGTGATAACTGTTATTATAGGAAAACTCTATCAGGTGTAGCATATCAGCCCACGAACCCTGAAAATCCATCACACATGCACGAAGCATGTCCTCCAAGGTCTGGATGGTTCTCTCGGTCTGACCATCAGTGGCTGGATGAAACGCAGTACTCAACTTCAACTTGGTACCCATCGCCTTCTGAAATTGCTGCCAGAAGTGGGCTAAAAACCTCGAGTCTCTGTCTGAAATAATGGTCTCAGGTACCCCATGATATCTCACCACATTTCTGATGTAAGCATCCACCAACTGGCTCATGGACCACGTCTTCTTCATGGGTATGAATCGTGCAGACTTAGTGAGTCGGTCCACTATTACCCAAATCTGATTGACCCCTCCCTTCGCTGGTGGTAAACCCATCACGAAGTCCATGGAGATGGAGTCCCACTTCCACTCTGGAACCTCCAACGGCTGCAGTAAACCTCCCATCCTCTTGTGTTCGAATTTGACCTTCTGACAGGTAAGACACTTCGACACAAACTCTGCAACTTCTCTCTTCATATTAGGCCACCAAAACATCTTCTTTAGGTCCTTATACAACTTATCACCGCCCGGATGAACTGAATAAGGAGTATTATGAGCCTCCCTCATCAGCCTCTCCTTTACCTCCACGCACCCCTGAGGTACACACCATCGGCCTCTAAACCTGCCGTCACTGTGGGTCTCAAACCCCTCAGCTTCCCCTTCCTTCATCTTATCCTTGATGCGCTCCAACTTCGCATCACCAGGCTGTCCTTTGAGTATCTCTCCATAGATGTCGGAAGAGACACTCATGTGGTACAACCTCACCTCACGCTCTACTCCTCCCGCCTCCATCACTTCTAAGTTTAGCTTCTCAAAATCACGAACTAACTCGTCTGGAAGAACCCATATCGAATTCACAGAATGACTCTTCTTCCTACTCAGAGCATCGGCCACTAGGTTGGACTTTCCTTCATGGTATAAGATCTCCAAATCATAATCCTTGATCAGCTCCAACCATCTCCTCTGCCTCATGTTTAGTTCCTTCTGAGTGAAAATGTACTTGAGGCTTTTATGGTCGGTGTAGATCTTGCAGGATACACCGTAGAGGTAGTGCCTCCAAATCTTCAGGGCAAAGACTACTGCTGCAAGCTCTAGATCGTGCGTCGGATACCTGGTCTCGTACTCCTTCAGTTGTCTCGATGCGTAGGCTATGACTTTCCCATGCTGCATCAAGACACATCCTAAGCCATACTTGGAAGCATCGCTGAAAACCTCAAATCCGTCTGTCCCCAAAGCAAGGTCAACACTGGGGCTGTGGTTAACCTTTCCTTCAATGTCTGTAACGCTTTCTCACAGTCATCATCCCACTGAAACTTGGTTACTTTCTTCATGAGATTCGTGAGCGGTCTAGCTATCTTTGAGAAATCCTTCACAAACCTTCTATAGTATCCTGCTAGACCCAGGAAGCTACGAACCTCTGTCAGATTACTCGGTGTTGGCCACTCTTTCACTGCTTGGACGTTGGCCGGATCCACTGAAATTCCTTCCTTGGTGACGATGTGGCCTAGGAATGCCACTCGATCCAACCAGAAATCACACTTGGTCAGTTTGGCGTAAAGCTGCTGCTCTCTCAAAATCTGCAAAACTGATCTCAGGTGCTCCTCGTGCTCTTCCTCATCCTTAGAGTAGATGAGGATGTCGTCTATAAAAACCACCACAAACCAGGCTAGAAAGGGATTAAAGATCCGGTTCATGAGGTCCATGAAGACTGCCGGCGCGTTCGTCAACCCAAAGGGCATCACCAGAAACTCAAAATGCCCATACCTGGTCCTGAAGGCCGTCTTCGGAATATCCTTTTCTGCAGTAACTGGTGGTACCCCGACCTCAGGTCTATCTTGGAGAAGACTCCTGCACCCTGAAGCTGGTCGAAAAGGTCGTCGATTCTGGGCAAGGGATATCGGTTCTTCACAGTAATCTGGTTCAGCTCTCGGTAGTCTATGCACAGCCTCATGCTCCCATCCTTCTTCTTTACGAACAAGACAGGAGCTCCCCATGGCGATACACTCGGGCGAATGTACCCCTTCTCCAATAACTCCTCCAATTGGACTTTCAGTTCCTTCAATTCTGATGGCGCCATACGGTATGGGGCCTTGGAGATAGGCGCTGCTCCTGGCACAAGGTCGACGCTGAACTCTACCTCCCTGTCTGGCGGCATACCCGGAATCTCATCTGGAAAGACGTCAGGGAACTCATTCACCACCCGAATCTCTTCTAATGGGCTCGACGCTTGTCTCAAATCCTGGACATGGCAGAGATATGCCTGCTGTCCCTTCTTCACTTGGGAGAGAATTGACATAGCTGAAACTATCTTTACTCCCGGTGTCTTCTCCATGCTACTGTAGGAGACTCTTCGGCCCGTTGGTCCTCTCAGAACGATCTTCTGCTCTCCACAATCGATCTTCCCTTTATACTTGCTTAGCCAGTCCATCCCCAAAATAAATCGAAGTCGGGGAGGATGAACTGGATCAGATCAATTACAAATATCTCCCCCTTTATGTCTACCCCCACATCTTTCAATACAGCATTACAAGAAATAACCCGCCCCGAGGGTATAGATACTGCTATAGTAGAAGTCTTACAAGTTTCTAGACCCAATTTCTTAGCAAATTCCTCAGAAATGAAAGAATATGAAGCTCCGGTATCGAACAAAACATGAGCTGAAGTACCATGAACAGAAAAGGTACCTGCTAACACCTCTGCCTCGGCCTCATCTTCGGCCCGGCTCATCACATTGATCTTCCCTGGAGCCCGCTGCTGGTTGCCTCGGTACTCCCCTTGGCCTCTATTGCCACCATTGCCGCCTTCTCCATTATTACGCTGAGGAGCGTCCCCGCGCTGATTTTGATTCGGGCCTCTGCCCTGCTGGTCGGGCTGCCTGAATGAACGGTCACCATTGTAACTTCTCTGCTGGCTGCCTCCCTGGGGACTCTGAAGACACTCGAACAATCGGTGTCCCCGCCTACCACAACTAAAGCAAGTGACCAAGTTCCCCTCACAATCTTTTCCTGGGTGGTCCTTGTTGCACCTCTTGCAGTAGAAGTGTCTCTCCGGTCTAGTCTCTCCTCTCTGAGACTGGTGCTGGGGCTGGTCACCTCGTCTCTGGTCACTTCTGTGATCTCCCCCATGTCTCGGCCTCCCGTCTCTGCGGTCCGAGTAAGGCTTCCACCTCTTCTCCTGCTGATGATGTCTGTGGGACTGGTCCTCCCGTCCCCGGGGTTCATCTCCTCCTTCCACCTTCCTCTTATTACCAGCCAAGACCTCCTTCCTCTTCTGCTGCACCCTGTATAGGTTAGCAGCTTTCCCGTACACATCTTGTAGCGTCGGGATAGTCAGCACGCTGAGGGCCTCCTGCAGACTCCAGTTTAGCCCACCCACAAACCTCTGCACCTTCGACGCCTCGTCGGGAACCATCGTAGGAGCAAACCTGGCCAGCTCCAGGAACTTCGAATGGTACTCCTTGACACTCAGAGATAACTGCTTGAGTTCTGAGAACTCCAAATACTTCTGCATTCTGACATGCTCGGGGTAGAAGCGTCTCCTCATGGCCTCCTTCAGGCCATCCCAACCAAAATCAGGTCCAGCTAGTAGTACATCCCTGTTGGCGGACCACCAGATGTCTGCCTCACTCTTGAAATAATACACTGCTGCGTTTACCCTTCGGTTTGCTGGGCAATTGACTGCTTCAAAGATCTTGTCAAATTCCCTTATCCAGTCTTCAAGTAGCACTGGGTCTGCCTATCTTGAGCAGCTTTCATGTTCTCCCTGATTTACTGAACTTCAGCCTTAACTTGCTCTAAGTACTCTGGTCCTATAATGACCGTCTCACTCGACTCATCCCAGTAGAGCGGTGTACGACATGGTCTACCGTACAACGCTTGAAAAGGTGCCATCTTGATCGAAGCGTGATAGCTGTTGTTGTATGAAAACTCGATCAGATGTAGTCTGTCAATCCAACTGCCCTGGAAGTCTAAGGCACATTCTCTAAGCATGTCCTCGAGTGTCTGAATAGTACGCTCAGTTTGACCATCTGTCTGAGGATGGAACGCGGTACTCAGCTTGAGTTCTGTACCCAACGCTTCTCTGGTAGCTCTCCAGTACCTCGAAAGGAACCTGGTATCTCTATCTGACACTATGGTCTTCGGTATCCCATGATGTCTCACAATTTCTTTCTCGAATAACTCAGCTAACTTGGTCACCTTCCAAGTATCCTTCATCGGTATGAATCGGGCTACTTTGGTAAGGCGATCCACCACCACCCATATCATGTTGAGACCTCCCCTAGCAGGTGGAAGCCCAACTACAAAGTCCATGGAGATATACTGGATTTTCCACTCCGGAACTGGCATCGACTGTACCATTCCGCCCGGTCGTCGGTGCTCAAATTTCACCTTCTGGCATGTGAGACACCTCAAGACGAACTCGGTAACATCTGTCTTCATCCCCGACCACCAGAAGTATCTCTTCATGTCTTTATACATTTTAGAGGCTCCCGGATGGATGGAAACTGAAGAACAGTGCGATTCTCTAAGTATACGGTCTTTCAGATCCGTGTTGCCCCGTGGTATGCATAACCGGCCCTTAAGTCTGATCAGATCATCATCATGAAGTCTGAAGTCGTATTTCTAACTCTCAAAGGTACCATCTGTCAGCTTCTGTCTGACCTCTCTCATATACTCATCTGTCCTCTGAGCCTCTCGCACCTCATCAACCAAGCTGGAGAAAGAAACTAGCGAATGGAGTGAGTGTACTCGACGGCTCAGGGCATCTGCTACAACATTGGCCTTCCCCTCTTTGTATTGGAGGTCAATGTCATAGTCTTTCAGAAACTCTAACCATCTCCTCTGTCGAAGATTCAACTCCTTCTGAGTGAATGTATATCTCAAACTCTTATGATCAGTGTAGATTGTCACACTAACCCCATATAAGTAGTGGCACCATATCTTCAAAGCGAAGACTACAGCTCCCAACTCTAAATCATGTGTGGGGTAGTTCTCCTCATGTTTCTTCAAATGTCGTGAGGTATATGCCACCACCTTGCCATGTTGCATGAGCACGCAACCCAGCCCTCTGCCGGATGCATCACAATAAACCTCAAAGCCCTCTGTACCGTCTGGAATGGTCAGAACCGGTGCAGTGGTCAGCGAGTCCTTCAAGCTTTGAAATGATTTCTCACAGTCAGTCGTCCACAAGAACGGTGCATCCTTCTTCATCAGACTGGTCATCGGTTTCGCGACCTTGCTGAAATCCCTGACAAACCTCCTGTAGTAACCTGCTAGACCGAGAAAGCTCCGGATGTCTGTAACAGTCTTCGGCCTTGGCCAAGTACGTACGACATCAATCTTCGCTGGATCCACTGAGATCCCAGCATCTGAGATGACATGACCCAGGAAAGAGACCTGGTCAAGCCAAAACTCACATTTGGAGAACTTAGCATATAGTTGGTTCTCCCTCAATATTTCCAATACTCTCCTCATATGTTCCTCATGTTCAACCTTAGACTTCGAGTATATCAAAATGTCATCAATAAACACCACAACCGACTTGTCCAGCTGCTCTCGGAACAAGCGGTTCATCAGATCCATAAACTTCACCGGTGCGTTCGACAATCCGAACGGCATCACTGTGAACTCATAGTGGCCGTATCCTGTCCGGAATGCCGTCTTTTCAACGTCTCCCTCCTTAATGGCTATCTGATGATACCCCGATATGAGATCAATCTTGGAAAACACAGATGCTCCCTTCAACTGATCGAACAGATCGTCAATGCGGGGTACTAGATACTTATTCTTCACTGTCACTGCATTCAGCTCTCTGTAGTCGATGCAGAGGCGGAGACTACCATCCTTCTTCTTCACGAAGAGGACTGGCGCTCCCCATGGTGACACACTTGGTCTTATAAATCCTTTATCTAACAAATCTTTCAATTGTTCCTTTAATTCATTCATTTCTGCCGGAGCCATGCGGTATGGTGCCTTGGCTATCGGTCCGGTGCCGGGCAGTTCCCGTGGAAACAAGTCGGGGAACTCCGACACTACCGGTAAGTTGGGGTCGAACTCACGGTCTCTCTCTATGTCCTGTACATAGCAGAGGTACACTTCTTGCTCTCTCCTCAATTCCTTATCCTTTGCCATGGCGGTGATGATCTTAGTCGAAGGCTCTCTGGGCCTCTGGCGGTATGATATTGTTACCCCAGACGAACTCCTGAGCAGCAATCTATGCTCAGCGCAGAGGATACATCCCTTGTGCCGCTCCAACCAGTTCATCCCGAAGATAACATCAAATCCTAGCTTACTGAACTCAATAAAACTGACTGGAAAGTCTTCTCCCTTAATTCTGACAGTGGCTCCTCGATAGTAACGAGTGCAACGAACCTTCTCCTTAGACGGGAGCGTAACCGTGAAGTCGGGTAGCTCATCAGCGTCTAGCCCCAATCTGCTCGCGAATGATGCCGAGACAAAGGTATGCGAGGCCCCTGAGTCGAAGAGAACTGATGCCTTAATCCCATTAATCGGAAAGGTGCCGGTGAGGATAGTACCGCTAGCGTCGGCCTCTGCCTCTGTAAGTATGCTTAGTACACCTTCCGTACCGAGTCCATAACCTAATTGTATTCATAAGCTTCATGAGTATTGATGGTATAACAAGAGTCGAAACAATTTATATGAACAACACTGTTATTTTATTCATAACCATCCTGTTTACAACATGTGCTTTAATCTTACATCTCATTCCTCAACTCATTCTAACATTACATGGCTAATATTGTCTAAAGGTTAGGTTTAATCTTCCTGGTCTCATATGCGTCGCATTGATTACTGCTGACGGTGCTGTATTCAGCTTGATTCTCTTAATCCCATGGTATAACATCCTTGATTCTCCTCCCATAATTAACACATCGCCTGACTTAAGTACCAACTTATTTGCACGGTCCGCACGCTTCTGCTCGCCGTATAAAAACTCTGCATCATCCCCAATGGACCAACACACTACGGGTATCCCTCTTTCGAGAGACTCCGTTGTCTCGTCCTTATCCTGGTGTAGTCCAAGTCGCCCGTCCTTCTCGTAGAAGTTCACAATGCAAATGTCTGCCTGAATGTCTGGAATCGGTTCAGCTTCCAACTGCTGAGCGATTTCCACGACTTGTGTAATAACTGGATGGAACACTTTGGGTATTTCCGGTGGTGATACTCCATCTTGCATCCTCGTGGTTTGGTAATTCTTGGCATACGGATTCCAATCCTTACCCAAGCTCATCATTTTTAATCTCATCCTTGCTCCCCCTGGGTACTCCGGTGTGTAAAAACCTCCCGGTCCCATTCCTAGTTGATTGCATCTTCTGATGATGGCTATTTGTGCTTTGGGTGTCAGGTATCCCCTTAATAAGATCATACCTGGGCGGATAACCTGACATTGTTCGGTTGGAAAGTCTATGGTTTCGATGTCGGTGTGCTCCGGGTTAGGTGTAGATGGTATTCGGTAGCAGATGTTGAATCTTCCTAAAGTGGTAGTAGGTTATATCTTATTTAAGTTCTAATTTCACCTCATTCTTACTTAACTCATTTATTCACCAAACATGCATGATAATGCGGTAAGCAGGTAATTTTTATTACTAAATGGTTACAGCGGTACCTGGCCTCGATGAGGGTTCAGGCTCATCGTCCTGGTCCACCATGTGTAATGTGGGTCCCGACTTCTGGGTAACCCCTTGGGTTCTTGTCTGCCGCCTGCTGCACCTTCCTCTGACCGTCAGATCCAGCTCCCTGATCGGTCTTGCCCTTGCCCCTGGTGTCGGGCCTATAGGCTCTGCTAGCAGGGTTCCGGTAACACTCATATGCCCGGTGTCCGTACACTCCACAAAAGTTGCACTCCACCTTATTCCCTTTACAATCGAGCCCGGGGTGGTCCTTGTGACACCACCTACAGATGAAGTGTCGCTGGTAGCCACCACCGGCTCCCTTCTCAGTCTCCGATCCTGATGATTCATAATATTAGTACCCATTTCTCAAACGGTCACTAAATTGTTTCTTAACTCATTCAATATCAATTCCTTACCCTTTGGCGCCCTAGAGCGCAGGGGTGTAGCTGCATAAGCATATGTCAACTTCAATGGCTCTTCCGGAGCCTTCTCTTTTTCCTCCTTCCCCTTTGGGTTCTGATTTTTCTGGGCCTGAGGCTGGTACTTTTGTTTCTTGTACCCTCCTTGCCCTTGACTTTCTGAGCTCTTACCAGTATTCTTTCTCTTAGCATTCTCCTCGTCCCTTAGCTGGACGGTTATCTCAACCTTAGCAGCGGCATGATAGCACTCCTGCTTTCCACAGTATTAGTTACTCTTATTCTTCCATAATCTAAATCTTACTCATTACTTACTCAAATCTCAATCATTCTTATTACCTGCAAGGTAGTGTAACTCGTCGGCCCCATGCCGTAGCGGAGTCGATGGCTAAGCCCACCATAGAAGCGGTCCACCAGGATCTGGTCAGAATATCCAAGACCTAGCAGAAGACGGAGCAAGGCGGTGAACTCTGAGTAATACTCGTCCACCGTCATCTTGTCTGTCTGCTTAAGCGCATCCAACTCTAAGCGCTTCTTCGTCTAAACATGGGCGGGGTAGTACTTTGCTCGTAGCAAGGCGGTGTACTGCTCCCAGCCGAACTCTGGATTGGCCACATGCTCGGCCCTCACCAGCTTCCACCAATCGCCTGCCGCCCCTTTCAGATAGAAAGCAGCTAGACGAACCTTGATCCCAGCAGGGACATCAAGGGTCTCGAAGGCGGTCTCCAGCACGGAGATGTACGCCTCAAGCTTGGCGGGATCGGTCTCCCCCTTAAAGTGTGCGGGTCGAAGGTCTGCAAGACTCTTCAGCCAATTTGGTTCCCTGGGTTGTGGCGGTGGAGGTGGTGCACCCACACCAGGCTGATAGCCCATATGCCCTAATGCGGCAGCTACGATCTCTGCGATCGTCTGCCCTCCAGGTATTCCTGAAGCATCATCACCCTGGCCGCGACCTTGGCTTCCCCTATTACGTCCTGCCATCTGAACAAGCATAACTCACATTAGATTCGTATTCACCACTGTTTCGGTTAGTGAATTTATAACGTCCGTAGACGGTAAAGACGATCCACACTTATTAGTGGTCATCTGACTCTACTCACTCTAACTTCTCACACCCTTAACCCATCACTTATTCCTTAACTTATATCCTAACTCGGTGGTTACTCATGCCCAGTATTTCTTGATCAGAGAGTAACTACGCTCTGATACCACTTTTGTAACACCCCATCCAAAGCCAATCGTGGTTATCGCAAAACTGTACACTTAATCGAACTCGTCGCAGCGGAAATAATAAACACCTGGACCTCGCCACGGTCTGATCGTTAGAATATACCGGCCTTAACAATTACAACACTTATCCACAATACATAACCAACCTAAAACATCACCATCCATAATACCGACAACCAACCGAGTACAAGTAACTAAGTCATAACCACATCCTTAAATTAGTTTAAATATAAACAGTCGGGTGCACAGGCGCAACCCGAACTCAAAATAAACATCCCATCCTAAGTCCAACCGCTCCTACTCTCGTAGTGCGTCCTCATGGGTCTCTTACCTGCAAGTGTAAAAACAGCCCCCAAAGGGGGTCAGCACGAATGCTGGTACACCCTCTCATGGCCCCCAAGCTAACGGGGCTACGACGACTAATTGTCGATAGCATGGAAATTGATTACGTACACAAGCATAATATGAAGTGCAATAACAATAACCACAGATGAACATGTATAGTTCACAAACAATGAACGACTCAAGCGTTCCCTTATCAAGTGGGTGAGTAACCACCTTCTTAGTCCTCATTTCCTTAAACTTAGTTCCTTACCTTATCTTAATCTTAATCTCAACTTATTCTCAGTTTACAAACCGTTCCTGGAAGGGATTGATTGTAGCTTAATTCGAACCTGGGATTTAGGTGATCCCATCGCACCATCTTAATGCCACCTACTCTGGACGGGAGTCCAGCGTAGCTGAGCCGGCAACCGGCCCTAGGCTACAAGTCCGAAGACAAGTCCTTAAGCGGAGGGCGGATCTGATTCAGATACCGTCCCCCTTTTCCTTAGCATGCATGACCGGAGATCGGTCCCGGGTTTCCTCACTCAAGTTCCAGTTAGTAGAAATCTTAATCACCATGTGCTAGCTAAGCCTTAACGGGCATTAACCAACAACCACCAAACTTAACTCTTATTCTTAACTCAGTAAGTACTAAACTTGGTTAGTAACAATCTCAAGTCTCACGGATTAGTGTAAAGATAACACAAACACAACCAGAACAAATATAACCGGTTGCATGCTTTATCTTGTTTTAGTCATAGCAATTAAACAGATAGCACACAAGCCGAGGGACACCTCGTTAGCAAGCAGGTCACAAGAAAGATTGTACCGTTCACCGTCGACGATCGTTTGGTTTATCTCCTTCCAAGTCCCAATTCACAAAGCCTAAAACATTGATTCAGTTTTAGGTTATTATTCAATCCAACTCAATAGAATTACATAACCTTCCTAGACATCAACTTTTACCCATTGTTTTTCACTAAGCCTTATGGTTTTTAACTTAACTCCTAAGTGCATCATTTCCTCATTATTTATTACACTTACTCTCCCACTTAATGACCATTACACCCACCAAACATGCCCTTAATAACCTTATAACATCAATACCTAATTATCCTCATCATTTCCTAACCTTAAACAAGGTTTTTGGTCCATACAGTGGCATGTCCGAACTTGTGTCCGGAGTTCCCAAGTTCGGACACAAGTCGAGACTCAAAACTGAATACAGAAGCCTGTCCGAACTTGTGTCCGGACTTCGGAAGTTCGGACATAGGTCGAGAAAATTTTAAGGTAGAAACAGGAACGTCCGAACTTGTGTCCGGACTTCCCAAGGTCGGACACAATCGAGACTCTGAAAATCTTTACGCAACAGGGCCTGTCCGAACGTCCATGTCCGGACGGATGTTCGGACAAGGCAAGACACTCATTTTCTAAGCCTTTAAACACTTAACCAATTTTCACCAAACTTCTCCTAACCCTCATAATGTCTTCTAACATCATTTGGTACACTTACACCCTCATACAACTTCCACAAAACTCATTTTCTTTCTCCTTAAACACTTACTCACTTCATACCAAAATTCCTACACTTGTGATATTTTCTCCTTGGTTTTCTAAGTGGTGTTTCATACCTATGATAACCACTATGCCAATAATGTTCCCTCACTACTACAACATCATCTCCCAAGAATCTTTTCTTGCACTTTCCGAGGTTTTCCATAAATTCTAAACTCTAGTTTCTCCCTAAACCACCTAAAAGTTTTATGCTCTTTTACTTCAAACTTGCAAAAGTTTCCTAGCTTCTTTTATCAACACTTACCTAAGCCCTAAATACCCAAGTACATACCTTTGATTCCTAAATCCTTCATGGTGATACCTAAGTCGTTATAAGTCATTAGAACACCTTATCTCACCCTTTTTCATCAAAACAACCTCTAAAACTTCCTAGTACTTCCTTAGTCATTAAATCCCCTTAGAACATCTTAAACACTTAAGTTCTCCTTTAAATTTTGCCATGGGTTCTCTAGTATATAGTACATCCTAAAACTAGGTTTTTCTCCATCAAACAACCAATACCACTCAAATTCTCATCACAATACCTTAACACACAATTTACACCAAAACTACACCGCATCATCTTATAGTGCATAAACTTAAATGCGTGGCACTTAGGCCCTTAAATAACAACAATCTTAACCACTAAATTTCCTCATATATTTGCCTTCAACCTGCGAATACACACAACAAGGCTCCATTGAAACAAAATGCTTCTTGTAATTCACCTTGATGTTCTTAAACTATCTCTTTTTCTCATTTGCTCCTTAGTCACAAGTTCACAAACATAGTCATTGTCTCTCCTAGGTCATATATAAACCTTTTCTAATGTAAACTCTCTACTAAACTCATCACATATCTTAATCCCATTCCCTTAAACAATAAAACACCTTAAGGTAAGTAATTTACCTTGTTCTTTTACAAGCTTTAAAAGCTTTCTTCCTTAGGTTTTTCCTTGCTCAATCTCGGTCACCAATATATATCTCCTTGCCAATGTTCTAACCAATATCCAATGACTCCAATGAGTACTAGATAATACATTAACCCTAAGGAACAAACCCTAGGTTAAAAATGTGCTTTAAGGTATTAAGGTGATTGTTTTACCTTGGTTTCTCAAGACAAGCTTGGATATGAAGCAAGAAGGACCTCCTCAATCCTTTGAAGAGTAGAAACAAGCTAGAACAAGGCATTAAAATGAAGCCTCATGAGCATGTATTTTCGGTTATGAAGAAAAGAGATGGAAACCTAGATTTTCTTACACTTTCTTTACCTTAAGAGAATGGAGAAGCCAATGGAGTCGCCAAACTTGAATTTCCTCCTCTAATGGTGGTTTGGCTTGGCACCAAATCAAAGCTCTTGGAGTTTTGAAAAGATAGAAAGAAGGAGCTTGAGCTAACTAAGGAGAATATGTGATTTGTTTTGTTTTTGGAGCTAAAATGAGCAAGATGTGTGCAAAGCTAGATGGAGCTAGCATGGAGTTTCTCTTCACGTTAATGGAGAAGGGAGAGAGCTTGAGAAAATTGTGGGAAACAAGAGAGAATGAAGAGGTGAGGAGAGAGGTGAGTAAATGAGATATTTATGTTAAAGGGTGAATAGTACTTTTGCTTTATAACTCTTTATTTGCTTTCTTATTTGCTTAATGACTCATAAAGGTGGTGACTCACCTTATAAGAAACCGTCCCCCATTTAATAATAAGGGTACTTAAGTCTTTGTTGACCAAATATCTCACTTATATTGACTTATGTTATAAACTAGCTTAATTAGGTTACTAATCACAAAACAAGGCACATTGTTGTGAAATTTTTGATTTCCCATTGATGTAGACTTCCAAATGTGATACTATATAGTACACATGTTAATTAAAGAGTAATGATGGACATTTAGCCATTCAAAACTCATTTACAAGACAATTTTTTCAAAAATGTGCTTTAAGACTCCTTAAAGCACATTTTGTGTTTTAACTTGTTTTCAAGCTTGGTTTTCTTTGGTAATTGATTTAAAATGGCCATTAGGATATTACTAAGGTCTTAGAACAATATTTTGGGTACTCTCCCAAGTCTCTCCAAGCTTAGAGTACGTTTTTGCTTAAACTGCTCTTTTGGTGTTTCCTTATATTTTCTTTGATTAGAAATGTTTCTTAATGTTTGTAAGGCTTTATTTAGCCTTCATATATCTTATTTTATCATTTAAACACCATATCTAAGTTTGGGGTATTTCAATGATATGGCCGAATGGCTTCGATATGATTCGAGGGCTCTGGTATGATTGGATGGCTCCTGTGCGGTCGGGTGGCTCCAGTGTGGTCGGATGGCTCCGACATGATTCACGACCCCATTGTGAGCAACGACTCTGGGATGGTTGGTGGGTTTCGATTTGTTTTGGATTTTGAGTCGAATCGTGGGTCGATGTGATTTACTGTGGTTGACATTTTTTTTTGTGGATGAATGGCTTTAGTACGGTCAGTTTAAGCTTCAGTATCCTCGAGAGGGCTTCGGGATAGTTCGGGATGGCTTCGGGGAGGCTACGAGATTGCTCCATTTGATGATAGTGGTGAACAAAAGGGGAATCTTCGTTTGAGGTGGTCGCACCCTGGGCGGGCTGCCTACGTACTCAATTTCGTATTGAGATCCTACCATACGTAGTTCAAAACTCTATGAGCAAGGTTTTGGTGAGGAAATGGCTTCTGATGTGGATTTGAGGTGGCTCCCGTATTGTTCTCGGACTGTTAGGATGCCCCTTGTGCAGTTCCAAGGATGGTTTCAATGTCGGATGATGGCTCTCGCATGGCTCCAGTTTGCTTCTGGATATGGTGTTGATGCGGCTCGAGCATTACGTTGGATGGCTCCGGGATTGTCTTCGTACAGCTTCGAATGGATTTACTTTGATTCAATGTAGCTTGAGGATAGCCCAGGATGGCTCGGAGATGGTTCGATGTAGCTTGATGATGGTCTAGGATGGCTCAAGTTGACATCTTTTGATCTTAAGTTATGCTTCAACAACCGCAACTGAAGTCAATTTTCAGTGAGACTAGGTAGAGTTCTTGCCAGTCGGATGTTGAAGGTGGAATGGTTATGATGCATGCAAATACTAAGTGCTAGATGCAAGATGCATATATAGTTTTTTTTGTAGAGAAGGTATGGCTCTATCTCTATTACTATGAGGTTTACGAATATAAGACATCTTCGGTCCGATCTTGAGTGACTGTTGAACTGAAATGCGTGAATCGTTTTCCTTTCATGGAGGGATGTGGGTCAATCTCTCGTGAGTATGGCCGTGTGAGCTATTGGTGTGATGATGCTCTTGGTGATCAGAGTAGTATTTTCCTAAGAATTTCTTTTTGAGTTTATGAACTTTCCGTTCCTCACAAATTCCTCTCCTGCAAGGGGGTAGGCTGATTATGATTTGGTAGTTTAATCGAAGAGTCACTCGCACTCTAAAGACCTTGTGAGATTAGGTCACACTCATTCGCTCACGGTCCTCTTTGGTATGATTGGGACATGTTGATAACAAGTACGAAGCATACGATTCATGTTTCAGATCCGGTACTTTCAGTTAACGCACATTAACTTTTGAGTTAGAGGTCTTTATTGGGTTGTAACGGGGCTGAAGGGTATGATGTATGTCACACGGGACTATGGGATTTATTTGGGAATCGTGGAGCACTTGTGCAATGGAGGACGTGTTTCGCCTTTGCCACGGGTGGAATGATTAGACGGGTTTTTGATAACCTTTTATTGATTTCTGCGGGACATCATTGGTCCTTTGGATTTGGCTTCCTCATTCTTGCCGCTTTTGGTGTACGGTTTTCACTTTCTTCTCATTTTTGCTTTTTTTAAAATTGCATTTGGCTCATCAACTTTCTCAAGCATTCTCTGCTTTTTTTTTTTGGCTTTCAGTTTCGCTTTCATCTTTGCTTCCAGCTTTGGAGTTTTCATTGACTCGCTGGTCTTCTCAAACATTTCGGTGTTCTTTTTTGGTGTTTGGCTTTGGAGTTGCATTGACTCGCTGAGTTCTTTGAACATTTTTATTGTTGTTTTTGTGAAAGATGGTGGGGAGGGGCCATGGCTCCGGTTCCTTCGAGATCCTCTATTGCAGGGGTAAGTGTGTATATGTGGGGTGGCGTGTTATGGAGTTTCTCTTTTTGTTTGAAGAAAGAGTTTTTCCTGAAAGGCTCAGCGGGGCTCACTAAGGGAGTATGTAGGGTAGTCAAAGCTTTTTTGGTTTTGTGGAGATTTTTATTCCTAAGTTCCTCGTCATTCTCATTAGTCAATGATTGTTTTCTTACTATTCTCAAATCTTTGTATGAATCATAGTTCGTGTCTTGTTATCAACATTGATCTCGCTGTGAATTGTGCCTCCCCATGTGCTGAAGGAATGCACAAGTCGCTCATGGTTTTACCTCTATAGACTCGCTCTATCTTCCCTCATGGTTTATCAATTCACGTGCTCTATTCAAACAATCAATCAAGATTTTCACCAAAGACGTCGTTTCGATACAGGAGTATGCAAATGCAACGATCTACCATGCAATGTGTTGTGATAATATGGAATTACTATGTATAGGATGCGTCAAATGCTGAAAATGATGAATGAAGATGGTTGACTTCAAGTTTTGATTGAATGTTTGTTTTTTGTGTTTTTTTGTTTTTTTAGATGCAATGCATGCGTGGTAAGGCTACACCTAGTCTCGCTTGAGTCGGTTCTAGTTGATGGTCCATGAAGCTCATCCTTTCAATGTCGGCCTTGAAGAAGGTGTAGCTGCCGGGGTTGCTGTCGGGGTAGTGACTCTCAAGTGAGGTCGGGTTGGTGATTGGCTTTTGGAGATTTTGAATTTTTAGGGAGTGACAACTTCCGCATGGTGGCCCAACGATGTGACGGAGACTGCATTTTTTTTTGGGGATTTTTGGATGTTTGATTTTTTTTAGATTTTGGCGAGTGACAACTCCCGCATGGTAGCCCCACGATATGATACACTTTGAGATTGGGAAAGGTTTGAGCTCGGTTTTCTTTTCTATCCCTCTCAGATCGGGCTCTGGTGGTCGAGATATTGGGTTGAAAGCTGGTGTGTGGTGTGGTGACAATGATTCGCATGATTATGCACTTTTTCTGAGGTCGACAGGCCTTTTCTATGTTTAATGAATTTGAACTGACCAAGAATGCACAGAATTTCGGTAATGAATGCAATGCATGCGGTTTATTTGTGCTCAATCGTGTTTGTTAATGTTGTTATTCAGGGGACGCCTTCTGTAGATACCCTGAATGTTCACCCCATAAAGCAAAGCTGATGAACTACATATAATTGTGAGGGGTCGCTCCTTATTCGTTCTTTTCATTATACATGCATGTCAAAAGAAACCAAGTTTTGGGAAAACAATTTTGAAAACACGTGTTTTCAAAGTGGTGGATTTTCTCAATACGAATTTTAACGCTCGGTCATTCGCAACGAAAATAGGGAGTGGGGAACCCTATACACATTGATCTAAACAAATTCAAAGGGAATGTATAAACCTATACATGGAGTCTATTCAGAAACTGATAAGAGAGAAAAGAATGCTAGGGGAAAACCTATGCATCAATTCTAAAAGTCATTAAAAGGGGGAATTTTGAGCTGAACTTCTTCTGAAATTTTGCTGGTCCTTCTTCAGGCTTCTAACTGACTGCACATGCTCGGATTCCTGGTTGGCTGCTCACTCATCTCTGGGCTCCTGGTTGGTAGCTCGCTCGTCTTCAAGCTCCTGACCGGATTCTCGTTCACTTTTGGGTCTTGACCGACTGCTCGTCTTTCGGGCTCTTGCAGCGAAGCAGTGCTGTGATCAAACAAAGCGGGTCTGGTGTTCCTCTGATTTTCAACAGTTTGAACTCGAACCGTCGTTGCTAGCTTCCATGTCGCTTGACTCGGACTGGTACAACTCTGATTTATGCTCGAATTGTGTTGTCGATCTTCATGCGCTCCACTTGCTCCGATAGAGGAGACTGAGGGATATTTTAGTGAGAGGAAAAGTGAATGTTCGAGTGCAAAATATTACGTGAAAATCCACCACTTTTGTGAAAGCACGAAATGATTAGTACGCTCCACGGTAATGACTACTGCTCTTGAAGTTGGGTTGAACTTCAAAAATAGTGGGTTATAGTGTTGTTTGAAATTCGTTTGTAGAAAGTAGGTTTTTCGAAACCTATTTTTTGAAAATTGTTTTGGAAATAACATTTTTGTGAAATGAAGAGTTTTTTTTAGATGAAATGACAGGTTTTAAGACCCCAAATGTTTTTGAGTAAACTATAAGTGGGATTCTAGATTAAATGAGCTCGTAAAACTGCTTTAAGGGATATATGCAGAAGAGAATTCCGAATGTTTTAAAACAGATTGGTTTAGGAAAGTGGTTTGCACACCTATACAGCATAAAGTAAATCGTGGTTGTGTTTGATGTGGAGCTGTAAGTGTTAATGTTGGGATAATCACTTTCCTGGTCAATTATGATTCCGTCTCACCGGGGGAACCATCATTCCTTCACTGCCATCTCTCGGGTTTTTCTCTGCTATGCTCCTTGCAGGGCACGTTATAAAGAAGGCCCCTCATCGAGTGAGTAAGTGCGAAAGGTTAGGATACCCGAAGTGATAAGGAAACATACGCCACGACCAGTGATGATCCGACAACACCCCACTTTTCGGGAAACTCGGGGAAGTACTGCATGGGAACGGGTCTCTCGTCATCTGCACGGTCAGGTGTGTCTAAAGTCCAAATTATTCACTAACTACGTTGTGCCATGTATGGGTATCCGGTAAATACGGGATCCTCTATGGATGTGTAGCGTGACATTGGGCTTTAAAGACACCCGTGGTGTAGAGGAACAATGGAGAACTGAGCCCATGCAATCTTCAAGGTAAGGCAAAGGGTGGTCAGACAGGCGGCATACAAGGGGGTGACTACCCATAAAACCCGTCCTAGACACTGGATTAGGCAGCTGGACACTGCAGGCTCAGAGTTCACTATATGCTGGCTTTGACTCGGAGATGGAGGATAATTTTGGATCATGAGTATTCAGGGCGTAGGTCGGTGACCGTCTCGCCTCGTAGGCTTAACCACTCAATGAGTGACCCGACTCATGGGAAATCAATCGTGGACTGATTGGGATGCCGTGACTCATGGAAATAGGGGTGACACAGAGGAATGCATGTCCTAAGCTACCCATGCACTCACAACTTGTAAATGTAAAAGGCGGTAATGGTGTAGGTCAATGACCGTCTCACCCCGCAACAAGTAACAATAATATGAATGCGGTAAATAGAACAAAGAAGAACAAACAACCCTATTTACTAATTGTTTTGTCTTGAGGGTGACAATTCCAATTGGTTGTTTATTAACCTAAAGGGAAGTTAGCTTCATTCAATCCTAAGTGTCTCTTTCTAACCGTGAGCTAATCATTAACCCAATTGTTGCAATGTTTGTTGAGGATCTAATAAGTCCTAGTTGTCCTCATCAGATACACACTCTAAGTGCGGAGTATAATAATACTAGAAGCTTTGAAAAGAGTCTCTTGAAGGTTTTGAAAGAAGTGGGGAAATCTTGACAATCTTGAATGGAGTTCTGTCTTCCTTGAGTTTGAGAAAAACTTACTCAAGTATTCCCCAGCAGAGTCGCCATTCTGTGGAGGGTGATTTTTCAGTATGAGGGGGGGTCTATCCAAATATGATCTGGCTGAGAAGTCTAGATCCTAAAATAATGTCATTCTGTGGAGGGTGAGAACCCGCTATTCTGGCATCCCTCAAATACCTACTAAATCGTCCGTCTTTCCCATAAAGCATAAGGGTAGTGCAAGTGAGCACTACACCCGCTCTCAATGGGATCCATGCGGACTTATGCCCTTATAAGGTGGAATTGACTAGAGTCGCCACCTAGTTTGACCTAAGAAACTAGGAAGAGAAGAGGAGGGTTCTAAGAACCGTTAGTTGACTCTGAGGTTGTTCCCTATGTGAAATACCCCAAACCTAAGTATTCTAAGTAAAAATCAATTTATGATGTAGTAAGGCTAAAATATGCCTTAGAAAGATTGGTAGACAATTTAAACCAACGAAAACACAAGAAAACGCCTTAAGGGCAATTTGGGCAAAAATGTGCTCTAAGCTTGGAGTGACTTTGATTAGCACCCAAATACCATTATAAGACTTTAGAAATAAGCTAATGGACATTTTAAATCAATTATCAAAGAAAACCAAGCTCAAAAACAAGCTTAAACACAAAATGTGCTTTAAGACTCCTTAAAACACCTTTTTGAGAAATTGTCTTAGATATGGGTTTTGAGTGGCTAAGTGCCTATGATTACATCTTAATCAACATGTGTGCTAATTAATATCACATTAGGAAGTCTAAATCAATGGGAAACCAAAAATTTCACAAATATGTGCACTAATTTGTGAATAGTGCCAAATAGTGACTAGTTTAAGTTTTAGTCAACATAAGTCAATTAGTTGGTCAACCAAGACCATAAATATCTTGATTATAAGAGGGGTGGCCGGTTTTAATGTGGGGAGTCACCACATGACTAAGCAACTAAAGGAAAAGAAGAGTAAAAAAGAGAATAGTACTATTTGCTTCTAAAACAAAATATCTCAC
The DNA here is from genome assembly GCA_023374045.1 of Limonium bicolor. NCBI lineage: Eukaryota > Viridiplantae > Streptophyta > Magnoliopsida > Caryophyllales > Plumbaginaceae > Limonium > Limonium bicolor. The sequence goes on from CM041782.1 coordinate 286,081,044, forward strand.
CTTCTAACCTTCCTCTCTCCTCTCTTCTTCATTTCTTTCGTCTTCCACCGATTTATCTTCTTCTTCTCTGTTCTAAAACCGTTCCAAGCAGCTTCCATTGTTGCCTCACCTTGCTTTGTCCATAGCTTACTCATTTTAGCTCCAAATAAAAAACTAAACACATATTATTCTTAGTTAGCATAAGCTCTAGCGTTCTATCTTCTCAAAATTGGGAAATCTTCATTTTGGAGCCATGGAAAAACTCCATTGATGGAGGAAAATCAAGTTTGAAGAGCCCATTTGGTTCTCCATTCATTCAAGGTAAGAAAAATGTAAGAAAAATCATCTTTCCACCACTTTCTTACATGGCCGAAAATTTCCACTCATTGAGCCTTGTTTTTATGCCTTGTTCTAGCTTGTTTTAATCACCAAGGACTAGTGGAGGTCCTCTTTCATTCATTGCCCAAGTCTACTTTGAGACTTCAAAGGTAATTATCCACGTTTATGTCTTAAAACACATTTTTAACCTAGGAATGATGTTGGTGTATTGTTTAGCACTCATGAGAGTCATTGTATATTGATTAGAACATTGGAAAAGGAAATTAATTGGGTGTCCGAGATTCATTCAAGAAAAAGGTCTAAGGAGGAAGTTAAGATAAGCTTGAGAGAACAAGGTAAATTGCTTATCTAATGGTGGTTTAAGTATTAAGGAATGAGTTTTAGGTGGGTACTAATGTAGCTTAAAGCTTACATTATATAATGGGTTATATAACCTAGGAAAAAGAATTTAAACAAGCTTGTGAACTTGTGACTAAGGAGCCAATGGGAATGAGTTAGTAAGATAAGTTTAAGATGGATTTTGAGAGCATTATAACTACTATGAGATTGATGGGTGTATTTGCAGGTTGAAAGCTTTTATATGTGGGAAATTCAGTGTTTAAATTCATGTCATTTAAGGGCCTAAGAGTCATGTCATTTAAGAGCCTTAGTGCTATGCAATTTAAGATTATTGCACTATATTGAGTTTGTTGTGAATGAGTTGATTTGGGTGAGAAAATAAGATGAGAAAGGATATAATGTGTGTGAGATGGTTTAATGAAAAAACAATGCATTTGGGCATGATAATATACTAGAGGAGCTATGACGAAATTTGAGTAGAAAACAAAGTGTTTAAGTGGTGGTGGTGAGTTGATATGCCCAAGGATTTACTAGGGATCATTAAGAAGAATTTGAGTGGAAATGAGTTAACTAAGGAGTTCTTGAGGTTTAGAATGACCTAGAATTGTCTATGTGGAAATTAGAGTTTAGATGGGTGTATTGAACACACCAAAGTCATGGTAAGAGGGATGGTGAGACTTGTGCATAAATTTGAAAGAGAAGGTGTATAATGCTTTAAGATGATTTAGGTATGAACTAGGGAATATAACAATGAGAATTTTGGGAAGCTTGTGTAAGTGAAGAGGATACTAGTGGTGGAACAATAAGGTTTTAGTTAGATGGTAATGAGTGGACTTAGGTGATAGGAGTGAAGATTGAAGGAGAATGTTGTCGATTGTCGAGGAAATTGACTAGGAATGTATATGAGTGTAAGATCATGAGAATGGTGAGTAAATTGAGTAAAAGAGGATGGAAAGAAATGTTTAGGTATGTCCAAGCACTGGTGGAACGCGAGCTTTTAATTACGGTCCAAAACCGTGTTACATTACGGTTCTGGACCGTAATCTACGCGGGCGTCAATAAAGATGGCGACGTCTTTAATTACGGTTTTAAACCGTAATTAATGGCCCTTTTCCGGCCCGCGTGTCATTGACTTTACATTACGGTTATTTGTAAAACCGTGATCTAAAGTCCTTTGGCGCGCGCGAACCAAAGGACTTTAGATCACGGTTTTACAAATAACCGTAATGTAAAGTCGACACTTTAGATTACGGTTCTAACAATAACCGTAATCTAAAGTGTTTTGGCGCGCGCGCCCAAGGACTTTAGATTACGGTTATTGTTAGAACCGTAATCTAAAGTGTAATTTTTTTTAATTATTATTTTTTTTTTACAAATCTACACAATTGCAACAGAGACAGAATTGTAACAGATAAGCAACAGAGGGGGAAACTGCACAATTGAACCACCTGAATCAAATACCAACAACACAAATTCATTCTAATAAAGCACCAGATCAAAAATCTGTAACATATTCAATCTGTTACACAATTGCAACAGAGATAACATCTAATAAAGCACCAGATCGAAAATCTGTAACATATTCAATCTGTTACACAATTGCAACAGAGATAACAATTGCAAATTCATTTCTGCGCACAATTGCAACAGAAATGTTCAATACAATAGCTAGAATCTGTTACAGCAGCAGCTAGCATAATTCATTACAAACAGAATCAGAGCAACTAACAAAAAATATAATCTGTTACACAATATAATCTGTTGCAGCAGCAACTAACAGAATCAGAGCAGCAACTAAAAAAAAATATATGTTACAGCAGCAGCTAGCTAGTCTACCACTCCATTCTCATACATGGCTGCCATGCTCTCTCTGACATGCAACAAGTCGGCAGGAGCATAAGTCTTGAATCTGGCATAATGCTCTTTAATCTGCAACAAGAAAAGGAATGGAACACATAATGAGATTAAGATAAAGACACAAAAATCTGCCGAAAGAATTAAATACAAGACAGCGTTCGTATTACCTTGTCAATATCATTCTTAAAACTTGGGAAGTACCCGCAGAACTCGTACATATACCGCATCACGTAGTACCCGCAACTCTTAGAATCCTTTTGGGTAGGGCACTAAATCACCAAAATTCACAAATGTAAAACAATTGTACAAAGATAATAGCAGCACGAATGAAATACATGAATTACCAAACCTTGATGTAATCGACGGTCAAATCACCAAACTCTCCCTGAGGGGTTTTTTTGTAACAACTGTTACATATATTAACAAAAGCGTTTAGCAAAATGAACAAGTACATTAATTTTGGTTCAAAAAACTTACAAACAATTAAATAGTAATAAAAACTTACTCTTTGATTAAGTCTTCAGTGTTGAATTCTTTCCACTGCCCTAGTGGATCTAGAACGAGCAGAGTAGCGGTGGCAGCGCAGAATATAAACAAAGCCCAGTGGTGGCTACAATGTCAAATACAAAATGAAATGAGAAATGAAGGTAACAAAGTTAGCTAATTAGTATGTAATTTTATATTAGAACTCACGTTTGGTGATACGGCATTAGAATGAATAATTTATTCTGTTGTCAACAACATTGAAGACATGAATCATGTAGTTACAAAACCTCCCAGGGTCCCTAGTGACATTGTCGTACGATAAACGCTCCGGGCACACCGCAGTAACGCATGTCATGTCCTTCTCAACACATCTCTCAAGCAGACATCTATTATATCACATGTACTATAAAAAGTTAGCCAATGCAACTTCATAGATACTTATTCTATATGTTTTTACAGTATGAGGAAAGAACACTTACTTTAGATAAGCTTGAATAATGTTAATGTTCAGATAATCTCCACACATCATCTCTCTGATGTCCTCAAAGTTGATTGCCGTCATCATATCTTCTTCGTAGTGAAACATCGACTTTGGAAGCGTCATCATGAAGTTGTTAGTTTGAGATGACTTCACCATGATCTTGTCGTAGAGATTCATCTGCTTGGCCCCCAAAACATTAACAAGTTTTTGTGGCAGTGCGAGCTTATTTTTAGGCGCCTCAGAAGTCCTGGTGCGACCCCGGACGGGCGCTGGATTCTTACCTTTCGCACCCCGACTCACTGGATTCTTACCCTTCACACACAAACAGTAAAGCATAAATGTAAAGATAATTACTAATTGATTATTATAGTAACATTAAACATTTATCTAGAACATACCCTTCTGGCAGGATTCGTCGGCGCGCTGATCTCTTCTTCTCTGGGCCGGGATACGCGGCGAGGAACCTCAGGGATCTCAGGATTCGCCGGCGCGCTGGTCTCTTCTAGTCTGGGCCGGGTTACGCGGCGAGGAAGCTCAGGGATCTATAATAGATTAGATTAGACACTTAATGCTAAATAATGCATTTTATTAGATACTAAATGGTTGTCAAACAGTCTTACCTCATCGGTGACAACAATATAACATGCTGGCCAGGGCAATATGTCTCCCTTCGCTTCGATCAGCGTGCATTTGTTGTCAATCGCCATCGGAAGGTATGCATGCTCAAATCCATCAACTATCAGGTCCAAGGTCACACGCGCGTAGAATGGGGGTAGACGTACGAAACTGATGAGCGTGAGTGGACCTGATGGCAACACCGTCCCGTAGGCCGCATCTACAGGGTGCCCGTCTAATGGTATTTGGAGACGACATTTTTTTTGCTCCTTTAATAAACAGAGATAATACGTGAAATAAATAAGTGAGTCCAATCTAATACTATTTAAATAACTTTATTTTAGAAGAAAAATAGTTAAACAAAGTTAACCTGGATGTTGGCAAACGGGTACGGGTCAGCGGCCGGAGCACAACTAGACGAGGAAGACATTCGAGGAGGATCTAGCTGCTGCTGCTGAGTAGTCGCATGTGCAATCGCATTCAACGCTTCCTGCAGCCTCTCCTCGATAGCCCGGCGCTCAGCAGCATGTTTCTCGTCATTAGCTTGGCGCTCAGCAGCGAACTTACGCTCTACCATCGCCTCGACTTCAGCAGCACTCATCTGACCCTTCCTAGCAGATGGCGGGAATACGTTCTTCTGACGTACTTCTCCCCCAAATCCTCTAACACGCCCCGGGTGATCCTTCTTCCCAAGCATTTGATTCAGCGCGTCGTCTTGAGAAGGAGGAGCGTGTAAGTCCACTTCTCCTCTCTGTGCCGCATCGTACTGTCCAATTTTCAAAGAAGTTAATGACGAGATTTAAGATCAACAAACACTTGAGTATATAAGTAAATTATTCAACAGCTACTTTCAAATACTTACAATTTGGTTTGCCAGTTGTTCCATCGCAGCATTAGGAAATATCCTCTGACCTTCGCTGGTCGTTTTCTGGCGTCCCAGTATGTACATCTGCACCCTCCTCGCCTCAGAGACATCCTCGATCGGGCATTCACTTCCATCCTCGTTCCTCCGTGTCAGCAAACCAGCTTCTTTCCATCCCTCGAGGCTGCCCACATATCCCCTTCGTCCCATGGTGTGGGGGTAGAGATTAGCTTCACGGTTTTGTCGTGCTTGTTCTTGTACTTGCTGTTAAGAAAGTACAACAGGAAATTAATTAGAAAATCAGGGATAAAGCATTATGAGCATTAATTAAGAAAAGAGTACACACAAACATACCCTGAACTCGGGGGTGGCGTGCCGCTCAACGAACTCCTTCCACTCCTCTTCAGTTATCATGCCATTGTATACAACATACGGCGGAGGCTCACGTGGGGGCACCCTGTTGATCCAATGCTCAACCAAGTAGTGGCGGAATGATTTAGCTTTGCCGGCCACCAAAGAAAGAACGGTCTTCTTCACTTCTTCTGGGATCTTGTACCGTTCTTGCACCTTCTTCCAGATGGTCTCCTTTACTTTTTCCGGGACTTGTTTCCATGTGTGGTTGATGCAGCAATGTGATCTGGCCAGAGTCCCTAGCATACTAGCGAACTCTGACCTGCTGCCCCCACCATACCTCCCATACTGGTCCCACAGAAGACTAATCTGATCCGGTTTCTGCAGTTTCAACCCACGGGTCGGACCTCTACCTCTGGGTCTCTGAGTAGCACTCGTAGAAGGTGCACTCATGGAAGGGCCAACAGCAGCAGCGGCAGATGTGGATGGGGCAACAGCAGCAGCGGCAGATGTAGATGGGACCGGTACCATTTGCTGCTCATTTTCCTCCTCCTCACGACAAAATAAATCGAACTCTTCATCAGCCATGTCCTGATCAGCCATGCCTGCAAGGATTGAAATACAATTTGAATTAAATTAAGCATTTCATAATGGTCATAAACAAGCAATAAATAAAAGAGTGTTAATTTCATATAAATTTTTATAGTAATAACTTACATACACCATTATCTCTCAACCCACATTCCCTCGTTATGGTCTGATCGTATATACTCACGATGACCTGTGACCTCAGCCTCTTCCAATGAAATAGGAACAGTTGGAGGTTCATCTTCTGCATCATACTCATCCTCATCAACCACACCATCCACACCAACTATTCCTCTTCTCCCTTTAAGCACAACAGACCATCTAGGATTACAGGGATCAGTTACATAAATATCTGCTTAACCTTCGTCCCAACAATCTGTCATGGACACTAGGTTTCTATGTTTGAGGAGTAACCTGATGGCACCTTGATGTTGTAAAGGGTACTGATAGGCTATGTTTCTCTTCTTTAGACAGAGTGTGACAGGCAGGAGGCAAGAATGTGCGTTTCCACGTTCTTGCGGGCCAAGCTCTGTGCGTATGCCCAACTCAATTAAATCTTTTCTTCCTTTCAAATGATCCTTTGTCTTTCCTTTTATGTTCAAAAGAGTGCTAGTGACACTTTCACCCACGTTCTTCCGACATGCAATCCCATCGATACAATGTCTAACCTCCAGATGCTGCCAGTACTCTAGTTCCCAAAAATATGATTCTTTTTTTTCCAGACACTTTTTTCACCACTTTTGGTTGGCGCCCCGAAGTTGTTCCAATATTATCCAACTTTTTGTAAATCTCTGTACCTGTCAAAGGCTGGCGCGCCATGCTGTGATCAGTTTTCCCATCGAACTCTTTCGCCATCTTTCGATACTTATGTCCTTTTGGAAGCATTTTTCGGTGGCCCATATACACGGTTTTCCCACTATGTTTCAAGCGAATGCTACAAGTGTTTTCACCACAAATCGGACACGCCAACGCCCCCTTGATTGAATAGCCTGAAAGATTACCATAGGCGGGGAAATCATTGATTGTGCAGTACAACATGGCACGCAAATTGAAGTCCTCTTTACTGAATGAGTCATAAACCGTAGCCCCTTCATTCCACAAGAGTTGTAGATCCTCTATCAAAGGTTGTAGGAATACGTCAATTTTGTTGCCCGGTTGCTTTGGACCAGATATTAACAAAGACAACAAGATGTGTCTTGGTTTCATGCATAACCACGGCGGTAGATTGTAAATAACCAAAAGCACAGGCCAGGTACTGTGTATGCTACTCAAAGTACCGTAAGTGTTCATCCCATCCGTGCACAAGCCTAGCCTTAGGTTTCTCGGTTCGTTACCAAACTCAGGAAATTTTACGTCTATGTTTCTCCACTGTGGTGCATCAGCGGGATGTCTTAATCTGCCATCCTTTTTCCTGTGAACTGAATGCCACCGAAGATTCTCTGCGTCTTTCTCAATGGAGAACAAACGTCTGAACCTTGGAATGATGGGCAGGTACCACAGTACCTTAGCTGGTGAACCTTTCTACTACCGCTGATGTGAGTTTGTTGTTTCTTATACCGTGACGCCACATGCTGAACAGCTTTCAGCAAATTCATCCGATTTCCAAAACAGCATGCAACCATTTGGACAAGCATGAATTTTCTGGTACCCCATACCCATTGGGCACATCATTTTTTTGGCTGAGTACGTAGTCGTTGGTAAAACGTTGTCCACCGGAAGAACGTATTTCAATAGTTCCAGGAGGTCAGTGAAACTTACGTCGCTCCAGCCATGTTTCGCTTTCAAGTTGAATAGCTTGAGGATGACACTCAACTTGCTTAACTTTGTAGGGTCACACCCGGGGTACAACGGTGTTTTGGATGAATCCAACAAATTTTCATGCTTGTCTGGCGTGTTAGAGTAATGTCGTTCCACATCTTCGAGCATAGTCTCAATGTCATCATCCCAGAAATCTGGCTCAACGTTCCCTGTAACGTCTTCTGGGTCACCAGCAACTGTATCATCTCCAAGTTCTGTTTCTGTGTTTGCCTGACCATTATCCCCTTCGTCAGGCTTAATAACATCGAACGCACTCTGACCATGCCATCGGATTATGTCTTGGAAATCTTTTGTAAAACCGCGGCGGATCAGATGTTCCTTAATTGTTTCAACGCCGCGATATCTCATATTGTTTTGGCAGTCGATACACGGACAAAATATGTATCCCTTGTCTGTAGGTTTCAGATTGTTCGCCAACACCGTGCATAACTTATCAACTCCTTCTAAAAACTTGTCGTCCAAATTTCCGCTGTAAATCCACGAACGTTCCATCTCCTTCTAGCTATTTATATGAAGGCAACCATTTCATACCGTCACCCGTGGCAGAGTCTTTACACTTTTGTATCTTATCAACCTAAATCCATCCATGAGTATTAAATCCCACCGGTGAACGTGTTTTTAATATGTAATTTATTGAAAATTTCGGCAGCATCTCCCTACAGTTCTTCAAATGCACAATATTATGATATTAATCAATAATATATGCATTCGAAGAACAATAAAGAGATACTGCTGAAATAATCAATAAAGTACAATTAAAAACACATTCACACCCTAGGTGTGAGATTTAACAATCATGGACAGTCCCGACAGGGACTGCCGAAGATATACCTCTATTAGGTATATCTTGGGCGGATAACTATGTTTGGTAGTTTGTCAAATATTATATGTATATATGTAAATCTTACCTCTGGTAGACGATTAGCCGATGCTAAGACGGTTGAGGTCGGAAGCCAAAATAAAGTCGTAGTCCTGATGCATAAATGAAAAACGACAACATTAGAATTCATCAAAAAATCAAGGTTAAATGCTAGCTAAACCGCGGAAAAAAATCGACAGCATCTCCCCTATATTTCTAACGTCTCCAAATCAGTTTTATCAAAGTCAAATTTGCACGCACCATCTAGAACTAGTAACATACATAAACTTATCTTCTTCTACTATAAATGAAGTTTATTTATGACCTTCTCTGCAGTACTTCAGATTGAAGGACTGAAACTAGTCATTCTAGAACCATTAAAATACCGAAACTCATCTTATTCTTTCTGGTGGTTATAACAATAGCATTGTTGATTCCTGTCACAGATTGTGAATCAAACAGAGAGCATCTGGCATAGCAGATTGAGCAGTTGAAAATGAGCTATTTTCAGGAATCGGTAATATACTTGAACTTACTTTCTTTCCTGTGGCAGTTTTAAGTAGTAGCATTTTTAAAACTACACTATTATTTATTAATTGTAATACTAAATGCTAAGAATAAATAAATACAGCAGTTTACAGTTTGCTTTGCAAAATTACCGTTACTAAGCACCGAAGTGGGCAAGTAGTGTAGAAATCAGCCCACTAACTAGGTTGCAATTAACTGTGAATCTGGGCACAAATATATGAACAAAGTTAGAACTTGCAATCGAAATGCATGTATATGAACAAAGTTAGAAAAAAACGACAATCAATCGATCGCATACCCAATACGCGATAGAGAGGTCGACGGTGAACCAGTGGTAGATGGGTGGTGACCGGCGGCGATGGGAGTGACAAAGGTGGTGGGAGCGATGGTGGCGATGGCCGTTAGCAAGGTGACGGGAGAGAGGAGGCGATTTCAGTGAGGAAGATAGCGCAAAAGAGAAGAAGAGTTACTGTAAGTACAGTGTGCAGAGTAAACGGGCAAATGTTGTAGTTAAAAGGACTTTAGATTACGGTTTACATGAAAATCGTAATGTAAAGTCACACTTTACATGACGGTTCCTAAAGAACCGTAATCTAAAGTGTAACGAAATTAATAAAATAGCGCGAAAATTATTTGGCCTATGCTGGGTTTCGAACTCAAGATCGATGGTGTTGACTCATGTACCCACGGCCATTGAGCCATGAGTCTTATTCGATCAAACAAATGTAACACATTAATATAAAGTTATTTTTAATCTAAAATAAGCTGGTAAGACGACGTCGTTCACTGTAATTTAGATTACGCGCGGCGTCGAAAAAATCAAATAATGCGGGAAATATTTGGCGTCAGGTCAAGACGACGTCGTTGACCATCAGTGGGCGGGGACTTTAGATGACGGTTATTAGTAAAACCGTAATCTAAAGTCCGTTGACCGTAAAGCGCGCGTCAACACGGGACTTTAGATTACGGTTTCACAAATAACCGTCATCTAAAGTGCGTCCTAAAAAAGGCGCGCCTACCTCCGATCGATTATTGCTTACGGTTAATTTAATAAACGTCATTAATTAACTCCGGCCTTCATATTAATTACGGTTTCTGTTAAAGCCGTGATTAAACCACCGTCATTAAAGGCTTCCGTTCCACCAGTAAAGAGTTTAGGAATGATGAGTAACGAATGGAAAAGAGAGGAATTTGTGCATGGAAATGCAAAATGACTTGAGGAAGTTATGGTAAGAAATGAGTAAGTGTCAAAGGATATAGAAGGTGAGTTTTCTGGCACGTCCGAACTTCGTCCGAATTTGAAGCTCGGAATGCCCTGTTGTGTTTAAATTTTCTGAGTTTCGACCAGTGTCCGAACTTCTGTCCGGCCTTTGATGTTCGGACACACCCATCTCTTTTCCCTGGTTTTGTTTCGACTTGAGTCCGAACTTTGGGAAGCTCGGACACATGTTCGGACACTTGAAATTTTCCTTCGATTTTCCTCGACCTATGTCTGAACTTTGGAAACTCGGACACATGTTCGGACATGGTACTGTTTTGACCAACAACTTTGTTTAAGGTTAGAAACCGATGTCTAATGATGGTGATTAATTAGTAATGATGTTATGGGTTGTATATGACATGTTTAATGGGTAAAATGGCTACTAAGTGGTGAAACGAATGTAAGAGACAATAAGAAACAATGCACTTAAACGTTTAAGATAAAAACCACAAGGACTTAGTAATGACAATGGGTAAATGTTGTTCATAGAAGGTTAAGTAGTGATAACGTTAAGTTGAGCTAAATAATGACTTAAAACTGAATGAATGTTTTAGGACTTGTGAATTGGGACTTGGAAGGAGATAAACCGAACAATCATCGACGGTGAACGGTACAGTTCTTCTTGTGACCTGCTTGCTAACAAGGTGTCCCTCGGCTTGTGTGCTTTTTGTTTTGTATGCTCACTAACAAGATAACGCATGCAACCGGAACATTATGTTTATTGTATTGTTGTGTGATGTTTTGAAAACTAACACAACTTACGCGTGAGAACCTAATAATAACGTTTAGTAAGGAATTGTGTAAGACTAAGGAACCTCCCTATATTGGTTGTTTAAAACCGAAAGAGGTTTACCAAACATGGTCTTGAGACTTCTACTAACTGGTACTTAGGGGGAGTGAGGAACCCGGGACTGACTCCGGTCATGCATGCTAAGGAAAAGGGGGTCGGTATCTAAAGCAGATCCGACTTCTGCTTAAGGACTTGTCTTCGGACTTGTTGCCCAGGGTCGGTTTCCGGCTCAGCTACATTAGACATCCAGTCAAGGTAGGAGGCATTAAGATGGTGCGGTAGGATCACTAAATCCTAAATTATAGATAAGTTATTTATTCAACCAATGGAGTTAAAAGCTCATTGGCTAGGGTTGCTTTTGACCCGACAAAATAAACATTGAGGTAAGATACCATCATTTCTATTTAAAGAATGGTTTGTATTCTAAGATTATGATAGGTTTTGAGATAAGTTGCAACCATTTCTATTGAAGGGTGGTTTGTATTCCAAGACTGAGATAAGCAACCATTTCTATTTAAAGAATGGTTTTTTTCTAACTAAGATAAGGATTAAGATTGAGGTAAGATAAGATTGGACTGAGATTAAGCGGAAACATAACTAAGGAGTTTTAAATGATTACTCACTAATTAAGGAACACATTTAAGTCCGTTCATGTGTGTTTGAACTTTTATTGTTCATATTGGATTGTTGTTATTGCACTTTCTATTATGTTGCATCTAATTAACCTCTATGCTATCGACAATTAGTCGTGGTAGCCACGTTAGCTTGGGGGCCATGAGGGATCGTAACAGCATGTGCTGACCCCCTTTGGGGCTGTTTTTACTACACAGGTGAACGTCAGGAGGCGGCCGCTCAAGAGAGTAAGATGGGGTACAAGCGTTACGGGTTAAGTGGGGCCTACGAGTTGTGCATAACACTCGTATGGCAATTGAGTTAGTAAGATGTATAGGATGTGGGGATTGTAAGAAGGATATGTATTCGGTTAAGATTTGTATGTACTAATGTTCGGTATATTCTGTCAGTCAGACCGTGGCAAGGTCCTGGAGTGTATTGAATTCCATTGTGACATTTATTATATGTGTTAAGTTGTGAAAACCACATTTGGATGAGATGGGGTGTTACAAAAGTGGTATTAAGCGTAGTACGCTCTGATGACAGGATTACCGACTTTAGGGAAATACTGAGGTTGAGTTTGAGTTATGGGTTAAGGGTTGAGAAGATAGAGTGTGAGGTGCGTTAGTTAGGATTCCCGGTGTTTACCGGATATCCATAGTACCTAAACCCGCCCTCCACATCTCTAACCTTGAATACGTGGAACAAACGCCAGAGAGAAGAAAGCCTTCTCCTACTCGGGAAAACCTGATCTGGCAGTTAGTTATCATTAAGCAATATGAGAAACACACCGCTGTACAACAATTTACGAGAACTTGAACGTTTTAATTGGAGCGCAACGTGGAAATAGGCGCTACCAACGGAATTCTACCAGTAAGAGAACGAAAATTACTGGTAACATGGGTCGACATGCTACGCAGTCGAGTTACACCATAATACCAATGATAAGAAAAACACTATTAGTGCAATGGATAAGAAAAAAATAAGCGACATGAGTATCGGACAGTGATCCGAATGAGCATAACAGTGGGATGATACAAGGCATGAGAGTTAAGACTGCTGGAAGTCCAGTGAGAAATGGGAACTCCAAACCCCATGCAATGAGAAAGGTTACACACCTGGCTGACATGGAGCAGACGACGGTAAAAACTCATACAACTGAATACCGAAATAGGACTACGATGTAGTGCCTAAAGGAGAATCATTACTTAATAGGCCCGACATAATGTGTGGAAACAGGAGCGAGGATTAAAAATGCAAGAAAATAACGAGGGGTTCCCTCGGAAAGAGGAATGCCCTGATAAGTGACAGCACGGTCAAAACGGCAAGGAAACTGCTAAATGGTCAGTTATCTCAACTAAAGAACATCGAAGGAGTCCCGAGGACTACCAATTACATGGAGATTAGGTGGAAGTACCACTACCGACGCACACGGTACCGGTAGCCCATCTTGCATGGCGCACTTGCCATAGCAAGTGCTACCACGGTTAAGTAATACGGAAAGCCGTCATGGCGAGTTAGTAGAATACTATAGTTGTAGTACATATTAATACTAGATTGCAAAATCCATAAGAACAAGAGAGTAAGACCTTGGAAAGGCCTGACGGCCTGACCATGATAAGATGAGTCGACACACCAGTTAGGAGGGAGCTGAACTTGGATGAAATACTAAACGTTATAAGTATTAGCAATGGTATGACCTGCTATAACAACCACCGACAATACGGTAAGAACACCAATCCAGAACCTCAAGGAGAAAAACCTAAGAGATCGCTCAATAATCTGAGCAAAACACTACATAAGTAACAACATACAAGGAATGTATTAGAAGATACAATGAAGGCAGTCGACAGAACGACTTCCATCAGGAACGGGATAGAACTCCTGAGATGACCATTAAGAATACCAATAACAACCATCTTCGTTGAATATGTTGGTAAACCCCGGAAGCAGGGACAGAGGGAATAAACTTAAGTTATAACCTACTAAGATTTAAAGACATACAATTCCGATAGAGGAAAGCTTAGAGGACTACCCCCACAGAGCGGGCATAGTCGAGCCTGACAAACTGATGAATGATAGTTAGTATTGTTGCCTGACTCATTAACACCCAAGTATGATTAATCATCAACGGGTGGCGTAGTCAACGAGAGTAAAACGAAGCATTGAGATGGAAGCACATGATAACCTGGACAAATATCCAATTTAGACACCGTAAGGTAGACGCCTAATACGGACCTAACCTTGATTGCTAAAAGACATAAGTCTAGTAAGACGACAGTATTTTCGAGGACACTAAGTAACCTCAGATCACCTGAATAAACTTCCATAGCAGGAAGCAGGATGCAGCAACTTACCATGAAACCCGATACTACATTTAATAGGTAACCTAACAGTGGATAGTGTTCAAAGAACCAGAAACTTAGGAGGATAACCTACAGATGAGTAAGATTACTAGCAGTGAACCGAGCACCAGCTCTCACTCTGTGACATTAAGCACTAAGAGCCTACGAGCCAAGGATGTTAACCACATCAGAGCCCGAGGCACAGTAAGTTGTAAGAGAGCTTATTTAAACCATGAAGGAGCTACAATTCGTAGATATGAATGGCTACCAAAGCTATAACTTAGATTGTGGAAAATATTGCCAGGAAAAGGCACCAATGAGAATAATGAGATAGTACATTGGCAGGGGCGGAGAATGAACCATGCCTTTTAGGGTGGGGATACCTCTTCATGTTGTGAGGCCATGAGTGGGAATAAACCCCTCAAAAAGGGCTTTCACTTATTAGAGATGTAATACACTTTCGTTAGAGAATGAAAACTGTAAACCTTGAGATTACCTTAGAACATACCAGATACACTTGAGTAATAAGGAAGGCTGCAGAAACAAACCTCATATCCAACACCCTAGGTTTAAGAATCAGGGATCGTCAGAGATAAACATTGTGAGTGCACAGAATGGCACGTCAAATGACCAACGCTTAGAAGGGCTTGAGACTCAAAGGATGATTTCTTCAGTGACCGATTAAATTACAGGGTAAATAGCAACATAAGGGATGGAAGAACACGAGAGAGACTGACCTACATACAACTTGAGATTGAAGCAGAACACCTTCGTACTAAGAGATGACCATTTTACAGCACGGTATGACAACCGCCAAACACTGAAATTAGAGAACTTCCAGTATGTTTACACCAAGAAGGGATTGAATATAAGATAAGATGTTAGAATAAATGAGTAAGTAGTTACGCCATCAATGGGCAACATGGTAAAGGCCAACTACCACGGTAGTAGTGGTTGTGAGTACAATATTTATATAAGGGGATTAAGTCATGGTGCGCGGTGAAGCAACCGTTATGTATGAACCGTCAAATATTGACACTGGGGCAATTAGATTTATGAACTAAGACCAATATAAGTAAGGGAATAAGATGGTAGACGAACTGCGCATTGGTGCCAGTAGTCTGGACCTGGTTTGGTAAGATTTCATAGGAAGCACGCTACCCATTCCTTAAGGAACTGCAAGTGCATTCCTAGTAGAACAAATATGAGAAAGAAGATAAGAGGCTCTATGGAAAGAGACCTCATTCACTAAGAGACCAAATCAATACGGAAAACATAAAGGAGCTAGAGCATACCATACCCAAGAACATAGTGAAACAGTATGATTCAGTACTCTCCGATACGAACTCGAACACCAAGAATTATAGTGGTTCGGCCAATAATCCGGCCTATGTCCACTTCTAGACAAAGCTATTATTCATCTTTCAGTTTACAACTCTAGAGAGCCTTTTGGGTTGAGCTCCCTTCTTTTCTAACTTCAGTCCCTTACAAATGAGCCCCTCTACTCCTATTTATAGACTTTCTATGGCCAGGTTTACCTTTTTGCCCCTATACATGTGGTACTATCATATTTATATAACTGCTAGCCTCTATTTGGATAATCTTTCCGGACTGGGATACCGCTCCCGCATCGGACTAACTCTTCCGGACCATCTTTTTAGGTAACAACCCTTCCGGTAGTAATTCTACCGGTAGCGATCCTTTAGATAGCAGCCCTTCCGGTAGCGGGTCTTCCGGTAGTAGGGCTTCCAACGATAGGCCTTCCGACAATTGGTCTCCGGTAGACTCTCTTGGTAGATCCTTCCGGTAGCGGGGCCTTCCGGTAGCAGGCCTTCCGACAATAGGCCTTCCGACAATTGGTCTCCGGTAGTAGTCCCCCCGCTAGCAGGTCTTCGGTAGACACTTTGGCCTTCCGCATGGTATATTTCATACCATTACATCAGTCCCACAAGTTCTACTTTTTAGCACTAAAAAGGGGAACTTATAAAAAGATGATGAAATTTACACTTTGTACTATTTTCTTTTCTATATATATCTCCTAGTCCCACTAGTTCTTTTTCTTTTGTCTATAAAAGGAAATGAACTTACAAACTTTAGCCTACATAAGAGCTTGTCTATTGGTCACCAAGAAGTCCCACAGGTTCCGGGGGTGATGAAGTCCCACTTGTACTCCAGAAAAAAGGTCTCCGCTCCTTGAACGTGCCATAATAAGAAATCCAAAGATCTGGAATTCCGAAGGGCCATAACAATCCCAGAAGACCATAATAATTCCAGAAGACCATAATAATCTCAAGAAGTCCGAGATAATAATAATAATGGGATATTACTTCCATAATCAGATTCCTGCTTGAATCACTTTATTACTTGGACCTGCATACCTAAATTTAACAGATTAAAAGATATTTGTCTTTAGGGCTGCCCGGAGCGACCGGGTTTCCCCAAAAGTTTGGAGATTTTTTATAATGAAGAATTTTTATACTGCTCTTTTGTTTTTTGCCAAGATTTCTTTTGGTAACCATTTAGTTACACTTTCATACTCTACCACTGTACACATGGTGAGATCGTCGATTTAACACTCTACCGACTTCGAGACGGTGAGATCGTCGGTTTAACACTCTACTGGCAGTAAGGTAGCGAGATCATCGGATGAAATACGCTACCATCGTTGATGGTAGATCGTCGGATACAAAACACTCTACCATCGCTGATGGTGAGATCGTTGGTTACATTCCTTTTCTTTCTTTTCTTTTCTCAAGACTCGCTGGTCTTGGTTTTAAGTAAATCAAAAAATGATTTTATAACATTTTTTGTGTAAAAAACCAGAGGGTGATCAATCCTCTAGAAAAAGTTTCGTAAACTTCCAGTGGCAAAAGAATATTCACAATGAAATATCAAAAAGTTTGGTACCTCTTTTTTACCGACTGAAGAGTATTACCGGTGGATTGACATTACCGGTAGGTCGTTAAATTGTTACCGGTGGAGATTTTGAAGTTTGTCACTGGTAGTGACTACAAGCTGTTACCGATGAAGACGTGATATTTCAACCGCTGAGGATGGCAAAGTGCTACCGATGAAGATGACAAGTTACTACCGGGCCAACGTTGCTACCATGAGCTCATAGCTCAAGTTTTTTGTTGTAGACATGGTTGTCTTCAGGCAATACCGTACCAGTGCTGCACCTGCTCTCTAAAAAAGTGCTCTGGCGCACATCCTTTTCTTCATACCCACGTTTACATTCTTCCGGTAAAAATTAAAAACATACCCTGGTGGCATACTTCCGTACTTATAGCCTTTGATTACTACCGGTGGTATATCCCTCTAATTCATAAACAGGGACAGCAAACTTCTTTTGCAAAAGTAGCAAACACAAACTAAGCTTCATCTTCCCGTTTCTTGATCCGATCTTCTGATCTCTTGCAAGATCCGATTGATTCCTCCGGTAGACAATAAAAGATACCTCCACTTACATAGCATGTTTAAAACACTGTTGAGACACTTAAATAGCGCAGCATCAATAATCGTCACAGAGGTTAGTAAGGCTCAAAAAATCCATTCATAAGTACAAATCCGTTAAAAACAGTTTTTAACAGCTAAAACCAGATTGTATTATAAGAATAAAAAACGAGTCAACAGATTTTGGTTTAAAGAAACATACCATAGCATGTTCAAATTCTGATCATATAAAGTGTGAAACAGACTGTAATAAACAAGTATTTATAGCAGCCTGCATGTTGCAACAGAAGTGAAAATTGTCATCATTTCAGTAGAGACTATCCCAACAGGGAGCGCAGCAACAGAAAAATAAATTATTAATAAAAAATATTCGAAGATGCAACTGCTAGCAACCTATGTAATGGTGCAAATGGTTTTACAACCGGGAACCTAATTTGAAGCAGATGTAAACTTGAAGCAAACAGATTGTGTGCACATCAGCTTCCAAGGTGCGGAAAACTAATGCTTAGAACGGAGCATGAAACATCAGTCAAACAGATTGAATAAGGGCATACTTCGGACTACCCAATGCTGTTGAAAACGTCCAGCAGTAACAAACAATATCAGTTTAATTGCAACCGCTTTTTTGGGTCAAAAACTGATTTCAAAAGGTTCTATTAAACCTGACAGAGGCAGTCTCTTAATGTGCTATATTGTTGGTTATAACATAAACAAATTGAGGCCACAAAGGAGTAATAATTGTGTCCAAGAAAACCTATCGTGATAGATTTGTTGATAGTAGTGAAAATTGGACCAGACGATTATAAACAGCCCTTAAATAAGAGGGTGGAGCTGCTGAAGTCAGCTTGACAGAGCAACAACTATAATGCTCCATCTTGGGAGAACAAACAGCAAAGTACTCTTAGTCGTCACAATAGCAAAAGTAAGGTGAATAGCAACAGAATTAGGCATGATATGCACGTATTTAGCTTCAAACAAAAGTTCAATCTCAACAAAAATGATTATGATGCAAATACTAGCATGTCTTATCAATGGGAAATGAGTTACTGAAACATACTTCCATTTTTTTGCTATGTAAACAGAAGCGTATTAGCCTTCTACAAGCTAGAAATAATGAGAATAGAAACAAATGTCAGTGTAAATATAACCATTGTGATCCAGAGTAAAGAATATGCAGTTTCAGAATATAGAATCAAGATGTAAAAAGAACCATTAAAACTTGTTTACCCAACAACCCAAGTGAGCCGTGAGCCCAGAGCTACAAAACAGGTATTATATAATAGAAGTGATCTTATTTATTAAGACATTCCAGATTTTATCATACTGTTTTGATACGTAAAAATGTGGTAGTAAGGAAATAATAAACAAATAGAAGTAGCATAACGGATTAAGATTTTAAATGAATGCTTGAGAACAGAATGAAAACAAGCGTAAAGTCTAGCTGGATAGGTTTGAGCAGATTTGAAACCGAAGATTGTCGACAATCGACAGCAGTAAGAAAACAGAGGCACTCATACTAATGCATATTTTAGTCTAATAGACTGAGATAAAAGAATCTACATACCGGAAATCAAGGATAAAGAAAATAAAATTAGATTTTATAAACGGTCCCCTATAAGCTCCAAATCTCTTTTAGATTTTAGGTTAGCCAAATTGCTGGAAACAAGTGTTGTAACAGATGTCTAACTGGCATAATAAAGATATAGTAAAATACATAGATAGAGAAAATGAGAACCAGCAGAAGTACAAATATTGAGTAATAAAACTGTAATAACAAAAGACCTCCAATTATTGAGCTCAGACACAGGCTAATCGATTGAGTCAAAGTTATCTTTGATCATGCCTTATTAACATGCTACATTAATCATAGTATATAGCCTTTTGATTTTACTTTATATCTGCTCATAAGTGTAGAAGTGTAGCACTTAACACGAGATGTTTATATATTAACATGGCAGATGCATTAAGTAATCAAAACATAAGCAAGAAAAGATAATCATCCTTAGCTGAAATTGGGAATGTTATTAGAGATCTTAGTGTTTCTTAGAAGTAAACATAAGGGCTGTTTATGCATCTGTACTATACTTGTCAATTCATGGTAATGGTTAACAAGGCTTCTCAGATTTTATCAAACCAATCAAAGTTAGATGAGATCAGGCATATAAGCAGAGGGAACTGTAATCTGTAGAAACCAAATTCACATATAGTGCCTGATAGTTTGGCCAATGCTTGTTAGATAGGAGTTGTTAGAATCGTTACCTTGATTCTTTGAGATGAAGGGAATCGAAAAGAGGAAAATGGGATGAACCTGCCCCGGGCTTGTTGTCGGGCCTTGGATTCAATGTGCGTAATGCCCGGTAAAGAGAACTGCCCGATCACTCAGAGCCATGCTTGCTTCGAGGTCGCCCGGTCGCCTGAATTGAGGGAGAACACCTCCCGATCGTAAGTCAAAACAACGCCGGGTCTTTGAGTCGACGCGGAGCCCCGCCCGGTCACCTGGAATTTGAGATACAAAGGAGCTACGCCCGGTCTTTGAAATGTAATCGTCGTCCATGACCGTGCCCGTCTAAGATCGAACAAGAATAACGTCTGGCGCTGGGTGCTAGAATAGGCCGTGACTTGAAATCTTTAGACCTTTCTCTCTTCAATTTAACGCTTGTTGTGGATTTTTCTCCTTCAGTCGTCACCTGGATTAGAACCAAGACATCGCCCGGTTGCCCAATCTTCCTATTTCGTGCTCACCTGTTCTCGCCTGAGCCTTCTATCCCTTCTTTGTCATTAGAAGCTTGAGGTTTCTGATTTTGCCATCTCTTTGCCGAGTGGAAGCATAATCGCACTTTCCAATCTTCTCTTCGTATTATTAGAATCTCGTCGTCTCCGAAATTCATTCTTCATTGCCTTTCTATTGATTAATTGATACGATTCCTTGCTGCTTTGTCGCCTTAGAGTTGAGATTTTCCTATTTTGTTCAGGATCTAGCACAATACTCCGTTTTCTAGTGTTCTACGATTTCCGATCTAGGTTTCCAATCCAGATTTTGACTTCGCTCTCTGGTGGAGCTTTCATCGTCTGCTTTATCTTGAGATTTGTCTAAAGCCGTAGTAAATCGTAACTCCAATTCATCGCATTATCTTTCTATAATCTATCATACGAAGTCGCGTATTATTTCATCAAAATTAGGTACAGATGGCTTCACAAAAAGGTCGATTCGTGATTTCTTGAACTGTGGCATAATCGTGGTTGATCGTCCGTTTCCCACAGACGGCGCCAAATGAAACAGTATGATTCGGTACTCTCCGATACGAACTCGAACACCAAGGATTATAGTGGTTCGGCCAATAATCCGGCCTACGTCCACTTCTAGACAGAGCTATTATTCATCTTTCAGTTTACAACTCTAGAGAGCCTTTTGGGTTGAGCTCCCTTCTTTTCTAACTTCAGTCCCTTACAAATGAGCCCCTCTACTCCTATTTATAGACTTTCTATGGCCAGGTTTACCTTTTTGCCCCTATACATGTGGTACTATCATATTTATATAACTGCTAGCCTCTATTTGGATAATCTTTCCGGACTGGGATACCGCTCCCGCATCGGACTAACTCTTCCGGACCATCTTTTTAGGTAACAACCCTTCCGGTAGTAATTCTACCGATAGCGATCCTTTAGATAGCAGCCCTTCCGGTAGCGGGTCTTCCGGTAGTAGGGCTTCCAACGATAGGCCTTCCGACAATTGGTCTCCGGTAGACTCTCTTGGTAGATCCTTCCAGTAGCGGGGCCTTTCGGTAGCAGGCCTTCCGACAATTGGCCTTCCGACAATTGGTCTCCGGTAGTAGTCCTCCCGCTAGCAAGTCTTCGGTAGACACTTTGGCCTTCCGCATGGTATATTTCATACCATTACACATAGTAAATGGATTTCCCTTGATTAAAGTCAAGAAGAACAATAAGTGTTATTATGGAATGATGAAAGAGGAGATCGACAACAGAATACTTCATAATTAGCAATAGCTAAACGTGTGACGGACACTACGAGTTTTCTAAAATGAGACGTGGGACGACTGCACCCCACAGGGGCTTGCAGGCCTGACAAACTCATTTATGAGTTAGTCGGGTAAGTAGTAATGTACCAGTAAGGTACCCCATGCAAGTAGATGAGTGGTGTAAGGAACACGGGAAGTAGTCGACTCCGTACCACGGACAACAACGTAAGATCAGACAAGAGCAGCTACTACCGTAAACAGTCGAAGAGAAGAATTCAGTTGAACCAACAACACAAAGGAATCAGAGAACAAATAATTAAGGACTATGAAGTGCGAATAACACGGATTGTTAAGTACAGATATTGGACATGTCTTAAGATGTAAGAGATTAAACTATAAAGCGCAGTAAACAGTAGTTTCAGATTAAGAATTATCCTCTGACCAAAGGTCAGTTGGGAAGAACGATTTACACACTTGAGAATACACTAGAATAAAAACATTAGATCTCCAGAAAGACTGGATAGACGAGCTACAACTCATTAAGAGAACTTTAGTACTAAATCATAAGCATGCAGGATGAGGATATACAATACTATGAAGGATAAGAAAGGCAGTTAAGCCTAAGACTATCAG
This sequence comes from Limonium bicolor, assembly GCA_023374045.1. Classification (NCBI taxonomy): domain Eukaryota; kingdom Viridiplantae; phylum Streptophyta; class Magnoliopsida; order Caryophyllales; family Plumbaginaceae; genus Limonium; species Limonium bicolor. Next base: position 286,103,217 of record CM041782.1, read on the forward strand.
AGTCGCGCAGTGGAAGCTAGTGGACCGGTAACTTAAGAGGTTTTACATACCTGATGAACGCGGAAACAGAATGATATACCAACATCTTCCAATGGAACAAATATAAGATTTAGAAACTGAATGCTTTAGTATCTTTGATATTAGATCAAACTAAGTTAAGAATATGGTATGAGTACCGTTAAGAATCCTCGATACAGAGACTAAGTCATTAGCATAGTTATGACCCTCTGATCGAAGTATAAGTAAGATAAATGACATGGAAGCTAGAAAGCTTGGTGAGAATTAGACATCTTGAACCTATGTTCAAGAATGATATATTGTTGATTACGTGGGCGTAATCCATTTTAAGGGGGGTAGAGCGGAAACCGCTTATCGTATGTTTGTGTACTGAGTACATAAACTACGGCGTGCATAGCACAAAAGAATTTGAGAATATGTTTTACATAAACATTTTGAGATAAATCATGGTTATTGCACACAGAAGATGTGAATACCATACATATTAAGTACCTACCTTGTTAACTCCGGTGTGAGTACAAGTTAAGAGAATTAAGGAAGAGGATTAAGGAGACTTAAGGAATATGGAATATATGAGATATGGGTCGGTATGAAACTACATGTGAGATAAGAATAAGATAACACTATGAGATATTATTTGATATGAGTATGAGGAAGAAGATAGTAATGCTATGAGATATAAGATGGTGAGAAATGGTATGAGGCTGATATAGAATTTAGTAGGAATGTGAGTCTTGAGGTAATTACTAAGAGATGAACTGGGAATGATTGATGGATTGAGTCCACACCTTGGAGATGTATTGATTATGATTAGAATCACTAAAAGATAGAAAATTGGACATGAGTGAATTATTTGATGTTTGAAAATGACGTGGGAGGTGGAACTTGATTTTCTAGGGATCAAGGGTAACCGAACACAAATTGGGGTGGAAGGATAGTTCAACACTGATGCTGATCACATCAGGGTTGGATGATTCCTGAAACTCCCCACCAGTGGTCACAATTAAATCACACTATGGATAGAGGCTTTGGGATAAAACGAAATTGGAGTTGATTCTATTTTCAAATAGAGGGAATTATTCCTCACTTGACCTCGTAAAAAGGATTCCCTTTTTACTGAGTCTCGCCCATGAAGTCGAGGACGCATGAGCCATTGTCTTCGGACCAGTGACATGGGGAGAACAGAGTTGTTTTGTATTCTGGTCCATGGTGACGAGGACGAACGAGCCATTGTCTACGGACCGGTGACATGGGAGAATACGATGAAAATTGTGTGAATGTTTTAATCATTAAAAGGAACAAAGAGAATTTTGAGTGCTATACATGCTTAAGCATGTTGTGTGATATTTGAGTATAAGAATATGATAGACCTAATGGGTAAATAAGTTTTAATGTACAAGTGTGATCTATATGATCTATGGAATGAGGTAAGACATGTATTCTAATAAGACAGGATGCATGAGAACTTTGGGGACAAAGTTCTTTTAAGGGGGGTAGATTGAAATACCCCAAACCTAAGTATTCTAAGTAAACATCAATTTATGATGTAGTAAGGCTAAAATATGCCTTATAAAGATTGGTAGACAATTTAAATCAACGAAAACACAAGAAAACACATTAAGGGCAATTTGGGCAAAAATGTTCTCTAAGCTTGCAGTGACTTTGATTAGCACCCAAATACCATTATAAGACTTTAGAAATATGATAATGGACATTTTAAATCAATTATCAAAGAAAACCAAGCTCAAAAACAGGCTTAAACCCAAAATGTGCTTTAAGACTCCTTAAAACACCTTTTTGAGAAATTGTCTTAGAACTGGGTTTTGAGTGGCTAAGTGCCTATGATTACATCTTAATCAACATGTGTGCTAATTATTATCACATTAGGAAGTCTAAATCAATGGCAAACCAAAAATTTCACAAATATGTGCACTAATTTGTGAATAGTGACTAGTTTAAGTTTTAGTCAACATAAGTCAATTAGTTGGTCAACCAAGACCATAAATATCTTGATTTTAAGAGGGGTGGCCGGTTTTAATGTGGGGAGTCACCACATGACTAAGCAACTAAAGGAAAAGAAGAGTAAAAAGAGAATAGTACTATTTGCTTTTAAAACAAAATATCTCACCTTTTAACCTACCTCTCTCCTCTCTTCTTCATTTCTTTCTTCTTCCACCGATTTCTCTTCTTATTCTCTGTTCTAAAACCGTTCCAAGCAGCCTCCATTGTTGCCTCACCTTGCTTTGTCCATAGCTTACTCATTTTAGCTCCAAATCAAAAACTAAACACATATTATTCTTAGTTAGCTCAAGCTCTAGCTTTCTATCTTCTCAAAATTGGTAAAGCTTCGTTTTGGAGCCATGGAAAAACTCCATTGATGGAGGAAAATCAAGTTTGAAGAGCCCATTTGGTTCTCCATTCATTCAAGGTAAGAAAAATATAAGAAAAATCATCTTTCCACCACTTTCCTACATGGCCGAAAATTTCCACTCATTGAGCCTTGTTTTTATGCCTTGTTCTAGCTTGTTTTAATCACCAAGGACTAGTGGTGGTCCTCTTTCATTCATTGCCCAAGTCTACTTTGAGACTTCAAAGGTAATTATCCACTTTTATGTCTTAAAACACATTTTAACCTAGGAATGATTCCTTAAGGTTGGTGTATTGTTTAGCACTCATGAGAGTCATTGTATATTGATTAGATCATTGGCAAAGGAAATTAAATGGGTGGCTGAGATTCATTCAAGAAAAAGGTCTAAGGAGGAAGTTAAGATAAGCTTGAGAGAACAAGGTAAATTGCTTACCTAATGGTGGTTTAAGTTTTAAGGGATGAGTTTTAGGTGGGTACTAATGTAGCTTAAAGCTTACATTATATAATGGGTTATATAACCTAGGAAAAAGAATTTAAACAAGCTTGTGAACTTGTGACTAAGGAGCCAATGGGTTATATAATGGGTTTCGCCCACTCCATAACCGCCTTAATCTTCTCTGGGTCCACTGATATGCCATCCTTCGAAACCACGTGGCCAAGGAACACCACTCTATCCAACCAGAACTCACACTTCTTCAACTTGGCATACAACTCCTTCTCCTTCAACGTCTGCAGAACCCTCCTCAGATGCTCCTCATGCTCCTCAGCACTCTTGGAGTACACCAAGATATCGTCAATAAACACAACTACGAAAGAATCCAAGAAAAGTATTGGTGTAATGTATTGGTGTAATGTGTATTGCGAATTGTAATGCGGTATTGTGCATTGTGGAATGGTATGTATGGAAAATGTTGAATTGTATATGTGAATTGAGCATGATGCTTGAAGTGTGTATGTTTGCAATGTGGAAGGAAGTAAACACCTCATAGGTGTGGTAAGACACATTAGTGCAATTGGTTTGCCTAATGAGTAGAATTAATTAAACCATCAACCTTGAGTAACTTTGAGGGCAAAGTTTCTTAAGAGGGGTAGATTGAAATACCCCGTAATTAAAAATAGTGATTAATTAGGCTAAGGAATAATTTAGAGGCTTAATTAAGTATAAATAATCATAAGGGAACAAATCCCGAAGAAAACGGATCCTTAAAACGGATTAAAATCACTAACGAACCTTAAAGCGCGTTTTTCGAGGTAACCGGGAAAACGTGTCTTTAAGCGGGTCAAATAGACTCGTAACAATTTTGGTCAACTAAATAATCATTAATAAATATTAGTACCCACCGTGCCTTGTAAAAATTTAGGCTGCAATTAGGGGAGGTTTGTCACCCTAATGCCCCGCCTAAAGAGATCCAGACTGCGACAAGGGAGGTTATGACCCCAGTGCGCTTCCTCGGATTTTTATTTTGGGAAGGGAGACAAGCGATGTTCTAACCATGGAGGAAATGTTTTGAAGGGGTCAGCATTGCTTGGTATTCTTCATTATATATTTTATTACTGTACGTCGGGCTGCCAATAATAATTTAAGGTTTGCCCAGCCTGTGATGCTCATGTGCATGTCATGTATCTTCCAGTATCCTTTTTGGGTAAATCTACTACGAGGTTCTTCCTCTACGTGGCATATACTGTAATACAGTTTGCCTTCCATTTGATTTTTCATCGTTGAGTTCTTCACGAGTTTAACTGGATTGTTTTGTGCCTGTATGCTTATTTCTGATAACTGCTTATGACGGTGATTCCACTGAGATTCTTCTCGTCAGTATTACTGAGGCGTCTTGCTCTTTATCAGAATTGATTCTTTCCCATGTTCTTCACGCTAGTTGCCTTCGCATGTAGGGTACCTTCTTGATATATTACTACATACCTGTCCAATTCAAGATTATTCCTTGTCAAGTCCATAAGCTTTCGCACGTTTAGTTGAAGCATTCTTCCTTCCAAAGGTCCTTACCCGATTGGTTTGCTATACAAATTCTCCATTGATAGTGGTAGCATCCTGATAGTGGGGTTCATCATCTTTGTCGGTGTTGCTGATGCATTCAGTGGTTCAGTTGTTGTAGCTGTAAAATTGCAGTATTCTTGTTGGTCTTATATTTGTCTTCCATTCATCGCCTCGCGTAGTTGTAATTGTCGGCGTTCTGGTCTTGTATAAATACTGGCTTCAGGTCATCATCTTGTGATTCTGGTATTTTAGTTTATTGTCACCATATTCGGTTTCCATTCTCAATATAGAGCATGAGCTATGGTCGAGTCGTGCCTCTTGTTTAGAAAGATTTTTTGTTGTTTATCGGTTCACCAATTGTCGGTAGTACATACACGATCTTTTATTGTCTGTCCCCCAAGTATACCATAGTAGGGTTTCCGTTAAGGTTTCTAACAAAGTACAGTTTTCTCACAGTTCCACACGTTCTTGTGGTTTATAAATCAACTCATGTGAGTATTAGTATGATGTTTCTACTCTTTATATTCTACCATACTTATAGGTAGGTTTCCATTTAATATTCTGGGTTTGAATTCATAAAGAAGACTTAGGTCGATCTTTCCCTTCGGATAGCAATATGGCCATAACTTAGAAGGTAGCTTGAAAATACTCTTATTATAGGTAATTGTCTCTTGATCTAATATTTAACTTATGATCATGGTTCATGGTATAATAACAGTTAGTATTTCCCTCACAGTCGTCTATTTTCCGACATACGCGGAGTCGTTTTAGCTATTTAATCTCTTCAGGACAATTTAACTCTAAATTTACATCTTCCACATCTCATATATTTTATTAGTCAAATTTTATATTAAAATTAAGAACAAATACTTACTTATGACAGAGATATTTGTGACCACTTGTAGGGAGTCTCAGGAATCATCCAACCCTGACGGGGTCAGCGTCAGTGTTAAACTATCCCTCCACCCCATTTTGTGTTTGGTTTTCCCTTGATCTGACCAGGATCAAGTTCGACCTCCCACGTCAAAAATCAAACAACCACATTATTGTAAATTACCAAATTTTATCTTATCAAGACTTTGTGACGTGGTGTTTACAACATTCTTCCTTGACTGTTATACAACTTCTCTAGTAACTGTTGTAACCTACACTCGAAACTAGTGTATTCCTTAATCCCCGGAACTAAGTTCCTTTGATCAAATCATCAACTGAGGAAGCCAGTTTTTCCTCTTGGCATAAAAGATCCATTCCTATTAAAACATCTAGACACTTACTGCTTAACAATTATTTCATCAATCTTTTGCCTCTTAAACCCATAATACAAGCAATAGATTCAATCATGGACTTGGATACCTCAGAATACTCTCTTCTCTTTAAAAGGCATATCTAGTATTTAACTTATCAGGGCTTTTTTATTGCCTACACTTTGGTTATCATCATTTGGAACAAGGTAGTCATAGTTATTACTACATTTGGGATAATACTCCAAGGAAAAGTTTTTATAACCCGATCAACAATTACGGTTTCATAAAGTATTATTTCTTCCGCCCTTAAGATTGGCTATTCTTATTCCATTTAAACTCCATGAATCAGGTGAACCATATGTTCAACCTATGTTAGGTATCCCGAATTTAGTACTATTTCGAACTAAGGGTTTCCAGTTTAAATCCTATGGTTTGGTAACAAGAAAATCAAAGCTTATTGTTTGTTTCTACCTTTTAGAAACGTGGTTATTCCACAACTCAATGGCTTCCAAAAACAGGCCGTTTAGGTGTATTAAGTAGAGGATATAAAAATCATAGAGATTGGTATATAGCGTTAGGAAAGTTCAGGTGTAAAACGCTTGTTACAAGCCAAAGGGTATGTTTTCCCACTTTTAAGTTTAACTTCCACTCACCTTTAGTGTATATCTGAATTCAAACTCTTAATATAACTTAGACTCCTCTTCTATTGAGTTCGTTTCAAAATTTAGGGAAAATTACATCCCCCACCCATGACGTTTGGTAAAATTACACACCCCACCCACGAGGTTTCAAAAATTACTTTGCCCACCCATGTGGTTTTCTCAATTTTACATCTGACAACTTTTTAAATATTTGATCAACTTAAACAAGGCTTAAATGTTGTCCAAAATTGATAAAACTTTACATGGATGACGCTAAGGTGTTATATTTTTGTCCAATATCAAATCCAAAGTTTTTTAAGGTCGTATATGACCTGTGGGGCCCAATGAAAACATGTTCACATGTCACATGTTTCATTGGGTCCCACGGATCAAATATGAGCTTAAAAACTTTAAATTTCACGCTAGACCAAAATATAACACCTTAGCATCGTCCATGTAAAGTTTCATCAATTTTGGACAACATTTAACCATCTTTTAACCATCGTGGGTGGGGTGTGTAATTTCATCAAAAGTCATGGGTGGGGGATGTAATTTTTCCTAAAATTTATATTACATTGGGAGTTAACTTTATTTGATTTCATGCGCTCTTTACTTGCATTCGCAAATTGAGCTGTCATAGAAGACATGTGTTCGTATAAATCCACAAGGATAGTGTAGGACATGTGACTCAAAGTAGGGTAGGTATATTTTATGATCCTTATTCCTCTGAAATATATCAATACTCCTCAAAAGTTTTAGATTTATAACCTCCCAATTATATGTATTTGTATATAGCATTTAGTATCGCTATTTTGGTAGTTCTCCTGACTTCAGAATATATGGATTCAAACTTTATTCTCTTCTCACTGTTTATTAGGAGTCCAGCATTGTCACTGTAATGGTACTAGCTGAGACCGTTGGTATTTGAGCAGGTATTACATCCCGTGTTTATTTATGTTGGATTTATAGTTATATATAGTGTGATTCTGTTATGCTTTTCTTGATATTGTCATTGGCTATTTTTGTAGGACTACACTGGTAGTCATATTTCAAGGTTTCGCACGATCTTCTCGCGAAGTCAGTAAGGGATTGTAAGATTTTCCGGTCCCGCACTGGGCGGTAAGCTCAGTGCCAGGGTATCCCATAAAATTCAGTGTTTGCTCTTTACGTGCAGGTCTTCATTCTCCTTTATTTGGTTTACTGGAGCAGCACTTGTTGTAGCAAGTGCGCCATGCAGGTTGGATCATCATGCAGTGTATGTCCATTGAGATATATTCTTACTCCATCATCACCGTATTCTTGGCGGTATTGTCAGCCTTTCTGGTTATCATCGGTATGGTGTCACTATTATTCGTCGTCAGCTTCCCGTGTGGATGACAGTTGGCATCGTACGGTCTTCAACAAACCCTTTCGACAATTCAGGTAGTCTTAAGTATTTGCGTTAATTAATGTATTCCTTTTCATGACATCTGCTCGTTATTTAGGCAGGTCATAGTTTGTAATTACTTTAAGTTTGGACAGTTGTTAACACCTTTCGGCGGACCAAGTAAAATCTAACTTTCTACTCCTCACTGTTCTATCACACACCCTGTATCCCAAGGCTAATTTCGGTTGTACTCAGTTCTCAGAGCGTAGCTACGCTCTGATACCACTTTTTGTAACGCCCCAACCCGAAACTCCATAACCTGAACGATGATAGCTCCCAACTTCAACTAGAAATGCAGGGGAATAAATATATAAAACGGGTGGTGCTACAACGCCGCTACTCACCCATGTGACTAACAAGGCTAACTCCAATACAACTTACAAATGATTGAAATACCCCAAACCTTAATATATTGTATAAACACTTAAATATGGTGTATTAAGACTAAAAAGAGTCTTAGAAACATTAGTAAACAAATTTAAACAAAACAAAAGAAAACACAAAATGTGCTTTAAAGTCAATAAGAGCCAAAATTGCTCTAAGCTTGGGATAAACTTGGTTAAGACCTAATGAACTTACCAAGACCTCATTTATACACTAATGAACATATTAAACCAATTACCAAAGAAAACCAAGCTTGAAAACAAGTTTAAACACAAAATGTGCTTTAAGGAGTCTTAAAGCACATTTTTGAAAAATTGTCTTGTAAATGAGTTTTGAGTGGCTAGATGTCCATCATTACTCTTAAATATATATGTGTACTATATAATACACATTTGGATGTCTATATTAATGGGAAATCAAAAATTTCACTTCTATGTGCCTTGTTTTCATGAATAGTGATTTTTTTATAAGCTATTTTGTAACATATGTTGTATAAGTAATTAAATTAACAAGTAAAGACTATATTACCCCTAAGTATAAATGGGGCCGGTTTTCTTAAGTGTGGTGACTCACCACTCTCTTATTAATGTATTAAGTAAGTATGATAAGTAAATAAACTACTTTCACTTTTACTACAATATCTTCAAAAAGTAATTCTATCTCATTCTCTCATTTCCTTCCTTGTTCACCACGGCTCCACACTCTCTTCAACTCTCTTCTTCCTTCTCTTCACGGTACCCACCCACCTCCATTAAATCTCTTCTTTGATCTCTTGTAAAATCTAGCTCACTTGTTCAAATAAACACAAACCCACCAATCTCTTCCTCTCATCAAGCTCTTCATTTCTACCTTCTTAAAATTCCAAGACCACCATTTCGGTGCCATGGAGTTTCCACCATTGAAGGAGCTTGAGCTTGTATTTTTACATATTGTTACTCTCCTTTGCTTCTAGGTAAGGAATCTCAAATAAAAACTTCATTTCCCTCATGTTTTTGTTGTGACCGAAAATGCATATTGAAGGAGCTTTTTGTGTGACTTTGTTCTAGCTTCATTCCAACTCTTCATGGACTAGGTGGAGTCCTCTCTTGTTAGATATTCAAACTCTCTTCAAAGAGCAAGGTAAAACAACTACATTAATGTTTTGAGACAATGTAAAATTAGGGTTTACAATGAGATGAAGCTTATAGCTTGAATATTCATTATAATGTTTGTATATTGTTTAGAACTTGTCAAAGAATCAAATACCTTACCGGTTTTTAAAGGAAACAAGAAAGAAGTTGTTTGGAAAAAGAGGTAAATCTACTAACCTAATGTTGTTTAATGCCTTAGGAGAAATGAGCTTATAATGATTGTTAAAACTACCTAAAGAGCAAATGGTGAATGACTTAGTAAAGTGTTCTCAAGAGCTTAGTAAAAGGCATATGTGTTGTTGAGTGTATTTGCAGGTTAAAGGCAAATATATTGTGGAAATTCAGTGTTTATGATTTATGCATCTTAAGGGCCTAAGAGCCATGTTATTTAAGGGCCTAAGTGCCATGCAATTTAAATTATGCACTATATTGTGATGTAGTGCTTTATGAGTGAAGTTTGTGTATAATAAGTGCTTGATGGATTTTTAGTGTTCTTGGTTGTTTGTTGGTAAAAACAATGTGTTTTGGTTTAGTAATGTTCTAGGAGAACCTATGTCGAAATTTAGGTAATAAATGAGAAGTTCTAAGAGTTAAAATGAGTTTGATAAGTTAAGGAGTATTTAGAATGGTTAAGTGATGTTCTTGTGTAAGAAACATGCATTAAGGTGATTTAGGATGTAACAAGGACTTAGACATGAGCTTGAGGTTTTAGTATGTACCAAAGTCATTTTGGACTTAGATAAAGACTTAGGCAAACTTTGGTAAAATAAGGAGAAAGTGTAAACTTGGAAAAGAATTTCAAGAAGGACATAAGGAGTTAGTTGTGATAAATGGTGCTTGGGAGATGATGTTAAAATGAGGAGAAAGCATTTTGGGATAGTAGTTATCATAGGTGAGAAACACCATTTAGAAACCTAGTATAAAATGTTGTAAGTGTTAAGGAATTTTACAAAGAAATAAGTAAAGGCTTAAGGAATTAGATAATGAGTTTCATGGATGTTGTATGTGGATATAAGGGTACCAAATGTTGTTAGGAAGCATTAAGAGGCTTTAGGAGAAGTTTGGTGAAGATTTGACAAAGTTTGGGTAAGTTTAGAGGACGTCCGACCCAGGGGTCCGACCCAGTTGTGGGTCGGACAGCCTCTGTTAGACGTTAGGAAAGTGTTCTGTAATGGTCCGACCCAGAAGGGTGGGTCGGACATGGGTCGGACGGTCATATTTCAAAGGAGGGAAAATGTTCTGGAATGGTCCGACCCAGTCGAGTGAGTCGGACGTGGGTCGGACGGGCATGTTTGTAAGGCGGTGAAATGTTCTGTAATGGTCCGACCCAGAAGGGTGGGTCGGACATGTATGTTCTGAGGTCGATGAAGTTCTCTGTAATGGTCGACCCAAGTCGAGTGAGGTCGGATGTGGGGCGGACAGTTCTGGAATGGTCCGACCAGAAGTGTTGGGTCGGACATAGGTCGGACAAGGTAAGGTTCTTCAGACCCGAAAACCACTAGAAGGGTCCGACCCAGTTGTGGGTCGGACGGTGGGTCGGACATACCAAAACTTAAAAAAAAAACAGAAAAAAATGTGACTTATGTAGTTAACCCTAGGGTGAATAATGAAGGTAACCTAGGGTAAGATGGACATTAAGACATGTCATACAATCATGTTAAATACTTAGTAAGTTTGAAGTTAAATAAATAATTAACCGACGTTATTAACTATGTATAGGAGTGACCTACGGAGGAAACCAAACGAGGCAAGGACCAAGGTATGGTTTTCTTGCAGTCTGTGTCTACCGGTTTACACCGGCTTGTGTGTATGTTTTTTCTGTGTGTTTATGACGTTATAAGATTTAAACATGTAATGAGTTTACAGTTGTTCATATTATTGTGATGTTATGTTGTGACTCATTTCCCTTGTGTGTGTCTAACATGACTTACCACCTATTGTGTATTGGTTGTTAAGTTCCACTATGAACTTCTAACAAGTGTTAACTGGGAAGTGAGGAATCCGGTTGTCCGGTCATGCATGTAAGTTAAGAGTAGATATCTGAATCAGATTCGACTCTTATGTTGTTAAGATTGTTCTCCTTAATTTGGCGTTCGATCTCCCGCTAGCTTCTTCCAAAGCTTACCTATTCTGACTTATGATCGGTTTAGTGGGAACATGTGTTTGTGTGGTGTGTTCGGGTCACTAAATCCGAACCATCTGTGACTTAAGTTACTCGTTCGACTAACAGAACGGTAATGAGTGTGTGTAACGAGCTTAATATGAGGGTGAATCATTCTCTAGGCTCTTGTGATATTTGACCCTTGTGGTTTGTTATTGTGGAACGAAGATCCACCGTGTATGTGATGTTGTGCTGTGCACTATTGATGCTATGCCACATGTTATGTTATGTTATGTATATAAATGAATGCCATGTTATCATGACAATTAGTTGCGCGTATCCCGGTAGCCGATGGGCTGCGCGTTAACCATACCAGCCAAGGGTTGCTGACCCCCTCGGGGGATCCATATTTCTTATACTGCAGGATGAGGATCGAAGAAGCGGAGTGGCTCTAGATCCTAGGATGTGATTTACTTTTGAGTACTTTTGGGATGATGGCCCGGGATGCGCCTGTGCTCCCGTGGCGTTATATATTTGGTTGTTGCAGTTTTACAGTGATGTTTAACAGTGAAGGATGTATGTAATACTCGGTATTGTATGTGATGTATTTATGGTTTAGTTTTATGCTCGGGAGTCTGATCATCAGACCGGTACACTTGTATTTATTCTGCCTTGTCAACCACGTGGGTGGTTGACGGCGTTGTAGCACCGAAGTGTTAGTTACCGTTTAGTTAATTATTTCCGCTGCGATTTCATTTAGTGTTATGTGCGTAGTAGGGGTGTTACAATGATACGGTCTGAGCGCTGAATACAAACCTCTTAAACAACAAAAGTCAATAATAAATGTACAATACTGTAAAATGAATACCGGTGGTAATAATCCCCTGTCTTAATTCTACCCCACCTACACTCGGTCGGGTAATCTCTTCTTTCTTCATGTACCTGGAAATGGTTAGCCATAAAACTGCTCAGCAAAATAAATTGCCGGTATGAGAGTGTGCAGCCCACAAGCTACTGAGCCACACCAACTACTTTGTCGAATACATGCAGATCATTTTTTTTTGTAAAGCTGTAAACACACAGCATAATATAATCATAACAAACATCCATACATGGATAATAATGTCACACAGAACAAGACTTCAGAAGGTCAAGTTAGAGGTCCTCTAATTGTTCACTAGTAGTCAAATCCTCACAATGAGACTAACATGTATATAAGAGTACCTCACAGCTGTGGAGGTATAGTGACCTCGTTAAACTCCATCTTCATAGAGTAAATTGGTCAGGTATGATAAGCCCTTAGACGAGATGGCATGGGACTCTCGTACAAGTAGGTGGGTAATAATTCCCTCAGAAGATAACGTAGTTAACTCCTGTACTAAAAGAGGTGGGTATCGTACCCTCGAGAGAAATAAAGTCTTCCTCCCAACTTGAAATGTTCCGGTCCGGGTGAGTGGACATAGAGTGCACCCAAAACTCCCGTCGCGACGTAAATTTGAATAGGAGACGACCTGAGACAAGTACAACTCCTGTAGCATGCATGGCCAGATACAACTGGGCTCCTCGCTTCTAGTAGTATAGGATTTGTAAGATGTCACACAAGGACGTTAAACAAGAACACAATGTGTATTGTCAGTTATCACATTTAGGATAACGACGTTTGTTATAAAGTGAGGTTAGTGAGAAAATTGAGTACAAGTTCTCGGTATAGTAAAACGCAGGTATTTGATCCACTGGTAATGTAGTGTTGTATGCGTGGAACATACACGTTACAGTTAGTAGCATCACGGACATAAAGTAACACAATAGTGCACAAGAGTAATGCAACATTTTACAACAATTATCTTGGTCGTTATTTCAAACAACAGAGAGCACACTAGCCGGTATAATCCGGTAGCAAGCAGGGTGCAAGAATCCCATACCGTTCACCGAAGATTGTACTCGATAGATTCCCGGTCAACGTCTAGCCAGTCAAAGTCTTAGAATAGGATTAACTGAGAGTGTTAATTTATGTTACTCTCGTATAATAATTTTATCGTATCATGATATGTCCTCCTACTCGTTATTTCATGTGAGGTTTAATTTAGCACTTAGATAATTCCTTTTTAACCTCTTAACCTTATATTTAATATACTAAAATTTCCAAATATTATTAGGTGTTCACACATTAAATCCCTTATAACTATTTCCTTTTAATTTACTTGAAAGTCTTAAAGGTATATATTTTATACACATGCATCATTTTTGATACATGATTATAATTGTCTAAATGACATAGCAACTTTATAAATTCTCAAATTGTATTTACAAATCACGCATGGGCTTATTTTTCCCATATCTTTTATTAATTACAAACTAACCCCAAATAATATTATTTCTTTTCAAATAAATTACTACTGTTCGTATAACATATAGTTTTAATTCCATAAATCCTTAAACCATAATTCCTTTTCCAAAATTTCTAAATTTCCATATAGGACCCACAAATATTTTTAATCTCCTAAATACATCATACTTTTCGGTTATTATATTATAACCTCAACTATTTCATAAACTTAACATTATACTCCAAAATACATTTAATCCCTTAATTAATTAAATCACCCTTATTAATTTGATATTTATATATAGAACACAATAACTTTTATCAATTACCAAATCATCCCATAACCTTTCGGTTTTGACATATAACTTCATATAATTACATTTTAACCCCAAAAACTTTATAATAGTTATACTCTAGCTTATAAACTATAGTTTTAATATTTAGAGTAAATTACTCAAAACCCCCTTAAGGATTTGGGATATTACAGTTAACGTCCTTGTCTTTATCATACTTATTGGTAACCACCTCAAGGTTAAGGCATCTTTGACTATGAGCCCCCGAACTATAACTCTGTGATAAAAAAGTTAACTATGCGTTGACCTATCAGCTTAATTACATTAATAATGCCAGGTTGGACAACAAAACTACTTAATCAACATCATCTAGCTCTCTCTCATCCCACTTTAGATGCATTTTCAAGGAAGGGTTGACATTTTTAGGAAAATAATAATGCAAATTAAGTAGTGTTTTTTGTTCAATACACCCACCTAAATTCTAATTTCCTCATAGGCACTTCTAGGTCATTCAAAACCTCAAGAACTCCTTAATTAACTCATTTCCACTCAAATTCCTCAGGATGATCCCTAGGGCATCTTAACTCACCACTACCACTTAAACACTTTGTTTTCTACTCAAATTTCGCCATAGCTTCTCTAGTATATTATCATGCCCAAATGCATTGTTTTCTTCATTCAACCATCTCACACACATCAAGTTCTTTCTCATCATATTATATCACCCAAATTAACTCATTCACAACAAACTCAATATATTGCAATAATCTTAAATTGCATAGCAATAAGGCTCTTAAATGACATGGCTCTTAGGCCCTTAAATAACTTAAACTTAAACACTGAATTTCCCACATATAAAAGCTTTCAACCTGCAAATACACACAACAATGCTCCCATAGCAATATAAGTGTTCTCTTAATTCACCCTAAGCTTATCTTACTAACTCATCTCCATTGGCTCCTTAATCACAAGTTCATAAGCTTGTTTAAATTCTTTTTCCTAGGTTATATAACCCATTACATAATGTAAGCTCTAAGCCACATTAGTACTTATCTAAAACTCATCCCTTAAAACTTAAACCACCATTAGGTAAGTAATTTACCTTGTTTTCCTCAAGTTTCTCTTAACTTTCTCCTTAGGCTTCTTCCCCTAAGAATCTAGGCCACCATTCTAATTCCCTCGCCAATGTTCTAATCAATATACAATGACTCTCATGAGTGCTAAACAATGCACTAACCTTAAGGAGTAACCCTAGGTTAAAAATGTGCCTTAAGGTCTTAAAATGAATATTTTACCTTGAAGTCTTAAGGTAGGCTTGGATATGAATCAAGAAGGACCTCCTCTAGCCCTTGGAGAATAGAATCAAGCTAGAAAAATGGATAAAAAATGAAGCCCCATGAGTAGTAATTTTCGGCCATATAAGAAAGTGATGGAAACTTGGTTTTTCTTGCATTTTCCATACCTTGAATGAATGGAGAACCAAATGGGCTCTTCAAACTTGATTTTCCTCCATCAATGGAGTTTTCTCTTAGCACCGAAATGTAGCTTTGAAGGATTTGAAAAGATATAAAGCTAGAGCTTGAGCTAACCAAGAATAATATGTGTTTAGTTTTTGATTTGGAGCAATATTGTGTATTTGGTAAGTGATTGAAGATGGAGAACCATGGAGGAGCAGCAATCTCGGTTTTGGAATAGAGAGAAGAAGAAAAACCGATGGAAGAAGAAGAGAATGAAGAAAGAAGAGGAGGGAAGTAAGCAAAATGAGATATTTTTCTAAAAAGGTGAATAGTTACCTTACTTTTTTTCCCTCTCTTTTTCGAACTTAGCTAACATGTTGTGGTGACTCACCACCCTTAGAAAACTGGCCCCTTTATTAAATAAGGCTAGTCATGGTCTTTGTTGACCAATTTATTGACTTATGTTGACTAAAACTTAAACTAGTCACTATTTGGCACTATTCACAAATTGGTGCACATATTTGTGAAATTTTTGGGTTCCCATTGATTTAGACTTCCTAATGTGATGCTAATTAGCACACATGTTGATTAAGATGTAATCATAGGCATTTAGCCACTCAAAACCCATTTCTAAGACAATTTCTCAAAAGGTGCTTTAAGACTTCTTAAAGCACATTCTGTGTTTTAACTTATTTTCAAGCTTAGTTTTCTTTCGTAATTGGTTTAAAATGACCATTAGGATATTACTAAGGTCTTAGCATGATATTTGGGTACTCACCCAAGTCTCTCCAAGCTTAGAGCACATTTTTGCCTAAATTGCCCTTAAGGCATTTTCTTGAGTTTTCCCTGGTTTAAATTGTCTACCAATCTTTCTAAGGCATATTTTAGCCTTACTACATCATAAATTGATGTTTACTTAGAATACTTAGGTTTGGGGTATTTCACCCACCGTCTTCATCTTTTCCTCCCTTCTTGAAATCGTTTTTGCTACAACAACCCATGCCATCTCCATCTTTGAATGCTTGTAACTTCTAGCTCCATGATCCAAATTCAATTTCAAGACTACCATTCTTCTAGTTAGGCCAAGCTCTACAACTTTGTCTTTTCAAATCTTCAAAAGCTCCATTTCGGTGCCATGGAGATTCACCATTGAAGGAGCTTGAGCTCATATTTTCATGCCTTGTCATTCTCCTTTGCTTCAAGGTAAGGAAAACCAAAGAAAAACTTCATTTCCCCTTGTTTTAATATATGACCGAGAATCACCCTTTGATGGTGTGTTCTTTTGATCTTTCATAGCCTTATTTCAAACTGCAATGGACAAGGAGGAGATCTCTCTTGTTACTCACTCAAGTTCTCTTTCAATTCTAAGGTAAACTCCTATTTTAGTGTTCAAAACACTTATGTAAATTTAGGGTTTATATGTGAGTTTATGTATGAATCTTAAATCTCATTACCCTTATGTGTGTATTGGTTAGAAGATTGACAAGTAATCAAAAGGCCCTTGCCGATTTCTAATCAAGAAAGAACAAGAGTGTTCAAGTAAAAATCTTGAAGAAAAGAGGTAAATGTGCTAACCTAATGTAATTTAATGTCTAAGGAAAAATGAGCTTGTATTGCTTAATAAAATACCTAAGGAGCCAATGACAAATGAGCTATAAAAGAACTCATAAGGAGTTTATTAAGGGCATATGAGATGTTGTGTGTATTTGCAAGTCAAAAGGCAATATATATGTGGGAAATGCAGTGTTTAAGTTTAATGCAATTTAAGGGCCTAAGAGCCACGTTATTTAAGAGCCTAAGTGCCAAGCAATTTAAGTTTATGCACTATGTTGTGATGTAGTGTTGTTTAAGGGTTTAGTTGTGTGTAAAGAACATCTCTTGTGTAGATGAATATCTTGGATGGTTAAAGGATGAGAAAAACGATATGTTTGTGTGTAAGGAATGTGTATTAAGAGATTTAGTGTTCTTGGATTGTATAATGGTGGAAAAACTATGTGTTTTGGTGTGAGGTGATACAAGAGAAGCTATGACAAAATTTAGTTGATAAACAAAGGAGTTTATGTGTTGTAATGGGATTTTGTGACCTAGAAGGTATTAGGAATTTGTTAAGTGTTAAGATGGTGAAACAAAGTGAAATATGGTG
Source organism: Limonium bicolor (assembly GCA_023374045.1). Lineage (NCBI taxonomy): Eukaryota > Viridiplantae > Streptophyta > Magnoliopsida > Caryophyllales > Plumbaginaceae > Limonium > Limonium bicolor. The sequence goes on from CM041782.1 coordinate 286,120,744, forward strand.
TTCTTAAGTGCTAAGGTGCCTTGGGCATGGTCTTGGAGGACTTAGAGATCAAATGGGTGTTTTAAACACACCGAGGTTATGTTATGTGAAGTGTAAGTCTTGTGTAAGTTTTGGTGGTCAAAGGAATAATAATGCCTTATGAAGACTAAGTGTGAACTAGTGGAAAATAGAAGAAGATTGTGTATGGGAGGTGTAAGTGTGAAATAATGCCCTTGGAGTAGTGGTAATGGTGGTAAGGAAACATTTTGGTTAGTGGAGTTATAGCATGATTCACCACTTAGAAATCCTAAGGAGAAAACATTACAAGTGCTAGGAATTTTGTAAGAAATTTGTGTAATGGTCAAGATGGTTTTGGTGTGTGATTTAAGGGGTTTAGTGCATGGCTAAAGGTGTGTTTGAAGTGCCTAAGGGTGTTAGGACATACCAGGGGGTTTGAGGAAAAGTTTGGAGAGGATTTGACAAGTTTTGGACATGTTCTGTTGTGGACCGACCCAGGGGACCCACCCTGTCTAGGTCGGTCGGTCTCTGTTATACCAGCCGGATGAGTTTCTGGAAAGGACCGACCCAGAGAGCGTTGGGTCGGTCGGAATGGTGTTGGGTCGGTTATGTAAGTTTTAAAAGACGGAAAAATTTCTGGAAGGGACCGACCCAGTGGACTTGGGTCGGTCGGAGTGGAATTTTGAAAACCCGAGAGTTACTGGAATGGACCGACCCAGTTGGTTGGGTCGGTCGGACCCAAAAGTAAAAAAAACGGAAAAGAATATGACTTATGTAGTAACCCTAGTGGGTATAATGAGAGCAATTGGATGTGAGCTAAGTTGTAAAACATGTCATATGGGTATATAATCACTTAGTAAAATTTGAAGTCAAATACGGTAAATTAACCGATACTATTAATTATGTTTAGGGACCACGTTTGGCGGGTCACGTTCGCAGCAAGGACCAAGGTATGGTTTTCTTACAACCTGTGTCCTACCGGATTACACCGGCTTGTATGCCAATGTGTTTTTCTGAAAGTTTGCCACGTTATAAGATAAAAGTATGTAATGAATTTACAGTAATTCATATATGTGGCGTGTCTAGTTCCGATACCATTTAACCTCGAAAGTGTTAAACCTTATCTAACTGAGTCTAGGATCACATAAGAGATCGGTATTCGGATTTAACGACCCGAACCATGGGACGTTCTAACCATGGCTATGCGTGAGTTAATTGTGTGATGTTTGTGTGTGAATGTATGGACCTCCCTTGTGTGTTTAACCCAGTTGCAATACTGTAAGGTGTATGGATGTGATAGGTTCCACAGTGGAGCCCTTAACTATGTTTATATATATATATTATGGGGGGTGAGGAATCCGGTTGTTCCGGTCGCGCGTTGTTTGGGAGTTGATGTATACAGTTTCTTTAGCTCCCTCTCTGTTGGTTGTCTTCCTTCATTGGTCTTCAATCACCCTTAAGCTTAACCAAGGCTTTTCTGACTCACGTTGGTTAGGGATTATGTACGGTGTGTTCGGATCACTACATCCGATCCATCTTTAATTTAAGTTACTCGTCCGACTAACAGGGCGGTAATGAGTGATGTAACGAGCTTATCATGTGGGTGTATTCATTCTCTAGGTTTCTAAGTTAACTAACTATGTTTGAGTCGGTTCGTAAAGAGAACCGTTACCATTATGTTATGTGTTGTTATTGCGATGTGATGTTATAAGTACGATAAAATGCGGAATATGTGGATCATGGAAATGAATCCCAGTTTATAATAAGAGGCGTTTGGGGATAAACCCGATTAGTGGGTAAGTGTCGGCTATTAAGGAAATAGCTCCATTAGAGGAGAAACCCTCTAGGGTTTATCAAGTATAGATGTGTTGTCTGTTTTGTTGAGCCCCATTGTTGTGGATTGTAATGTGTTGTGTGTTTATAGTTTACATGTATGATTCAAATATAATTAACCGCATGCCTAGACGACAATTAGTTGTGCGTGGCCTGGTAGCATGTGGGCTACGGGATTACCATACCAGCAAAGGTGTTGAGCCCCCTAGGGGGCCACCCTTTCTTCTCTTTCCTATTTAGGTACAAGGAGCTGGAAGCCGTTCGAGAGTAGGACGGGGTAGTTGTTTATACACGAATAGCCATTTCAATTGTATATGTATTGTAGGTGTAGTAAGACCGAAATTGTTATTGGCATTAGTTGGTAAATACTCGGTACAGTTGGAATGTATATGTATAATGGTTATTGTTAATGGAAAGGGATAGTAATGTGTAGTTTCTCGGGAATCTAGTCCATCAGACCGATACAATGTATACGTATTAGCCTTGTTAGCCACGTGGGTGGCTAACGGCATGTAACACTAGTGAGTTAAGTAATGTGATGAATTAAGTTTTCCGCTGCAGTTTGATGACAGTTGCAGTTGGGGTGTTACAAAAAGTGGTATCAGAGCGAAGTATCGCTCTAATGACTGAATTACCGAGCTTAGGAAATACCGAGTTAGGATTTTAGTACTTTGGGTTAAGGGTTGAGTGATAGCGTGAGAGATACGCTAGTTAGGAATTACCAGTGTGTACTGGAAACCTACAATATCCATCCCGCCCTCCACAATCCCTGTTTTATAACTTGGGAAAGAACACCAGAGAGATGGAAGTCCTCTCATACTCGGGAATACCCGATCTGGCTGTTATTAAGTACCACTGTGAGTACGGAGAACCTGTCATACGGTAGATCACGAAAAGTGGGAATCCCGGAGACAGTTTCCCTCTGAACAATGTTAACCGCATTTAATAGTGAAGAATGAAGAATCTTGTGTATAGAAGAATGGAATTTCCGGAAACCTGGGTCGACATGCCAAGCAGTCGAGAACAACCAGCTTGCAACGCACCAACCGTGCAACAAACAAGAAGTGAAGTAATGGAACCCGAGACGAGTGTCTACGGGACCACAAATGTTAAATAATGTCGCCGACGGTATACCAACCGACTAAGGAACTACAACGTAGTACCCAAACAGGAGACAAGTCTCAGTAACCATGACAAATGCGTGGAATGGGCTACGAAGGAGATATAATACTAAGTAAAAAGGGACTCCAAGAATGGGAAACACCCTAGTTAATGATTATCATGTGAAGATAGTGAGAAGTCACCCAGAGGATTTATGGTCAAGGCTGTAAGGTCAAGTAAGGGCCAACAAGGCCACTGATCACGGTGTGGGTAAAACAATACCACAACCGGTGTGTGTGTTGAATCGATAGCCAGTTAGCATGGCGCACTTGCCACGGCAAGTGCTGCTATGACAGGGGCTGTTCAAGAAAATGTTAACAACTACCAAGTACTTAGTAAAGTACCATGAAGTTAAGTGAGATAATCGTAGCCAAGGAAGGGCTTATCAGTCTAACCTCTGTAATTGGAAACACACCAGTCAGCAAGAAGCTAGACTTGGTTAAGGCAAGAAGACGTCGTAAAACAGGGAGAATTTTTCTTCCAAACTCAGATTTATTTCAGATCCTTTTTCTTTTTCAAAACCAAATTTTCTTTCAAACCAATATTTATTTCTAACCTTCTTTTAAACCCAACCAGAGGACCCACACCGGCCTCAGCGCCACACGGTAGGTAAGTTATACCCAGTTCACTTTTGAATAACCGGATGGAAACCGGTAAACCCAAGGGTATCAACCCGAGGGAATTTATAGAGTTCATAATAATACGACAGTGGATAAACTATCCCTTGATTAAATTCGGGAAGCACGGAATACATATTATCACAGGATGATATAAAGGAGTTGACAACAGAATACTTCACCTAGGCGTGTGACGGACACTACGAGTGTACCAACTGAAATGTGGGACGACCGTACTCCAATAGGAGCTTGTGGGCCGGACAGACATTCTTATGGGTTAGTCGGGTAAGTAGCAATGTATCAACAGGGTACCCCACGTATGTATACGAGTAGAGTCCGAAACACGGGAAGTAGTCGACTCCATACTACGGTCAGCAGTAAAAGTCAATCAAGAGCTAAGGATTACCACGAATGGTTGAAGTAAAGGAACTTAATTAAGTTAACAAGACTAAAGGAATTAGTGAATTCATCTCAAGGAAATGTATAAGAGTCAAGAAGTGCGAAGTGCACGGACTATTATGGAAAGACATTACATGTGTCTTAAGGATCCTCAGGGATGAACATAATAGCTGGAACGGTGACCCAGCCTATATATGGTAAGGCAGATGCCTGATATGGACATGTTAATGTGCAACGAATGGGATGAAACTCCCGGAATGATCACTTGGATTACCAGGGATATCGATCTTCACAGAAGAGGATAGTAAACCTGGCTAAGAACGCAAAGCGGCGTAGTTTATTTGACGTACCAATAAGTGCAAGCCAGAGGTAATGGCATAACTTACTAACACCCAGGAGCAATCCTTGAGGGGTGTTTGGATCAACAATCATTGAACGAAACAATGTGACAGAAACGCAAATGTTGAAACTAACACTCAGTTTAAACATAAGTCGTCAAGAGGCAGACTGACATTCCTAAGGGGCATCCCAGGAGAGGAAGCGTGATGCAACGACCTTGTCATGGAGCCCAATGCAACCTCTAAACCATGTAATATTGTACAGAGAGGTAAACGTGCATTAACAGCCACAATGAGCAGAGCTCGAGGCAATAAGGCTTATAAGTCACGAACAATATGTTATGTAAGTTGATGGATTGCAGAAGGTTATGTTGTATAAGTGGTAGAGCGGAGAACGAACCACTGCTTTAAGAGTGGGGATACCTCTCGATGTTGTGAAACCGCTGAAGCGGTAGTTATATGAATCAAGTTCAAGAAATATGTTAAGGATTGACCATGCTGTTATTGTGGGAGAGTAGCTATCTTGCTAGCATATGTGTATAATGTGAAGCACCGAGCTGAGTAACGCCAGTTTATAACTCGAGTGAGGGTAACAAAGTAATGGTCCGCTCGAGGAGCATAAAGACTCGAGGAATAGCGTATTCAGCAATCAGCCAAATAAGTGGCGAAACACAGTGTAATGGCGGAAGCTAATATAATAGCGGATGCAGTGTAAGTTGATGTTGTATAATGAGTAAGGATACGGTGCGCAGTAAGCGATCGTTGTATAAGTATTGTTAAATGATAAAATGGTGAATGAGCCGAGTTATGAGTTAGACTCAGTGGAGATATAACGGTAAGTGTTAACAAATGAACCGGGCAGTAAGCCAGTACCCAGTATTATGAGATAAGAATCTCAGTGAAGCACAATGTAAATTCCATTGCGAATCGCATAAGAGATTTACTGCCAAGGGTTTACGCCTCTACACTCTGTATGACTGAGTGTTTTTGTATTGCACTTGCGCAGTAATGATCGAGTGGGATAGCTAGGAATTGGGAACATGTTAATTGTGGAAGAATAATGTTATAATGACCGGTGCATAGGAAATGCGAGGTGGTACCAATGAAAGAATACTTGTACAGAACCAAATGTGAAGGTGTGATTAGCAATAAGTGACTGCAATAGCATTGAATACCAAAAACAGGTATGCAATATACCTCAAGTGTGGGAAATAACCGAGAGAGCACTACTCATTAGGTAGTAGCTCAACCTCAACCGACAGTAAGTCGGAAGAAATTAAGTCAATCATTGTGAAATATATAGCTGTATACACAGTAATTGGCAGAGAAGTGGATAAAAAGTTTGTAACTCACCGAATTTGCTCATGGTAAGTGATGCCACGCGTTGGTTGAGAAACCATTATTATCAAGATAAAGGTGATAATTGGGGGATGTAAAATATAGTAAGAATAACGAACGGGGCAAACTAAGCTCTAAAGTTATCAGAGTTGCACAACAGAGGCCCGTGAACCCGTGCTTCAGATACCGAATGTGCATAGTGAATACAAATAAATGGCTAATTATTAATGCCTAAGAAGCCTCACAGGCCAGAACCAAAACCAGTTAAGAGTTAAAATAAACTCCAATGAGAATTCTTGGTTTAGGGACTAAACCGCCAATATGGTTAAGATCCTCTAACCAGAACACATTGTATAACAGACCACGTTGAAGTTGAAACACTTCACGACGATAGAACATTTTAAGCCAATGTTCAGTGATTGATTACGTGGGTGTAATCCCTTTTAAGGGGGGGGGTAAAGCGTAAAACCACTTAGTGTGTTTTACCGTACAAGTGTACGCGAACTATGTTGTGCATAACACAAATAATTTGTTTGATGATTGGTGCGTGCATTACAGAAACATACGCATTCATTCATGGTTTAATTGTGGTAATTTTGCACAGGAGATGCGAAATACCTTTGTGATAAGTGTGACTACTTAGTTAGTTGTTGTGTGTTAGTACAAGTATTTGGGAGTAGAGAAACTCTCGGGGAGCTAAAACCCCAACAATGTGTGTTTGTATAATGCTAAATGTAAAACCGTGTGTTGTATTTTGATAAAATATATGTATATATGTAATATAGTGATTCATGAAAGGGTATGAAACCGACATAGAACCTAGTGAGAATAAGATTCCCTAGGTAACTGGATTAAAGTGAATGGAGATAACTGATAGACGGAGTTCTATCCTTTGGAGATGTAATGATTATGACTAGATTGACAAAAAAAAAAGATAGAAAATTGGAAATGAGTGTATTATTTGATGCTTGAAAATGAAGTGGGAGGTGGAACTTGATTTGCATGTGATCTAGGGAAGCCGAACACAAATTGGAGTTGAAGGATAATTCAACACTAATGCTGATCACATCAGGGTTGGATGATTCTTGAAGCTCCATTTAAGTGGTTACAAATAACTACGCTAAGAAAAAGAAACAAAGAGCATAAGTTGGACTTGGAGTTGTATGTGTTTTCAAAAGGATTTTGAATTGGTATTTCCAAAATGTTCGATCGATACTTTACATAATGGAAGTCCTCTTACTTAGAAAAGAATATTTTTGTAGTACTTGCTCACGAGCCGAGGACGTATGAGCCTTTGTCTTCGGACAGGTGACATGGGAAGTATATATGTTAAAGATTAAGTGATTGTTTTAATCCCCCAGGGAATCTGCGAGATGTTAGTGTATACAAAGGATATTTTTGGTTGCCATACATGCTAAGACATGTTGTGTGGTATGTGTAATAAATATTATTTTGACCTTGAGTCCTAATGTGGCTGAGTTCCGAAAGTTGTTATGTTACCCAGACCTATGTGTCTAAATGTTGTTATGTTACCCAGACCTATGTGTCTAAAAGTTGTTATGTTGCCCAGACCTGAGAGTCAAAGGGTTGTTATGTAAGTATAAATGTTGATTAAGGTACCCGGACCGTTAAGTCCGAGGTTATCATGTAAGTATGTTATGTTATGTATGGATGTGAATATGGTACCCGGACCGTTAAGTCCGAGGTTGTGATGTACAGTATGTTTGGTTATGGAAGTTTATTTTGAAAGTAATCCCCGTGTTCTAATCCAAGCGATGCGTGGGAAATGTGAACTTCGAGGACAAAGTTCTTTTAAGGGGGGTAGATTGAAATACCCCAAACCTTGATATGTTTTTAAATGTTAAAATATGGTATTTAAAGGCTAGAAAGAGCCTTAGAAACATTAGTGTACAATTTAAACCATAGTAAAAACAATAAAGTACCATAAAACAGTTTGAGCAAAAACACGCTCTAAGCTTGGAATGAACTTGGTTAGGACCCAAAGAGCCTACCAAGACTTTATAACATTCACTTATGATTTAATAAGGCTAATTAAGTCCTTAGGAAACTTTGGTAGACAATTAAACCAAACAAAACATAAATAAATACCTTAAAGCCAATATGGGCGAAAATGTGCTCTAAGCTTGGGAAAGTTTGGTTAAGACCTGATAAGCTTACCAAGACCTTATTTATATGTTAATGAACATATTAAATCAATTACTAAAGAAAACCAAGCTTGAAAACAAGTTAAAACACAAAATGTGCTTTAAGGAGCTTTAAAGCACATTTTTGAAAAATTGTCTTATAAATGGGTTTTGAATGGCTAAATGTCCATCATTACTCTTTAATCAATATGTGTACTATTTAGTATCACATTAGGAAGTCTAAATCAATGGGAAATCAAAAATTTCACAAATATGTGCCTTAATTTGTGAATAGTGCCCAAATAGTGATAGTTTAAGTTATAAGTCAACATAAGTTGTTTAATTAGTCAACAAAGGCCATAATAGACCCTATTAGGTAAAGGGGGCCGGTTTTCCATGTGGTGACTCACCACCATGTGTTAGTTAATAAAAGGGAAGAAAAGAAAAGCAAATAAAGGAAGTTACCTTTAAAGCATAATATCTTCAAAAGTAGACCTCTCACCTCATTCTCTTCTTTTCTCTTTGTTCCCACCGTCTTCATCCTTTCCTCCCTTCTTGAAATCGTTTTTGCTACAGCAACCCATGCCATCTCCATCTTTGAATGTTTGTAACTTCTAGCTCCATGATCCAAATTCAATTTCAAGACTACCATTCTTCTAGTTAGGCCAAGCTCTACAACTTTGTCTTTTCAAATCTTCAAAAGCTCCATTTTGGTGCCATGGAGATTCACCATCGAAGGAGCTTGAGCTCATATTTTCATGCCTTGTCATTATCCTTTGCTTTAAGGTTAGGAAAACCAAAGAAAAACTTCATTTCCCCTTGTTTTAATATATGACCGAGAATCACCCTTTGATGGTGTGTTCTTTTGATCTTTCATAGCCTCATTTCAAACTTCAATGGACAAGGAGGAGACCACTCTTGTTACTCACTCAAGTTCTCTTTCAATTCTAAGGTAAACTCCTATTTTAGTGTTCAAAACACTTATGTAAATTTAGGGTTTATATGTGAGTTTAAGTATGAATCTTAAATCTCATTACCCTTATGTGTGTATTGGTTAGAAGATTGACAAGTAATCAAAAGGCCCTTGCCGATTTCTAATCAAGAAAGAACAAGAGTGTTCAAGTAAAAATCTTGAAGAAAAGAGGTAAATGTGCTAACCTAATGTAATTTAATGTCTAAGGAAAAATGAGCTTGTATTGCTTAATAAAATACCTAAGGAGCCAATGACAAATGAGCTAGTAAAGTACTCATAAGGAGTTTATTATGGGCATATGAGATGTTGTGTGTATTTGCAGGTCAAAGGCAATATATATGTGGGAAATTCAGTGTTTAAGTTTAATGCAATTTAAGGGCCTAAGAGCCATGTTATTTAAGGGCCTAAGTGCCAAGCAATTCAAGTTTATGCACTATATTGTGATGTAGTGTTGTTTAAGGGTTAGTTGTGTGTAAAGAACATTCTTGTGTAGATGAATATCTTGGATGGTTAAAGGATGAGAAAAACGATATGTTTGTGTGTAAGGAATGTGTATTAAGATATTTAGTGTTCTTGGATTGTATAATGGTGGAAAAACTATGTGTTTTGGTGTAAGGTGATACAAGAGAAGCTATGGCAAAATTTAGTTGATAAACAAAGGAGTTTATGCGTTGCAATGGGATTTTGTGACCTAGAAGGTATTAGGAATTTGTTAAGTGTTAAGATGGTGAAACAAAGTGAAATATGGTGTTCTTAAGTGCTAAGGTGCTTTGGGCATGGTCTTGGTGAACTTAGAGATCAAATGGGTGTTTTAAACACACCGAGGTTATGTTATGTGAAGTGTAAGTCTTGTGTAAGTTTTGGTGGTCAAAGGAATAATAATGCCTTGTGAAGACTAAGTGTGAACTAGTGGAAAATAGAAGGAGATTGTGTATGGGAGGTGTAAGTGTAAAATAATGCCCTTGGAGTAGTGGTAATGGTGGTAAGGAAACATTTTGGTTAGTGGAGTTATAGGCATGATTCACCACTTAGAAATCCTAAGGAGAAAACATTACAAGTGCTAGGAATTTTGTAAGAAATTTGTGTAATGGTCAAGATGGTTTTGGTGTGTGATTTAAGGGGTTTAGTGCATGGCTAAAGGTGTGTTTGAAGTGCCTAAGGGTGTTAGGACATACTAGGAGGTTTGAGGAAAAGTTTGGAGAAGATTTGACAAGTTTTGGACATGTTCTGTTGTGGACCGACCCTGTCTGGGTCGGTCGGTCTCTGTTAAACCAGTCGGATGAGTTTCTGGAAAGGAACGACCCAGAGAGCGTTGGGTCGGTCGGAATGGTGTTGGGCCGGTCGGGTAAGTTTTAAAAGACGGAAAAATTTCTGGACGGGACCATCCCAGTGGACTTGGGTCGGTCGGAGTCGAATTTTGAAAACCCGAGAGTTACTGGAATGGACCGACCCAGTTGGTTGGGTCGGTTGGTGGGTCGGTCGGACCCAAAAGTTAAAAAAAACGGAAAAGAATATGACTTATGTAGTAACCCTAGTGGGTATAGTGAGAGCAATTGGATTTGAGCTAAGTTGTAAAACATGTCACATGGGTATATAATCACTTAGTAAAATTTGAAGTCAAATACGGTAAATTAACCGATACTATTAATTATGTTTAGGGACCACGTTTGGCGGGTCACGTTCGCAGCAAGGACCAAGGTATGGTTTTCTTGCAACCTGTGTCCTACCGGATTACACTGGCTTGTATGCCAATGTGTTTTTCTGAATGTTTGCCACGTTATAAGATAAAAGTATGTAATGAGTTTATAGTAATTCATATATGTGGCGTGTCTAGTTCCGATACCATTTAACCTCGAAAGTGTTAAACCTTAGCTAACTGAGTCTAGGATCACATGAGAGATCGGTATTCAGATTTAACGACCCGAACCATGGGACGTTCTAACCACGGCTATGCGTGAGTTAATTGTGTGATGTTTGTGTGTGAATGTATGGACCTCCCTTGTGTGTTTAACCCAGTTGTAATACTGTAAGGTGTATGGATGTGATAGGTTCCACAGTGGAGCCCTTAACTATGTTCATATATATATATTATGGGGGGTGAGGAATCCGGTTGTTCCGGTTGCGCGTTGTTTGGATGTTGATGTATACAGTTTCTTTAGCTCCCTCTCTATTAGTTGTCTTCCTTCATTGGTCTTCTATCACCCTTAAGCTTAACCAAGGCTTTTCTGACTCACGTCGGTTAGGGATTATGTACGGTGTGTTCGGATCACTATATCCGATCCATCTTTAATTTAAGTTACTCGTCCGACTAACAGGGCAGTAATGAGTGATGTAACGAGCTTATCATGAGGGTGTATTCATTCTCTAGGTTTCTAAGTTAACTAACAATGTTTGAGTCGGTTCATAAAGAGAACCGTTACCATTATGTTATGTGTTGTTATTGCGATGTGATGTTATAAGTACAATAAAATGCGGAATATGTGGATCATGGATATGAATCCCAGTTTATAATAAGAGGCGTTTGGGGATAAACCCGATTAGTGGGTAAGTGTTGGCTATTAAGGAAATAGCTCCATTAGAGGAGAAACCCTCTAGGGTTTATCAAGTATAGATGTGTTGTATGTTTTGTTGAGCCCCATTGTTTGGATTGTAATGTGTTGTGTGTTTATAGTTTACATGTATGATTCAAATATAATCAACCGCATGCCTAGACGACAATTAGTTGTGCGTGGCCCGGTAGCATGCGGGCTGCGGGATTACCATACCAGCAAAGGTGCTGAGCCCCCTGGGGGGCCACCCTTTCTTCTCTTTCCTATTTCAGGTACAAGGAGCTGGAAGCCATTCGAGAGTAGGACGGGGTAGTTGTTTATACACGAATAGCCATTTCAATTGTATATGTATTGTAGGTGTAGTAAGACCGAAATTATTATCGGCATTAGTTGGTAAATACTCGGTACAGTTGGAATGTATATGTATAATGGTTGTTGTTAATGGAAAGGGATAGTAATGTGTAGTTGCTTGGGAATCTAGTCCATCAGACCGATACAATGTATATGTATTAGCCTTGTTAGCCACGTGGGTGGTTAACGGCGTGTAACACCATTGAGTTAAGTAATGTGATGAATTAAGTTTTCCGCTGCAGTTTGATGTTAAGTGTACAGTTGTAGTTGGGGTGTTACAAGCTCCATGTTTATGACCGGCTGCAATGGGGAACAACTACAAATTTTTTTTGTTTAATTTGACCAAAAGCACTCACGTTAATCATGTATTTTTTAACACCCCTACTACGAACCTAACAGATAATCGAAATCACAATGGAAATTAAAAACTAAACAATAACTAAACGGTTCGGTGCTACAACGTCGTTAACCACCCACATGGTTAACAAGGCTGAATAAATACACGTGTACCGGTCTGATGATCGGACTCCCGAGCATTAGGTACTAACATCCGTATACATACATAACCAACAATACCGAGTATTTACATCACAACGTCACTATAAACTGTAACCCATAAACTGCCACTGTCAGATAACGGTACCAAAATATAACGCCACGGGAGCACAGGCGCATCCCGGGCTCATCATCCAAAATAAACCAAAAGTATACATAGCTTAAGATCTATAACCATTCCGCTTCTTCGATTCTCATCCTGCCAATAAACAGAGCCCCCAAAGGGGGTCAGCAACCTTTTACTGGTATGGTTAACGCGCAGCCCATCGGCTACCGGGATACGCGCAACTATTTGTCATGGTAACATGGCATTGATTTTAAACAATCAACATATATAGCATAGCAAGAATATTGCATAGCAACAACATCTCACATAACATACAAGACCGAATCCTTTTAGGAAACGAACCAACATAATTAGTTCACATGGAGAGCCTAGAGAATGTTACCAAACTCATGCTAAGCTCGTTACATAACTCGTTACCGTCCTGTCAGATTGAACGGTAAACTTAATCCAGAGGTGCGTCGGATATAGTGATCCAAGCACACCGAACAAACATAGTATGCCTCTGTGGCCCGATGTGAGTCAGTAAAATAGCCTTGGATAAGCTAAAGGGAAGGTTGGAAACCAAAATGGTAAACAACCATAACATACAAAGAGAATCGAACCGGTTATGACATCGACTCCCATACTCACACGCATGGCCGGAACTACCGGACTCCTCACTCCCCGGTTAGCACTTGTTAGAAGTTCAACATTGAACTCAATAAACAAATCACAAACAAGTGGTTAAGTCTTGTTAGACACACACAAGGGAAATGAGTCGCATCTTAACAACACAATAATATAAACATCTGTAAACTCATTACATGACTTAAGTCTTACAAGATCATAAACACACAGAAAACAAACAACACACAAGCTGGTGTAAACCGGTAGGCAACAGACTACAAGAAAACCATACCTTGGTCCTTGCTTCGATTGATTTCCACCGTAGGCCACTTCTATACATGATTAATAGCGTCGGTTAATCAATTTACATAACTTCAAATTTTACTAAGTGTTTACATACTCAAATGACATGTTTTATAGCTTAGCTTACATCTAATTGTCCTCATTATACCCTCCAGGGTTTACTACACAAGTCATATTCTTTTCTGTTTTTGTTTTTTTTAAGTTTTGGGTCAGACCGACCCACTGACCGACCCAACCAACTGGGTAGGTCCATTCCAGTAACTTCCGGATTTGAAAAATTCCACTTCGTCCGACCCAAGTCCTCTGGGTCGGACCATTCCAGAAATTTTTCCATCTTTTAAAACTCATCCGACTCACCCAACACTATTCTGACCGACCCATAGTCTTCTAGGTCAGTCCTCGCTAGAAACATTTTCGTTCTTTAATTTTTGCCCGACCGACCCATGTCCGACCCAAGTCCCCTGGGTTGGACCGTTCCAGAACCATTTACGGGTGACTTAACAGAGGCCGACCGACCCAACCTAGGGTCGGTCCCCTGGGTCGGTCGACACCAGAACATGTCCAAAACTTGTCAAATCTTCTCCAAACTTTTCCACAAGCCTTCTAATGTGCTCTAACACCATTTGGCACACTTACACCCTTATATAATATCCATAAAACTGATCTTCTAACTCCTTTAACACTTACTCCTTTCTTACCAAAATTCGTAACACTTATAATGTTTTCTCCTTAGGATTTCTAAGTGGTGTTTCATGCCTATGATAACCACTATGCCAAGATGTTTCCTCACCACTACAACATCATCTCCCAAGCATCTTTTCTTACAACCCAAAACTCCTTTATGCTATTCCTAGAATTTTCTTCACAAGTTCACACATCTTCCTTACAACTCCCTATTCCTTCATTATTACCAAAACTTGTATAAATCCTAAATACAATCTCACCATGATCTTGAAGTATCCCAAAACACTCATTACATTCTAAATCCTCCTAAACAATGTCTAAATCCTTTTAGCACTCTAGAACACCTCAAGACTTGTTTTCTCCTCTAGTAGAATACTATTTATTTCTAACAATTCCTAGTTCACAAACTCATTTAAAATACTTAGGACTTATTGTACATTACCCAAATTTTGACATGGGTTCTCCTAGTACGTTGTAACACCAAACACATTATTTTCACCATTGAACAGTCAACAACACCTAAATCCATCAAGAATATTCTCACACACAAAACTTCTTCAAATTTACACTACATCACAATATAGTGCATAACTTAAATTGCTTGGCACTTAGGCCCTTAAATAGCATGGCTCTTAGGCCCTTAAATTGCAAAACCTTAAACACTTAATTTCCCATATAATATATGCCTTTGACGTGCAAATACACACAACATCACATATGCCCTTTAATAGTGTCCTTGAGGACATTTTACTAAGTCATTCACCATTGGCTCTTTAGGTAGTTTTAATAAGCAACATAAGCTCATTTCCCTAAGACTTTAAACTACATTAGCTTAGCACATTTACCTCTTTTCCTTCATAACTTTCTCACTTATTTCTCCTTGCTCTTTCTTTGATTAAAAACCGGCAAGGCTTTAGTTGCTTGTCAACTTCTAATCAATATACAAGCAATGTAATGAGTATTCAAGCTTCATGCTTTATCTCATTATAAACCCTAGGTTATATATTGTCTTAAAACATTAAGATAGTTTTTTACCTTGGATAAGGAAGAGAGTTTGAATAAGTATCAAGAGAGGACTCCACCAAGCCCTTGGAAGATTGAAATGAAGCTAGAACAAAGCAAGGTAAAGACACCATTAATGGTGATTTTCGGTCAACACTAAAACATGGAGGAAATGGAATTTTCTTTGGTTTTTCCTTACCTTGATGAAAAGGTGATCAACAAGGCATGAAGATATAAGCTCAAGCTCCTCCGATGGAAGTTCTCCTTGGCACCGAAATGGTTGTTTTGGAGTTTTGAAAGGATGAAGTTGAAGAGCTTGGTGAGACTAAGTAGATGGTGGTCTTAGAATTTGATTTGGCAAAGGTAGCTAGGAGATATGAGAGATTGAAGATGGAGAATGGTGTGTGAGCTGTAGCAAAACCGTGAATGGAGGAAGAGAGGTTGAAGACGTGGGAAATGAAGAAGGAAAGAAGAGAATGAAGATAACTTAGCTAGTTTAGATATTTAAGTAAAAGTAAATAGTGATTGCTTTATCAATTTCCTATCTTATCAAATTAACAAGGGGAATGACTTACCCCTTATAAAAACCGGAAATTAAGTAATAAGGGGTATTTTAGTCTTTGTTGACCAATTAACTCACTATTGACTTATGTTATAAACTAGCTTATTTTAGTTACTATTCATAAAACAAGGCACATAATTGTGAAATTTTTGATTTCCCATTGATTTATACTGCCTAATGTGATACTAAGTAGTACACATGTTAATTTAAGAGTAATGATGGACATTGAGCCACACAAAACTCATTTACAAGACAATTTTTGAAAAATGTGCTTTAAGACTCCTTAAAGCACATTTTGTGTTTTAACTTGTTTTCAAGCTTCGTTTTCTTTGATAGTTGGTTTAATATGTTCATTAACATATAAATAAAGTCTTGGTAAGATTTTTAGGTCTTAACCAAACTTATCCCAAGCTTAGAGCACATTTTCGCCCATATTGACTTTAAGGTATTTAATTTTGTTTTCTATGGTTTAAATTGTTCACTAATGTTTCTAAGACACTTTTTAGTCTTAATATACCATAGTTTAAAGTTTAAACAACATACCTAGGTTTGGTGTATTTCATATTTGATATAGTATTTTTTTTGGTTACTTGCTAGTGGATTAACGCATATTTAGGTGGGAATTGCTACAGATTTCTCTATTTGATTATGAACACCTATTTACAATGTAAGCATATGGTGATTAGTATAGTTTTTTTTTTGAAAAGCACGTCTCTACCGTTAAGCATCGTGTTCACTTTTTTGTTTAATTAATACACTACCTTTTTCCAGAGCTAATCATCTCCTGCTTTTGTTGCAGGATTTTCGGTAGTGCAAGGCTGAGTGGATGGGATTGCTTTGTTAATATTGTAGTATAATAGTTAGTAGACAACTAATAAAGTTTCATGGCAATTTGACTAATTAAATTATGTCACATGTCGATGTATACATCCGGTTACAATATGAAATAGCTACAGATTTTTGTTTTGTGTACGCATGTGCATATGGTGTATAAAGAGTGTTTCGGATTTTATTTTTGATTGATCATTACCGGTTTGTATGGCTACATATTTCTTCCCTTGTCTAATTAAGTATATGGTCAAAGTGTAAAGTATGATTTATGTATACATATAGTACCGGTTCCGATCTATACTTGGTACAATACCGTTCTTTTTTTCCTTGTTAGGTTTTAAAGGCATACATGACGGTATCTTATCATGGGTGTGTTGTATCATATTTCTTTTGTGTTTGATTAATACATGTATGCTACCAACTGTAATACAATGCGTGGGTTTGTTGTCTATATGTATATCCATGCATTACCGTAAAGCATGGTGTATGTTATAGTTTTTTTTTATAAACCTCTAAGCACTACTGTAATGTATAGATCATATTAGGTAGATTTTAATCTTAGCATAATAACGTATACATATGTAAGTTATAAGTACATTAGGTAGCTAATTATTTTACTAAGCCAAAGTGTGTAAAAACATGTCCAAATATGCCATATAAAATAGGCATCAATGTACAGATTTTTGGACTTGTAAACTTTGTGTTGTAATTAATGTTATAACATTTCCTAAGTATTTATGATATATAATAAATATTAAGATTATGTAACATAACTTGTTACATTGTTTAAATGTGTATATCAATTTATTTTAGCATTTATAAATGCTTAGGCAATTGCAAAATATTTACGTTGCTCGTTAGTATTTTTCACGTATTTACAGTGAACGTTATTGTGTACCAGGTCGTATAAACGCTCATATATATTTTGCCCGGGTGACGCTCTCTTAATAGAGCTTGTTTCGTAAGGGGTTTAATACCCGTTAATGTTCGTACGTAAGCGTTTATATGCGTACGTGAAGATGACATTATATTAGCGTTCGTGGATTGAACGTTGTCATTTTATGAGTTGTATAAACGTTCGTATTTATCTTTCCTTGTTGTCGCTCTCTTTATCGAGCTCGTTATGTAAGGAGTTTAATCCTCGTTGTTAAACATACATAAACGTTTTGAAAGAATATGTTAAGGCGTTAATAAAATTACGCCTGTAAGTGTTTATGGTAAAACGACTATTTTTACGTTACGCTTGCGTGCATGAGTTTGCATGCGCATGCGTAATATTATTTACGTAAACGTTTGCATGCATAATTTAGCATGCGTACTTAAAATGATCTGTTTCTAGATTAATTCTTCGTTATTTAACAGTTTTAAGGTATTAACTAGATTTGGGGTATTTCAATAATGCTTTGTGAAAATCTAAGTGTGAGCTTGTGGAAAATAAAGGAGTTTGTGTAATGGAAGTGTTGTGGAGCAATAATGCTTTGGAGTGGTTGTAATGTTTGTGAGATAACATTTTGGCCAGCTTGAGTTGTAGGTATGATATACCACTTACAAACCTAAGGGAAATATTACAAGTGTTAAGAGAATTTGTACGAAATTGGGTAACAAGTTTAGATAAGGAATTGGGCAAGTTTGAGATGTTATTTTGGTATTAGAATATTCCTAAGATCATGTGTGAACTTTGGGTAAACCATGGATGAAGATAGCACTATGGTTCGGGACTTAAGTCCAGGGTAAAGTCCTGGACCACACTAAAATAAGGGCCGAGAGTTGCTTCAGCACTATGGTCCGGGACTTGAGTCTTGTATAAAGTCCCGGACCACCCCATTAAATCAGTCCGAGAGTTAGGAAAAGACATGGTCTGGGACTTAAGCTCTGTACAAGGACCCGAACCAATGTCAAAAGTCACTCGAGAGTTAGGATATGAGCTGGTTCAGGACCTAAGGTAAGGACCAAGTCTTGGACCACTCTAAAAATGGTGTTTATGCTTGGAAAATGTTAGGTAATGATGGGGATTGTTAAGTATTGATGCTATGAAGTTATTTGGACATGTTTGGTGGGTATAATGGCTATTAAGTGGGTGAATAAGTATAAGAGATAACGAGAAACGATGCACTTAAAGGTTTAAATTAAAACTATATGGACTTAGTGATAAGTGTCCAAATGAGAATGTTTTATAGGTGTATTTCATGTATAATATTAGCACTTTTCTTGCTCATTTCTCCACTTCGGTTAGTTTTCCTCTAGTTTATGTTTTATTGTTTATCTCACAAAATTATTGGTTTAACATGAGGAAAACCAAGCTAGGAGCAAAGTACACAAAGAGACGAATGCATCGGCGCAGACGGCGAGTAAAACGGACTTATAACGAAGAATCTGGAGCCAGTTGAAGGGTCCGGGACTTAAGTCCAGGACTAAGTCCCGGACCAGGATTTTAAAACAGGCCGAGAATAGATAGCCGTGGGTGGTCCGGGACTTAGGTCCCATACAAGGACCCGGACCACCCCTTAAAAGATGGCCGAGAGAGTTTCTGTAAGTAAGGGTCCGGGACATGACTTATGTGCAAGGACCCGGACCAACAACATTGATGACCGCCCAAGAACTGGCGGACAAGAGCATGGGCAACCGCCCATTAACTGGCGGACAGCACCCAAGTCACCGCCTGTTAACTGGCGGACACATCTTGAAGAAACCGCCTAATAAGTGGTGGACACCAGGCGGTTGTGACTAAAATCAACGCCGCGACTAGTTTTTCTTCTTCGCGCCGTCGTCGTCTGCAACTTGAATTGCCTTATCTATCTACTCCGAGCACGCGTTTCGGCTCTATCCCCTGCAATAAATGAAGCAATCAATGCTTCAATCAATGAAGCACTGAAGGAAGCAATCAACTGCAAATATCTACGGAAGACTACCTCTTCCTTTCTTCTATAAATAACCATCCACTACAACCTTGTACGAGTGCACGGAGAAAACCTGAAAATCACTCACACTCACCTCATCTCATTCTATTCCAGTAAATCACTCCCGTATACCATTTCACTCCATTAATTCTCTAATTCACCCACTTCACTTATAATAACCTACGTACATGTTTCACTCTTCGACCTCTCCATTTCCCCATTCACTAATCACGTCCCCGTGCTGTTATTACGTCCAACCTCTGTCAGATTTATTACCAGTTAATATGTCTGGCAGGATTTGCTCCGGGCAAGGTTTTTAATTATGGTTTGTTTAATTATGTAATCAATATTTCTACCGGTTAAAATAAATTCAGTTTGTTACGCTTAAAGGATTTCTCTCACCATTTTAATAAATTACATGAATTTATTAAAATGCTTTCCTAAGTCTATTTTGATCAGACCAGGTGATAAATAGACAGGTTATTTAAGCCGTAAATCTGGAGAAAACTTATTATGATTTAATAAGTTAGTATTTAAAGATGCAATTATAATTCCTCGAATTTAACGTCCGTTTACATAGTTTTGCTCGAACCTTGATTAGACCGAGCATTTTCTGGTAAACGAGTTCTTAAGGGTCTATGATTTAGTCCTTAGGATAATAACAGGAATTTTGCCAAACTAATATATTAAACCGGTAGAGATAGCATAATTGATCAGATTATATAAAACCTGAACCCGGAGTTCCATTTAATTCATCTGCACTCAGTATTTTAATCTGCTATTTTAATTCTCTAAAACAAGTCAATTAACTTCCCCCCTTTTGTGACAAGCTTAGGAACTGTTTTAGCTCGCTATAAGTCCCACGGTTTGACCCCGGCCGCTTCTGTTTTCTATACTACTACGACCGGGTTTTAATTTGCAGCCCGACGGATATTTTGAGTATTAATTTCCTTTCTTTTAATTTTACACCAGTTTAACCACTCACGAATATTCCACTCTGCAAAATGGCGCCGTTGCCGGGGACTTGATTTAATCTAGTCCCTAAGCCCCGGTTAATTCACCTGTTATATTATAATAATCTGTTAATTTAAAAAAAAACTGTTAATCCAATTTTGGACATATAACCTCGGACATCTGATTTGGACATTGGACATCTAACTTCTGATCTGACTTGGACATCTGACTACTAACTTGTTAATATTATTGTTATTTATTTCTGTCATTTCGTTCCATTATCATTTCGTTCCATTGCCATTTCGTTCCATTGTCATTAACTACTAACTTATAATTTCTGTCATTTCGTTCCATTGTCATTTCGTTCCATTGTCCCTAACTACTAACTTTAAATTTCTGTCTACTAATTCCTAACATTTTTATTATTCTAACGTATAACCAGTTCTTTTCTCTGTTTTGAGTGGTGAATGCCTTTTACCAGGTCACACAGCTACCCAGAAAATATTAATAATCACACGGTTGGTTACATCCCAGAAATCGAGAGAACCTTTCTGCGCAATCTCAGAGAGAGACGAACTCAACAGAACATAACCACCACAGTGATAGATTCTGACCCGGAAGCTAACATGGCAGCTACACCAGCAACGGTTCGAAATATCAACAGGCCGTCTAACCAAGGACAACTGCCTGCTATCATCCTTCCTCACCTCAGCCCATCCGAATACGATGAGTGGCAGAAGCTGAAGCCATATCATCAGATTCGATGTGTGAAGGAGTTGGGCATGTTTGATGGCACCAGTCCAGACGAAGCCCTGTTACATGTTACAAAATTCTTGCAACACGCCAATAGCCTTACTGCAACCGATGCAGTACTACAATATGCAAGATTGTCTTTATTCCCACACAGCCTGACGGGAAACGCAAGCAAGTGGTATCATAGCTTAACACCAAGTACCATTGGTACCTGGGACGACATGGCCACCAAGTTCTACGACAAATTCTTACCTCCGAGCCGAACTTTGGAGATGATTGCTGAAATTTATAATTTCAAGCAACCAGGGTCGGAGAATATTTGTGAAACTTGGGACCGTTTCAAAGGTCTACTACTCACTTGTCCTCACCACGGTCTAACGAAAGAACAAGTATCACAATTGTTCTACAAGGGCTTGATCGGTCCGTGCAGAACAATGGTGTTATCCTCGTTAGGGGCTGACATTCTGAAAAAGCCAGGAGCACAATTTCTAAACAGCATGGAGTCTCTCTGTGAGGAAATCAGAGACTGGGCCTCCGGTGGATCAAGGAGCGGTACTCCAGGATTATATCATGTCAGGGAATGTGATAACAAGTTCGATCAATTAATGAAAAGCCATGAGCAACTCATGGAAAGCAATGCTCAGCAAGCAACAAAAGTCAGTACTCTACAAAAAGTGGTTGAACAGATGGCTATGAATTCCTTCCCTCAGCAAGCTAAGTCGATGATTTCCCGAACACCTACTACCCCTCCAGCTATGCTCCTCAATCTCAACCATCTCCAACAATTTCTTGTACGCAATGTTGCGGGCCTCATGATTATGATCAATGCCCCCAACTACAAGAAATGAAAGCAGCGGAGGAAGCAAACTACATCACCAACAATTCAGGATACAGACAACCATGGCAACGTAACATGCAATCCAACCTTAGCTACTCAAACACCGGAAATATCCAAAACCCACATACCCTACAAACATCCCAAAATTACAGACCTCAGTCCAATTTCCAAGGAGGCCAAAGGCAATATCAACAACAGCCTTATGGTAATGAAGCTTCATCGAGCCGACCAGCTCCACCTCCTTCGAATCCTGAGTCTGATATGTCTCAGATGCAGGAGATGTTTAAGGCGATGATGGGTAAATCACGAGATACGCAAGAGGAGGTCGCGGCTCTGCGTAAAGACCAAAAAGCCTTGCAATCTCAGATCCAACAGTTACTCACTCAACAAAAACCACCTGGTCAATTCCCTTCATAGACTAATCCCAATCCGAAGGAACAAGCAAATTCAGTCCTTATAGACGATGCCACATTACAATCAACAAACTTGTGTGCCGTCTCCTTAAGGAGTGGAAGGGAACTTGCCACCAGCAAAGGAAAAGAAAAAGAAAATCTTGAAGATTCCTATATCAATGTTGATGAAACCACCAAACCAACTTCACCTCCCTCAGAAATTCAAATTCCTACTCCTGTTACTCCACATCCATCTCGAATTACCATCGACATCCCAACCTCCACTCATAAAAACAATGAACTCCCATTTCCGAACAGAATGAAAAAGAAACACCTCGACGAGCAATTCTCCAAGTTCTTGAGTATTTTCAAGAAACTGACTCTCGACATACCTATACTTGATGCTTTGCAAGAGATGCCTAATTACGCCAAATTCCTCAAGGATCTCTTGACAAAGAAGAAAAAGAAACCTGGAAAAGAGACAGTGCACCTGACAGAGGAGTGCTCTGCAGCCCTTCTTCGAGCACTTCCCCCTAAACAAACAGATCCGGGAAATCCCGTGATCCCGTGCTTTATAGGTGGGGTGGACTGTGGAAGTGGTCTATGCGACCTAGGAGCCAGCATAAATATCATGCCTTACGCCACCTTCTTGAAAGTTAAAGGAGGAGAAATGCAACCGGTTCCTTTTAAACTCCAACTAGCAGACAGATCAGAGATCAAGCCCATGGGCATAGTCCGGATTGGTAGTTGGAGTGTCTCGCTTCATCTTTCCAGCTGATTTCGTCATTCTAGAAATGGATGACGATGTCGAGGTTCCCCTGATTCTAGGTCGACCGTTTCTAAGTACCGCCAAAGCTATCATTGACGTCCACGACGGAAAATCACTCTTCGGTACGAAGATGAGACGATTGAATTCGACATGATGAAGAAAAGCTCAAACTTTTCTCCTCATGCTAAGACGGTGGGATTCACAGATGACGAGGAGGAGGAAGGCGATTTTGCTACAGAGAGGACACGTATTTCCATCTTCCATCCAGGAAGCTGAAACTGAACCCCTAGAGCAAGTATTATTACTTCTCTAGAAGAAAAGATGGAGGATCCAGAAGTTAACGCCATGCTGGCGTACGTAGAAAAGGAAGGGCTGGTTATCAATCGTTCCGGCCACCAATCGAAGAACTCGACAGAAAACCTCAAAAATCAATTCCATCAGTAGAACAACCACCTGAACTCGAGCTTAAAGAAATACCCTCTAACCTCAAGTATGCTTTCCTAGCTGAAAATGACCATTTGCCTGTCATTATTTCCTCTTCTCTGAATTCCGGGAGGAAACGAAGTTACTCTGAGGTATTAAAAAGCACAAGACAGCAATCGGGTGGACTATCGCTGATATCAAAGGAATTGATCCCTCCTATTGCACGCACCATATTTACATGGAGGAAAACTTCAAGCCTATCCGACAACCTCAACGCCGGCTAAACCCTAACCTCAAGGAGGTAGTTCGAAAGGAGGTTCTGAAACTCCTTGACGCAGACATCATCTATCCAATTTCTGACAGTCCATGGGTCAGTCCTGTTCAAGTTGTCCCTAAGAAGGGGGGCATCGAAGCTGTTATTAATGAAAAGGGAGAGACTATCCCTCAAAGAAAGATCACAGGATGGCGCATGTGTATTGATATCGGCGTTTGAACTTGGCCACCAGGAAGGATCATTTCCCTCTCCCCTTCATCGACCAGATGTTGGAACGACTAGCAGGGCAAGAGTACTACTGTTTTCTAGATGGGTTCTCGGGTTATTTTCAAATACCAATCGCACCTGAGGACCAGGACAAGACAACCTTCACTTGTCCTTACGGTACCTTTGCATACCGACGAATGCCTTTCGGTCTATGCAACGCCCCTGCTACCTTCCAGAGATGTATGCAAGCAATATTTGCTGACTTCATCGAGCAGAGCATAGAAGTCTTTATGGACGACTTCTCAGTCTATGGCTCTAGTTTCGACAAATGCTTGGCACAACTAGATTTGATCCTGAGACGGTGTGAGGATACGAATCTCGTTTAAACTGGGAGAAGTGTCATTTTATGGTCAAGGACGGGATCGTCCTTGGACATAAAATATCAGCAAAAGGGATAGAGGTGGATAAAGCCAAGGTAGAGGTTATCGAGAAGTTACCAGCACCAACTACAGTTCGAGATATACGAGCATTTCTAGGGCATGCAGGATTTTATCGGCGGTTTATTCAGGACTTCTCCAAAATCAGCAAACCATTGACCGACCTGCTACAGAAAGATGCCCCGTTTCATTTTGATGAAAGTGTTCAGCTGCTTCCAAACATAACACAAAAATTGGTGTCAGCACCTGTGGTCATACCACCTGATTGGTCTCTTCCTTTTGAGATCATGTGTGACGCAAGTGACTATGCCGTGGGGGCAGCTCTTGCCAGAAAAAAGAGAAAATCTTGAGAGTGATCGCCTATGCTAGCAGAACACTGAACGACGCGCAGAAAAACTATACGACCACCGAAAAAGAACTTTGGCTATAGTTTTCTCCCTCGATAAGTTCAGATCTTACTTATGGGGAAGCAAAGTCATCGTGCATACAGACCACTCCGCTCTCAAATACTTATTCACAAAACAAGAAGCCAAGCCTCGCTTATTGCGCTGGATTCTTCTACTTCAAGAGTTTGACATCGAAGTCAAAGATAAGAGCGGGAAACTGAATGTCGTCGCTGACCATCTCTCTAGGTTGGTGACTCCTACGGATAGTGTGCCCATCAACGAATTCTTCCCCGAGACTGTCTTCTCCATCACCAAAGTACAGGAGCCATGGTACGCAGACCTGGCCAATTATTTAGTCTCAGGAACAGTACCCTATGATTATTTCCCAGAAGAAGAAATTTCTTTCTGACTCAGGCATTATTTCTGGGAGGACCCGTACTTGTTCCGAGTTAGTGCTGATGGGTTGATTCGACGATGTCTCCCGGAAGAAGAGGTTTCGAGCGTCATTCACTTTTGTCATTCTCGGGAAGCCGGAGGTCACCATGGACCCACGAGGACCGCTGCTAAGATCCTGGCCTCAGGTTTTTATTGGCCAACCCTTCATAAAGATGTGTACCAATTCTGCAGACAATGTGATAATTGTCAGAAAATGGGTAACACATCCAGGAGACATGAGATGCCACAACAGGGGATACTAGAAGTGGAGCTCTTTGATTGTTGGGGCATTGATTTCATGGGACCGTTCCCTTCCTCGCAGGGCCACGAATATGTTCTAGTGGCAGTTGATTATGTGTCAAAGTGGGTGGAAGCTATACCCTGTCATCATGCCGATGCAAAGACAGTAACAAGATTCCTCAAAAAGCACATCTTTACCCGTTTCGGCGTGCCCAGAATTATTATTAGTGATGGAGGAACTCACTTCTGCAACCGTTTATTCGAAGCACTTATGGTTAAATACGGGGTACGTCACAAGGTAGCTTTACCTTATCACCCCCAGACAAACGGCCAAGCAGAAGTTTCCAACCGAGAGTTAAAATGGATCCTTCAGAAGACGGTTAACTCATCAGAAAGGATTGGGCACTTAAACTGGATGATGCGCTTTGGGCTTACCGCACTGCATTCAAGACTCCCATCGGGATGTCTCCTTTTAAGCTGGTCTATGGAAAAGCATGCCACCTTCCTGTAGAATGGAGCATAAAGCATATTGGGCAATCAAGGCCCTAAACTTTGACATGACTTCTGCAGGAGAGAGAAGAAATTCCAACTTACCGAATTAGAAGAGCTGCGAGATCAGGCTTACCAGAATGCTAAGATCTATAAAGAGCGCACCAAAAAGTTCCACGACAGGATGATCCTCAAGAAGGACTTCGAAATTGGTGATTGGGTTCTCTTATATAACTCGCGATTAAGGATTTTCCCTGGGAAGCTCAAGTCACATTGGGCCGGCCCTTTTCAAATTGTTAGTGTGACTCCGTACGGTGCCTTTGAACTCCAGAACAAACAAGGCGAAACTTTCAAGGTCAACGGAGCACGTCTTAAAAGGTATAATTCTCATTCCAATATTTCAACTGACCTATCTGCTACTTATTTTGTCCAAGAACAGCGGGACAATTTGCCCTCAGAATCTTCTCCAAACTAAAACTTGGTCAAATACGTCTAGCTAGAGACGTTAAACCCGGGCAGCTCGGTGGGAGGCAACCCACTATCTATCTTTCTTTCCTTTAATTTAATGTTTTTTCCTTTTTGTACTATATTTCCCTTTTATTTGCTATAATAAAATGCAGGCTTCACTTGAGTTCTTCTCGCTGTGTAGAATATTCTTTACAGGTTAATTCATGACATTCCACAGCAACACTCAAGTGTGGGGGAGCTCTACACACTCTACGAAATC